>JAMWET010005002.1:675000-960301 GCA_024036415.1 Prochilodus magdalenae
CCGATGACTTTTATGTGGCTAAACTTTTTAAAGAAAACCAGATTCGTGTGTATATCTTGCCACTTTGATGCCTGCCAGATGTGTCAGTTCCTTTAGTTTCAGAAGCCTTAGCACATAAATTTGATGTCCACCACAATGTCGTGTACATGGGGCGATGTCGTTCTAGCCACGTTCTACAGACCTTCACCTTTGGCTGTAAGTGATCATATTTCAGTCCTGCTTCATGGTGTAAATGATGAGTTTATGGACTTTTTTCTGGTTTCTTTGACCTTCCTTCCTGTCCAAGAAGTGGTGCCTCTTTGATACATACTGGCCCCATTCAAATCTGTATTCCTCTGCAGGCGGGTTTGTTTTGCTTATGATGTTTTAGATGAAAGAGATGTTTAATTCAGATTGAGAGGGTGTTGTGTTAACCCGCTGGACAGATTTACACTTACCTGTAGGTCTAGTTTCATTATGGCAGTGGGGCTTACTGCTCTAATAAGAGTCTGAGCAAGAAATTCAGTGTTCAGTTTATTATTGGGAGAGCTCTAGAGAAATTCTGATGCACCCCATCCTCCTTACACATCCGAAAGACAGTGAGGCATTGAGGCATGCAGTTCCCCCAGTCTTAACCAAGAATGTGCTGGACCGCTTGCATTCCATTATGTGAAATGGATCCACAGTGAGGCCTCTGGAATGACACATCTGGAGGTGACCACTAATCCACTGATAGCAGTAATGAGTGAAGGGTGGTTGAAATCCACACAGCTGTCCCTAAATGCTGTGGCAGCAAAAATTCTACTCCTGGAGGGCTGGAGTCCACAGTTGGGCATTTTCAGCCAAAAGAACCCTGGTTCTTGCACTGGTTAACTTCAAGCTTGCTAGAACTTGGGTTGAGGGAACCAGCCTGTATGTGCAGCAGTTTTCACTGGAACCAAGGAACGTAAAAAGGAGCGGCATCAACATCAACAAAGGGCGTTGCACACTGGTAGTAAACAGTAGGACCGAGTGATAAGGAGATGTAGAAGAGGTTCTTCAGCAGACCACTGTGAGTGTTGGCAGTGCACAAATGGGAACAGACCCTGCTCATGTTGGTGGAAAAGGACTACGCTTGGTGATTTATACCTGATCTACTACCACAATAACCAACCAAAGCTGGCTGCAGGACAGTCTTAATCCCTGGCATAATAGAGAATTGCCTTTGCCCTATACTTGCAAGAGTTTTGGTTCTTTATCCAGGCAGAAATGCCATTTATTCCAGTTTACCAAATTCCAGTTTTCCACGTGTTCGTTTGTTTACTTGTTTACCAATTTATGAGCAAAACCCCAAATGTTATTTACCTGTTATTGTAAATTTCTCTGGATGAAAATTCTCAATGTAATTTAACATATACCACTCAGACACCGTATAAAAACTCCATCCATCCATTCATTCATGCAGGGGCTCCACGGTTCCACTGTCGTTGGATGAGGCTCCTAATGCACCCATCACTGTAAGTCACAGTGAGCATCTGCTAAATAACTGAATGTGTAAATAAGTTATATGAACCAGACTGGGCCAGTGAGAGGGTCAGCCACAGTCGTCTCGTCCCCGGAACACCTGCTCAGCCTCCCGGCCGCTTGGTCCCGCTTCTAATCTCGGGTTCATATTTTCATGCAGCAGCTGCATAAGGGCTCGTGCGTGACTGTGTGAGAATGTGATTATGTAAGGAAACCTACTTGAGATTCCGACCGCGCGTGGGCTTGTTTGTGCGCCGCCTTATTCTTGCCAATTGATCCGCTTTCGCGCCGTCTCCTCTCCCTCCTTTTTTAATGTTGTATTTCCTTTCCACACTTTTGGCAGTGGCACATATACAACCGTGAAACAAAACAAGCAGGGAACATCGCTCTCGCAGGCAGTAAAGAGATATTTTCACCACATGTGGAGCTGTGGCGGACTAAACGAGGGCAGCACTGAAGGAATAGGATGTACTGTCCTGAAAAGTCCTCAGAACTCAGATGTTCCTGGTGTGTAGGAAACTGCAGAAAGTGAACTTCTTCGCAAAGGGGAGCATAGAGGAACAGTGGGAGGAAGATAAGCAGGCAAAGCCAGAGTGAGAGTGCTATCGAGTTACCGTCCTGCTGGGAAAGCGATCCTGCTCCAGCATTCATAATTGGCCTAATGTTGGATGAAAGCTATGGGTGTGAAATGTGTACCAGGTCCATGGTTTTAATGCCAGTTTCAGCCTTATAGCCTCAACTGGGTGACAAATATACCTCTGTTACAGCAGACTGACCAGCACATGTTTGATGTCTGAGTGTGTGCTTCATTTACACAGGCGTGAAGGTGAGTGAGTCCAGTAGGCAGTAATTATGCACTGTAGTAAACACCAGATTAGCTTAGTTTATCCAGATATACAGTTTTATATAACGGTAATATCGAGTGATGAAGAGAACTGATCATGTGTACAGAAATACAGATGTTGGTGAGTCTGAGCAGGATAAGGGATCAACCATCAAAGTAATAGTTGCACACAGTTCCTACAGATGATGTAGGAGTGGGGGTGGAAAGACACCAGGCCTTCTTGGACGCGTGAAACGTGACGCCAAACTGTTCATCTTGACGCTGACCATGGTGCCTCCACACACTGGTTGGTCATCTTCACCAAGACAAAAGCGGGACTCGTCACTGAAGATGACCCTCTGCCATACTGAGTCAGTCCATGACAATCTGGTACGTCACTGTTACGCTCTTTGGTGACGTTAAGGGCAGTCGTCATAACAGTCTATGGCATGTAGTTGGGTGACTCATGGAGGGCATCACTGCTCGCCGGATGTCCACAGTCGTGGCTGTTGGGACTGTCAGGTACGGCGATAAGGCCTGTCCTTGCTTGCGTCACACGAGCTTGAAACTTGAATCGTTTCGTCACCCAGCAAGTTTCAGTTCTGTTGGTTGATTCCTTCTGATCTTGCATCTAATTGTGCAGCTATTCTTTTGATGATGGGTGTATATGTATTCCAGATTATACAATATATGAATAGAACATAAAGAAGATGTCAGTCTACATGCAGGCAGAAATGGGCGTGAGTATGTGGCTACTGTAGTGTGTTGTAGCTAACATAGTAGTAATAGGACTAATAGTGTAATAGTGATAGTGTAATAGTGTTAGGACCTCACAGTACCTATGTCATCATGCACTTGCCTCAAACCACAGCAAGTTGGTCAGTAACCAGAGACTCCTTTGTGGCTTCTGAGACTGGTTTGTGTACTGCCATCCATATAAAGCGAAGTAATTCAGGCTACTCCAGTTTTAATAATGCTGTGTACGCTTGTCAGCTTGCCCATTCCGAGGATACAAGACTTGAGGTCACATAGCATCTACATTAACGATGTGGCTTTGGAGATGACACACGGTTTCCACTTACAACCAAGAGGTCAGGGGTCAGCATATGTTTACGACCTTATGACTAACACTGTCATATGTGCCCGTTCTTCAGGACAGCTTTACAAGCCCACCGATGGAGCAATGGCATGACTGCATAGCAGTACTGAAGATGATTCAGAGCTGCTGGAGCTCGCCTGTTTTCTTAACTGGTCAGGCCGCAGTGGAAAGAGCCCAGATCTTTCCCTTTGGTCCCTGGGGAGTTCCCCGTTTATTGACCAAGTCTTTGGCTAAAGTATGTAAAAAGGCCTTAAATGGTCAAATGTCCATTTATAGCCTCTTCACACAAGTCTTTTTTGGTGTTGTGTTGGGAGAAGAGAGGGAAAGTTCATATGTTCTTTATTGCAATAGGATGTCATGAGCATCTCTGTCCTCACACATGCAGTGAATTTTGGAATTATGTAAAATCATATACAGTGTAAGTGATGATTGATAGTTGTTCCCATGAACGTTCATATGAATGTCACCAATCGAGGAACTAGCTGCTGTCACTGCACTGCCAGGCCAATGGAATTCTAAGCTCCTCCAGTTGAAATACTGTGATTAAGCTCTGAACTTGTTTGCAGCTTCATTCTCTTTAGATCAGGCACTAAGCTATGACCCCAGAGAGATAACCTCTGACCTCTGTGGATCAAAGTAATCAACCAGTAAGGAGATGCATGATCTGGTAATCCTTTCGTCCCAGTGGGAGATGATAATGGTGTTTTAAGTGGCGCTGAGTGGATTAACACAAAGCAAATCAATGGCTGTCCAGTTCACTAGAGCTTAACTACATATGTACCTGCCTCATGCAGATTCACTTTCCAGCCATTATAGAACTGGAGTGTTGAGTCCAGTGCAGATAAATGTCACATTCCCAGGAGGAAACCCTGCATCATTCTGAAAGCTAAAAATAGTTTGTTTAATAGGAAGGCTGAATCCTCGGCCCAGTTCTTTCGGGATACTCGGAGGGAGGCTTTTGCTTAGTCAGATAAGGCACTGTATATAGAAAAACCTCCAGAAGTTTTTGCCTTCTCTCCGCAACTCTTGTCTCACTGCTTCGCTAGGCTGCTGACCTTAAAGATTGCATGACTGTGCAGCTTCTTTGGGGAAGCGTTATGCAACAGTGGAGTTGACAAGCCTAGCACTTTACATACACCCGAATTATGAGGGATTTACAGCCAGCACTAGCTATGCTTCTCCTGGCCTTATTTGCCTTACCTTCCTCTGTTATCTCTCCCCCTCTCTCTCCCTCTCCCTCTCTCTCTCTCTCTCTCTCTCTCTCTGTCTCTTTCTCTCTCTCTCCTGCTTTCTCTTTCTTTCCACCACCCTTTACCCTTTCCTCAGGGGAGCCCACTTGCTTTTTTCGTCTCTTCTGCACTCTCGGTCCTTCTCTCTTCATCTCTTCTTTTCAGGTCCTTATCTCCAGGAGACTGCATGGTCTTTTTTCAGTCTTGTGCTTCTTGTGGCTGGTAAATGTTGGTGTGTCCTTGCAAAGGTCTTCTCCGCTATAATCCTTGTGTAGTTTGGTGTTCAGAATTCCAAAAAGCGTTTAGTGAAAACGCTCTCTGATATTGCTGGTCTACTGACAGTCTCCATGCTTTCACTGAATGACTGAAACACCTCTGATCCAATCTCAGGCTACTTAGCATAGCCTCCTTTAATTACATGAGTTTTGCAGATGTGACGTAGACATTATCCACACCATCCGTAAGGCGTTATAGGTATTATCCGTAACTAGTGGCAGTGAGGCACAATAACAAGCAGTTTAAATGTCTGCAGTGGTATTCGGGTTAAGATAGCTAACTTTAGTCAGAATAATGTTAATCCGTGTCAGAAGTGTGTAAGTGTGCATGCTTATATTACATGCCCAGTGTTAATGGTGAAAGTTGAAATATAGAAGTACTCTGGGTTATGTTGTCTTGATTATACATTTACATTTACGGCATTTAGCTGACGCTCTTATCCAGAGTGACTTACAAGGTTGATCATATTGCAGGTGGGCCAGTGTAGTGTTAGGAGTCTTGCCCAAGGACTCTTATTGGTGTAGCAGAGCATAGTAACCCAGACCCAGTTCATACTGGGCTATGCAGCATACTGAAACTTTCCGATTGGGATGGTTATTAACTACAGCTGTGTTTATTTATATTATTCTTCACTTTGATGGATTATTCACAGGATTAAGCACTTCCTTCAGTCTGATAGAAACTGTATTTAGAATGGCCACAGTCAAACCATTTTCTGGCCGAGGTCTAATACAGAGGGATGTAAGCTTAGTCAGATTATTAATGGACGATCATCCTGCCTGTAAATGTGGCTAACGTTTGTTCTCACACATCAGACAGGATGCCGTCTACAGCACAGCAAGGCGATGGGTCACCACATGACTTTAATCCCTCGGAATGTTACGTGGAATTTGGGTGAATATTTTTACTGGATGTTGTGTCTGGTGGGATTTAGTTGTACTGTCGGATGCCGGTATTCCCGGCAGACAGAGACCCTGATGTACGAGTAAATGTAGGTGTAGAAACGGGCTGATTTTATTAGGGCCTCTCTGCGCTGCTCTGGATGCTTTCTGCATAAGAACATACAGTCCCACATTACCACATCATGCTCTCTGTTGCTGGATGGTGATCTAATGACACTGACCTGGTCACTGTACTGCTCCGTTGGCCCCTTAAATAAGGGCCTTACCCCACCCTGAGCCCCCTCTTCTATTCTTGTGGAGGTCTGCTGGTCCCAAGCTGAACCAAGACCCCTCTGAGCTCTGCCCTTTGGCCTGGTCTTGTTAGCCTTTTAAACAGGCCTGCTTCCACGTCCATTTCTTTCTTCTTTTTTTCTTTGCCTTGTTCACAGCCATGCGCTCTCTTTTTAATCTGTAACCAGATCTGTTTGAACCCCTTTCCCAAAAGATGAAGGGGATGGGGAAGAAAGAGGTGGTCGGGCAGGGAGGGGGGCACAGCCCGGTTTTCCTGGCAGCTCACTGGTGCTGAAACAAATGATGAAGTATGGCAGCAGAGCTCAGAGTTTACTGAACTCCCAGCATGCTTACAGCACACATTACACCTCTAATTAAGAGTCTTACGCAAGACTAGAGGTCCGCGCGACAGGCTCAGTGCTGTTTCACTGCAGATTGATTCATGCTGTGTTTAACCCTGATTGAATCGCTCTCTGTTCAGTCATGCTGGTTTACCGCTAGTCCTGATGTCTTCGTATTCTGTTTCATTTCAATCATACTGAGTGTGCAGATGGCCGCATCACAATGCATGGATTCTAAGGTGGAGATTAAACTACTCATTTTTGGCATGTTGCAGTTGATTTCAATCTAGTGTTATAGTTTCAAAATAGGCTGTTCTGTAAACTATACTTTCATTTCAATTCAATTAAACTTTATTGTTTTTATTCCAGTACAGGGTTAAACGGTATAGCGAAACACTATGAAGTCATGTCGGAGGTGGGATTTGAACCCAGGCCTCCATTCCATTTGGCCAAAGTAAAATTTATGGACTGTTTTCAGATCCACCACATTAGTTCAAACAAAGGACTTCTGCTAGGTAAATGTGCTGAGACCATACAGATTGGTATTGTCTGTATTCATGCAGCTTTATGGATTTAGTGCATTTGTAATAATAACTCTGGAATCAATCAAAATTATCCAAAGGAATCAGGAAGTGTGTAAAATCACTTCCTAAAGGATTGTCATTTTAATAGATTGAACAATTTTCTTATAAAATTGTTGCGGAGTTAAAGATTCACGCATACGTTGTATATAACAATCGTCATACAGAGTCATACCAGATCAGTACCCCCATTTTACTGCCATCATATTAAAACTTCATTAACAATATTTTATGATTACGTCATACATCAAAAAAGGCAGCTGACCTTTACATTGCATAAACATTTAGATGGACCAGTAGAAATGGTTAAAATGTACAGTACTTAGGTTGGGGATGCACAGGAAAAGAATGCGATTTCTTGAGCATTAATGCTATAAGGTTGCAACATGCAGAAAAGCAGGTGAGTGCCGTGACTGCTCTTCTCCATGTAGACGCCTTAAAACTAATTCTCTCAGACTTCTCTAGTGGATTATTCGTGGAGTCAGTGAGAAATGTTCTACTTTTTCTATTTGTATCAAGCAGCAACTATGTTGGACCACGACGCAGTTGATGTAATTTGCCTTGCTTGACACTTACACGTGCTGCCTTGTGACTATTGCACATGCACGTGTTGTGCTAACGAGGCTAAAGTGATGTATTGTGAAGTTTCATTTCAAATGTGCACTAATACTGCCTTTTTGTTTTGCCATTGATCTGTGTCTCTAAGCAGTACTACAATGAAAGCGGCATGCAGGTGTTTAGATATTGCCTTGATAACAGCTACACTTATCAGTATTGGTTGTTTATCTAATATGGAAATATGATGTACTATTTCAGCAATGGTCCCCCCTAAAAAATGAGGATATGGTTTATTCGGCCGCTATGAGCGATGGCAAACACTGGGAACATTTTACTGAATGTTCTGCCGACTGCTGTGATGCATTACTGTTTCTGCTGAAGGTGGTGTAATTATCCACCACTGCTCCATTGAAAACAGTGGAGTATTGTGTTTGCTGTTGTCTGTCATAATGGAAACGCTGCTGTAATGAAATGAGAGGCAATGGAGATGAGGCAGCAGAGCTTGGTGTTTGTTGTCCATGATGAAGGCAAGAAGCCATAAACATCTAGCAAAACTAAAAAAGAACACTGAAAGAACTTCTAAGCAATGAGCAAACTAACAGTAAACGGAAATATGCAGACCCAAAAAGACAGACTCAGGACAAACAATACCAAGCAAGGTGTGGGACGAGAGAGATGCAAACTGGGGAATGAGAAACACCTGGGAACAATTACAGGGTGGGGCTACAGGCTAGACAGAGGTGATGGGCATCACAAGAGGGAGCGAGGGAGGAGCAGGGAAGACAAAACAAAAACATGAGCACCTGGCCAGAGACACGAGGGAAGGTAAACACGAGGAGGAGATGCACAAAGACACGATATACACATAGGATTCTATAGGACTGCTTTGTTTGCTGCTGCCTCCCTTTGTGACCGGTGCTTTAACAGAGCACGTGCACACAGGCGCTGTTGTTATTGTGTTTATATGAAGGCATGTAAACTCAGTAGGGCTTCCAATTGGAGTAATGTGGTTTGCCATAAATCACACACCGTTCGTGTGTCACGTAGACCTGTAATGTGTCATGTTACTTCCCCCCGCCCCCCTTCATCAAACACACACACAACTGCCCAGGGGATAGCCAGACAAAGCAGGGCCTGTCAGGTCTGACAGATGGGGTTTTTAGAGGGGCACACACACACCCACCCATACTCACATTCCCCTCACCCACACACAGTCACCCCTGGGGTACATTCTGACTAATAGGAGGGACAAATTTATTTATCACTTTATGTAAATGATTCCAATTACATGCACCTGATTTCCCTGACCACAAGGAGCTGTGTCCTTCAAGCTAGTGTGTGTGTGAGGCGTTGATGGGTCCACCTTATTGCATAGCGCTACTACTAGTGTTAACTATGATCTCTAGCTTAAACTGATATTACTACACTCCTCAGTTTGGCATGTCTAAAAGAAAATTAACCGTACCTGGTGTTCATTCCAAACCAAGCACTGTGTCGCAGTTGCACGTTGCACGTTGAACCTGATGTGATGTAATTATTGTTCACATGACCACGAATAAGCAGGTTGACCTCTTCTCTGTGAGCTACAACAGCATAATAGGTCCTCTATAACTAGCTTTCCACTTGCCAATATATATAGTTCCATAGATGGCATTTTCTGGACAAACCAAATGTCGTCAGGACTAATTAAGCCACTTGTTCTGGTCAAACCAGAAACACCGTTCCCTTCTTTTAGAAACCAACAGAAGTGGCAACCGGAAACTATGAAACACGCCTATTGGCATGATGGTGAAGCATATCATCGCTGTCCAAAGACAAACAGGTATCTCCAAAATGGTAACTCTCCAGGAGAGGCCAAAAACCTCCTTTAATTTGAATGGAAGTCAATGGAACCTTTCCAAGCAGTTTGCGGCCATTTCAGTTGGTCCATCCATCATGAACTTCATATACAGTGTAGGAAGGAATTTGTGTGATCAAATGAGGCATAAAAGTAAAAAACAAATGGAGATACATGTTTTTCATTGGACAGCGACGAAATTTTAAAATGGCTATTAATTAAGAGTATTGTGGACGGTGCCTTTCTACACACTAATAACTTTCTTTATTTCTTCATTTGGTAATTTATCATTTATTTATAAAACAGGCTTTATGAAAGAATGTGAGTCTATTTAAGTTCACTTTTTTATTTTTATGCTTCACCTCTTTGTTTTTCTTTTAAACTCCAATCACCTGATCAGTTGTCAGAATAATTAGTGGATTACCTGGTTGCTTATATGCTGACACTGCTGTATGAATCACGGTTCTTCTGTATATATTTATCCTCGTTATATTTATTTCACGCTAATGCCCTCAATTACAATGTAAATCTCCTCAGATCCTCTCTCTGTAATCCCACTGTGTGTTTTCTCCCACTTAACCGATTAACGTCTCCTCCTTTATGTCCTGAAGCCCTTTATGAAACTCCCAGGCTCCACTAGTGAAACTGCGTTTTTGTAGCGTGGGTCTGCAATATCTGGGTCAGGTTTAGTCAGGAAGGACTGCAAAGCCTCACTAAACCCTCTTCGTATCGCTGTATGCCACGGGAGCAGAGCTGCCAGAAGTTTCCCTGTGATGGGCTGATCAGCAGATTGGTCTGGAGTGAGTTGCTGTTCTATCCCCTTAATAAGAAAGAAGAGTGGATGGCAAGTTTAATCCCAGAAATGGACATGGTCACATGTCTTTTTGTTGTCTCCCTCTTCCTGTCCACAGGTCTGTTGTGTCGGTGTTAAAAGCACACGCAACAATAATATAATGGAATGTGTCTACAAAGAGCCTAAATCCATTTGCAGTGACGAGCCCCACAAACAATAACGTGATAAGAACGAAGAGATTCATGTGGCTGTTGCGCTGGTGTGTAGCTGCGGATGGTATAGCGTACAGGGTAACACCTCTGCCTCCTGTGCTGTAGGCTGGGACTCAATCCTTTGGATCGGCAAACACCCCACACTATACCAAAAAGAGTCCTTGGGCAAGACTCCTAACACTACCCTCACCTACCTGTGTTAGAAATGCTCAGACTGTGTGTCACATTGGTGACCAAATACCGTAATATAAGCGGTGCTGGTGTCCATACATCAACAGAGCTCCTAACCATAAGGAGCTTATATAATCACCATAGGGGATTCCAAATGATCTCCTCAAGCAAGTCAAGCTATTACTCCATTATCCTGAGCTATTTAAAATAGAATTAGAGACAGTGCCAGTCAAAAGTTTAGACACACCCCACTAAATGGATGATGATGTTGATCTCAAAGACTCTACAGGCTTCCACTTAACTGTTCCGTCTGATGAGAGTCTGAAACAGTACATATCCTGTTATACCACATATACTCTTGATGCACCACAGTATTATAAGAAAGCTGTTTCTTCTGCCTGTAAAGTTCTGTTTTAGTTTCATAATTCCATAAGTCCTATTTTATAGTTTGGTGTCTTCACTTTAATTCTAAAGTAAAGCATTTGGATAAACATAAGGAGAACCTTCTATGAGTAGCTGTAGCGTCTTTCATTGAATAGTAGGTTCTGCAACTAATTACATTTTGACGGCAGGGATTGAGTCTGTACGTCTGAACGTTTTCTGTTTGTTTTGAGTTAAAGATTCCACAGAAAACGTGGCAAAACATGTTCACCTGTTTCTCAACAATCAAGGCTGTGCCTACAGTAATAACCTTCCATTAGTCGAAAGTTCAGTCTCTGCTTGTTTTAAAGACTTCTAGTGAAACAACTTGTAGAGAAAGAGAGGAGTCAGGGATCTGGGACTTGCCCGGTGAAGGGCAGAGAATGGACAAACACAATGAGTGAGCGATAGAGAATGAGGAAAAACACACAAATGAATATGAAAGGGAGGAAGAGAGAGGGTGACTGGAAAAAGCAGTCACAGATGGTGTCCAATTAGGCAATGATATTAATGTGAGTGCGTAGGGCTCCATCCTGTATGTGCCTGTGGGAACAGCTATTAGTGTGCCTTCATCCTCACTAATGCTATTAAACTCACCAACAAACAGAGCAAGATTCATTCTAAGGACCAGCGCTGCAGCCAAGATCATTAGAAGTTGATGTTTTCTGCAGGTATGGACTGTTTCTCTGGGACTGATTTATGATCCTGTAAAACTGTCCATATATTGGCTTTATAGCATAGCAGAACACTTGAGCTTATCCACATTAGAGTAGTTTCCCCAGCCTAAAGCCAAATGATTGATAGTAAAATGCTAATCTGGAATATCGGGGGGGAGGGGGGATTGAGAATAAGGAATGGAGGTTGATATATCTGTTATGTCGCACTGGTGTTCATTCGTTGCAGTTAGCTCTATATTTTTGTTGTATTATTATGTTCTTGTAGCTACACTCATCCTCAAAAGAATAACTGCACCCAGAAGGAGGTGTTGGATGGCAGTGCTATTGGGAAGGAAAGTAAAGGTTACCAGGAACAGTAAATGATGATACGTTTAGGCTGATGTGGGTAATATTTATTGAGCTACACATACAGAAGTAGTGTCTCTCAGAATGGCGTCCTAATGGTGTCCCATGATAATCCATCCCATGCATCTTGAATATACCCACACAGTTCCTGCAGATTGTGCGGTAGGTATGGAGATGGAGTGACACCAGGCCTTATGGACATGTGACGTGTGACAACAAACTGTTTATCTTGGCGCTGACCACTGTGCCTCCACACATGGATTTGTTGGCTGTCTCCACCAAGACAAAAGTGGGACTCGTCATTGAAGATGAACCGCTGCCATTCTGATTCACTTCATGACATCTCCAATCTTCCACCTTCATGTGATGAATTAAGAGTGTTAGACGGGAAAACTCAGATCTAGTCAGAGCTGATCAGAGCTGTGGCCCTGAACCGAATAACAGATGCTGATAGTGGGCGATTTTAACCAGTGTACTAGAAAAGATCCAGCTGCTACAAGAAACGATTTAATTGGTGCAGTGTGTCAAAACTCGGTGACAAACCCACACATGAAGGCGGTAAACGGGGAGAAAAGAAAGAACAAGAGAAAGAGAACAAAGAAAGAGAGAGTGCACACTGATGAGCAGTGTGTCAGAATGTCAAGGTCATAAATCATAAAAGGTGCAATGTGGCCCCCCACCTGCCACCTTTTTCTGCTCTCTGAAACCCCCAGGGGACACATATACACCACTATCACCCTCCCACCCACCTGCCCCCCCTTCACCCTTATACAACTTTCAACTAGAGGCCTTCATGGAATCTACATTAACACACAACAGTATAGGGGTCCGACCCCTAAACTGGGCTTACACAAACTGGCTTTTAGCCCAACTTGAACCGTGATTTGCCCCTTTCTGACGCTAGTTTACAATCAGAACTGATAGTCTAGGTTGGGAGTTTAATCTGAAGCAATCGGGAGTTTTAATCAGGAGTTGTATTCGGAGGCATCCCGATATTTTCAAGCATACTTAACATTTTACCCATGTGTGGGTGCTGTGTGTGCATGATGTAATTGTACTGAGAGCCCAAGACATTTAGAGCACCGTAACTCTGAAAATAAGAGTAACAGACTTCAAACGCGATGATATGGACGTTGTGTCCTCTCTCCAATGACACATGATTTTTTGTTATAGTCTACAGATAACTAGAAATAATGACTCCAGATATTCAAGGCTCTGTACATCGACTGAGAAATGTTATTAAGTTTTAAACACGGCTACCCATATAAGGTTCTCCTTAGTATCCTAATTCTTTACTGTAGAATAAAAGTCAAGACATCAAACTATAAAATAGCCCACATGGAATTATACAGTCCCCCTGAAAAACCTCCAGAAGGGAACTTTACAGGAGGCTGATGTATATCATGGTTTATTTCTAAGCAGGCCTGGAGAAATTCTATTGGTCGGTCCATCATGAATATTCACTAAACTGAAAGGAGAGCTAGAGCTTTTACACTGTGCAGAAAAATAGATCAAAGTTTTACACCACTAAATATATATTAGAGGTGGAGAAATGGAGAAATATCATACTGTGCTACATCAAGAGTATATGTGGTATATCAGGATGTGTACTGTTTCATACTCTCAGTTGAAGCTCCTAAGTGTAAGCCTGTGGAGTCCTTAAGATCACAAACAACATCCGTTTTTTTGGGTGTCCACTTTTGACTGGAACTATAGCCAAGCTACAGAGGTCAGTAGGGCATGGCATGACCTTTCTATTGAGCCCCGGGTACCAAAATTACCAGGCTCCTCAGCTATTGTCTTCTTCCAGATGGTCATGTTGTTGGTATCACGATCACATGATCAATGACTAGTCAAGATCAAGCCTAAAGCGGCATCACAGAGCAGTAAAGTTGACAAGTCGGCCAGTCTGTGCACCCCCTGAGTGTACACCGAGCTTTAATGATCAGGCTTTGAGGACAACAGTGTTTGGTGGCATGTCTACTTGTGTTAGGCGTCCAGTATTTCTCATTGTGAGACAGTTAGAGGAATGTTATAAGGCTGTTCTACCCATTTCTAAACACTTCATTTAGTGAGAGTATCTTATTCCTGTGCTGGATTATTTTATCCTTCATGGCCAGGTCTATTAAAGGGCCATCACAAGCAGTGTTCAGTCTGTAAGTCATGGTTATGTAATGCTGCATAGTAGCGGTTCGGAGTCATGTCTCATGTGAAGTTCCATACACTGGCTCGGGGCCCAGCTTTCAGTTGTTTGAGATCTTTTCTCGTTCTGCTCATGTTTTGAATCAGTACTTCCAGCCCGAATTGAGCACAGTATCCTAGTTCGCTTGAGGAGACATTTCGTCTCAGCCCTGTGAGTGCGTGTGAGAGAGCGAGTGGGAAAGAGAGGAAGAAGATTCACGTTGTGTGTGGGCGTAGGCATGTGTCTACTGAGAAGTAGTCTTAGGCCACCTGAGAAACTTCTATTTAAAGCTGTTTATCCAGGCAGTAAGTGCTTATTGGCTCGCGAAAATACTAACAATGGCGTAAATAAAAATAAACAGTAGCACTGTAAATATTATGTCTGTCAGTGTTCACTGTTTAAGCTCACGCCATGAGAAAGCTCAGTATGTATACTTACTATCCAGTAGCAGACATAGTAAATCAGTGTTGAATTTCAAGTTAAATTAAGGTTGTGGAATCAAACACACCTCTACATCATTTAGTATCTATATGTCATCATCTATGCAAATAAATCACCCAGTTTTTTTATTTGTTCTTATTCTTATTTATTATTACATATCTTACATTTCTTGTACCACAGACTGTATATTTAAACAATAAAAACAAAATATGTACTATATGTATATACATATGTATATGTGTATATATACAGGGGTTGGACAATGAAACTGAAACACCTGGTTTTAGACCACAATCATTTATTAGTATGGTGTAGGGCCTCCTTTTGCGGCCAATACAGCGTCAGTTCGTCTTGGGAATGACATATACAGTCCTGCACAGTGGTCAGAGGGATTTTAAGCCATTCTTCTTGCAGGATAGTGGCCTGGTCACTACGTGATGCTGGTGGAGGTTCGTCCTTCTTGGTGGTATGCTAACATTACCCTGGATACCGTGGCTCTTGATACATCACAAAGACTTGCTGTCTTGGTCACAGATGCGCCAGCAAGACGTGCACCAACAATTTGTCCTCTTTTGAACTCTGGTATGTCACCCATAATGTTGTGTGCATTGCAGTATTGTGAGCAGAACTGTGCTCTTACCTGCTAACTGAACCTTCACACTCCGCTCTTACTGGTGCAATGTGCAATTAATGAAGATTGGCCACCAGGCTGGTCCAATTTAGCCATGAGGCCTCCCACACTAAAATGACAGGTGTTTCAGTTTCATTGTCCAACCATTGTATATATATATATATACACACAGATCAACCATGACATTAAAAGGTGGACATGGTCCTTCATCAGTGGCCACAAGACGCTCCTCATAGGACGCTGTTGACTGGATTGTTTTGGTTAGTGGAGGATTTTCAGTCCAGCAGTGACACTGAGGTGTGTAAAAGCTCTAGCAGCACTGCTGTGTGTGATCCACTCACACCAGGACAACACACTAACCCACTAACACCATCAGCACCACCTCAGAGTAGCTGCTACCCACATACCTGCTCTGTGGTGGTCCTGTAGTGGTCCTGACCATTTAGGAACAGAGTGAAAGGGACTAACAAAGTATGCAGAGAAACAGCTGACTGCAGTCTGTAATGGTAGACAGCCAAGTGCTCCTGTATGGTAATTACAGCCGATATAATGGAGTGTGGATGCAAGAGGTGGCTTAGTGTTATGGCTGATCAGTGAATATTTTAGGTTGGCATACACCATAACTATGTTCTTCATATACATCACACTACATGGCCTGTTTCTCATTCCAGACCCTCAAATTCTGGTCCGAGGCTGGAAAGCTCTTGTGTACGGCCGTCATGTCAAAATCAGACAGAAATCGTGCAGTCTGATCCCGTCATAAGTCTTTGTGTGTTAAAACCCCTATTCTTTCTGCAGCAGATCCCAACCATGTGAGCACATTTGTGCAGCAGACCCTGTTAAATACCAGAGATGGTTGATGCAAGAGTGACTAGCAGAAGCCAGAGAGCATTCCACTCCCTCACCATAAAACCCCACCACTTTTCATCCAAAGAGGGATAATAGCAATGTGTGAAATCACTTACGAGGCTACCATCTACTGTGTGTGTATGTTAGACAGGGTCATTTCATGCTTGGTCTCTTCAGCCTGATGCCTTAGTAGAGATTGATTACCTTGGTTATGGTGCCACTGGCACACTTGAATCATTACATGTGTGTATTTGTGCTGTGTGTCACGTGTGTGTGTCTTTTGTGTGTGTGTGTGTGTGAGCTGTTTGTGTGCTGTGTGCAGTGTCCTGTCTGTGCTGCATGTGTCCTGTGTGTCCTGTGTGTGTAAGGTGCGTGAGCGGTGTGCATGTGCTGTGTGTGCTGTGCTGTGTGTGTCCTGTCTGTGTTGTGTGTGTGTGTGTGTGTGTAAGGTGCGTGAGCTGTGTGCTGTGTGTGTCCTGTCTGTGTTGTGTGTGTGTGTGTGTGTGTTTGTGTGTGTGTAAGGTGCGTGAGCTGTGTGCTGTGTGTGCTGTGCTGTGTGTGTCTTTTGTGTGTGTGTGTGTGTGAGCTGTTTGTGTGCTGTGTGCAGTGTCCTGTCTGTGCTGCATGTGTCCTGTGTGTCCTGTGTGTGTAAGGTGCGTGAGCGGTGTGCATGTGCTGTGTGTGCTGTGCTGTGTGTGTCCTGTCTGTGTTGTGTGTGTGTGTGTGTGTGTGTAAGGTGCGTGAGCTGTGTGCTGTGTGTGTCCTGTCTGTGTTGTGTGTGTGTGTGTGTGTGTGTTTGTGTGTGTGTAAGGTGCCTGAGCTGTGTGCTGTGTGTGCTGTGCTGTGTGTGTCCTGTCTGTGTTGTGTGTGTAAGGTGCGTGAGCTGTGTGCGTGTGCTGTGCTGTGTGTGTCCTGTGTGTGTGTGTGTGTGTGTGTGTGTGTGTGTGTGTAAGGTGCGTGTGCTGTGTGTGCTGTGCTGTGTGTGTCCTGTCTGTGTTGTGTGTGTGTGTGTGTGTGTGTGTGTGTAAGGTGCGTGAGCTGTGTGCGTGTGCTGTGTGTGTCCTGTCTGTGTTGTGTGTGTGTGTGTGTGTGTGTGTGTAACGTGCGTGAGCTGTGTGCGTGTGCTGTGTGTGCTGTGCTGTGTGTGTCCTGTCTGTGTTGTGTGTGTGTGTGTGTGTGTGTGTAAGGTGCGTGAGCTGTGTGCGTGTGCTGTGTGTGTCCTGTCTGTGTTGTGTGTGTAAGGTGCGTGAGCTGTGTGCGTGTGCTGTGTGTGTCCTGTGAATGTCCTGTATAAAAACAGACCTTCCTGTTAACCAAGAAGAAGAGAGAGAAAACAAAGATGGCCTGACATTCTGATCACATACAGCTGGCTCTTTCTCTGGTCCCACATATCCATCTCCCCTGGAGCTAGAACCAACACATGGGCCCGAGGTTCTCACTGCTGATCACCAGCCAACTAATCAGATTTCACGTGAATAAGGGGGGTGACCCCCCATGCAGTCCCACTTTTGTTTCCCCTTTTGTTCCTTGGGTATGGAACACGCTGTTCTTCTTCTTCCCTTTTTACTAGTTCCTCTCTTCTCCATTATTCTTTCCTTTGTTTTCCTGACCTCCACACATAATGCATATTGCTCAGCTGATGTGCTTGTGTATTTGCTATGGTGGCTTCTTTCCAAATGTGGTCAGTTTTGAGCAATTCTTTCCATAGCAGTGGGGCAGAGTCAGTCACGCAGGGGATGCCAGATTCATTTGCTGTCTTCTTGGAATGATGAGGGTGGTGATGCTTGCTTGCTGGCCCTTTTCTTAGAGATTAGATGCTGGACCTAACACTTGCAGTGTTCATGTCTGTGTGCCCTCATAAATGCCAGATTTATTGGCTGTATGCTTGAAAGATGGTGGCAGGAGAGTCACTGGAGTTTCTGTTTGCGTCTGTGGGAGAGGAATGTCTGGGGTTGCGATGAATAAGATGGTGTGATAAGATGGTATGGTCTGTCCTGTGGTGGTATGTGGATTGTGTCATGTTGTGTGTTTTGAAGTTAGATATGATGGTCCTGGATAACAGTATCCAGTTACAGTTACTCAGGTTTGTGTATATCAGTAAAGTATTGACGGGTTTCTAATGGTAATACTTTTACTTCTATATTTACTAGTATATTAGTGAGTGAAGGAATCTACTTTTAATCTAGTTACACTTTTAGCCATTTGTCTTTAGCTCCTAATTTCTTGTTTGTGTTTGATCTCATTCTGTGTTGCTGGCGCCAACACCTGTGCTACCTTGAGCTTTGTCACATTTCTGATTTAGGAGCTTTTATTTTAGACCAGAGTAATAGAAAATAGGAAACCAGCGCCATACAAACCTCAGCTCCTCTGCCAATAGATGCTGGATTTACTAAGAAGGTCCACTTCAGTTCCACATTAATACATTGCCCAGTACTTTTTGATCTGATAACTTGATAACATCAGACTTCTAGAAAAGTGCTATATGAATATGAAAGACTTACTTTCCTAGTAAAGTAGGCTACTCTGCCTTCCTTTGCTATTACAGCCTTATAAGATTTGTGGGTGTGAGGATAAGAATCTAGTGTTTCCCAGATTGCACGCAGTGCTGCTCTTCATCTCAGACACATACACTGTAAATGACCCGACACTAGCTTGCTTATGTGCTCTATGTAGTATCAGAGTTCTTTCTGGTTCAGTTTACAACCGTTTTAACCTTTTTTTTTTATAAAGTAAAAAAACAAAACAAAAAAAAAAACAAAAAAAAACTAACCTACTGTTACTACTGTACTACTGATTGGTAGGGTAGTGGGTTACACTGCTGCCCTCCGTTCTGTAAACTTAGGTTCAGTTGCCCACCTCAGTAACCACCCTACATCATACCACTAAGAGTCCTGGGGTCAAACTTCTCTGGTAAGAGTTTCTCTCAAATGCCAGAAATGAGGCCGCCCTTCACAAAGTGGGCATTAAGCACAAGTTTGACATTTTAGGTGATATCTGGATGACTGCATATTAAATAATAACACAGTATATACAATAATAATAATACAAAAAATCGTGCTGCTCAAGGCCTTATATGACGTAAGACTCTTGATCCTCGTTTAGCTGGTGTTTGGAGGACAACCAAAGGAGACAGAGTGATACTGAAAGGTTAGATCAGTCACTCACTGCCCAGACATCCGAACCTTTCCGCACAGACCAGCCAGCTTCAGAAAACCAAATTTGACAGAAATGTCAGCAAAACATTTTTGTCTCGTCTTTTAAATGCCATTCTCCCAGACCCTGACCACCTCCACTTAGACCCCCACTGGAGTTTTCACTTGCTGTTAGAGCTCTGGCAATTAATAGAGGCCCAGAGCTTTAACAGAGTGAGATTTATGCTTCTGACCTTCAGCTTTGTTGCTTTGCTGTGGCTGTAGACTGTGATTGCGTCCTGCTGCTGTTTGAGATAGCAGGTGCGTTCGGTGGAGGCAGCTATCTGGAGCTTCGCTGGTCCACGTCACTGACCAACTAACAGAGATATGAAAATAATTCTCATGAAAAAAAATTGACTTCTATTCTTTTGTGTCTGCTCCACATTGTGGGTTGATGTCTTTTTCCTGCGTGCCGTTTTGAGATCTCGCTTTCTGAGGCCGTTGTTGTCTGCATGTGTGCGTTGGCTTCAGTTCACAGGGTACTAGTTTGCCCTTATTTGGCTACTATAGCTCTGGGAAGGAATGGAGAGATTTTCCCAGCCATTAACTGCTGGAGTTCCCATGCTTGGACTCCTCTGTTGCTCTCCTGCTTTAGTAGCAAAGAGTCTCCTGTGCTGCTCCCAGCTTATATTAGCCTGTCTCAGGCAGTCTGTCAACGGCCATGAGAGCAAAAAAGGTGCAAGGTGTCTCTTTGGATGAAGTACACAAAGCATGTAGTTGAGTTAAAGTAGAGATCCCAAAGGTAAAGAAACGTCCCCAAGGGGATGGGGGGTAACAGTAGTGTGATTTACTATGGCTTCTATTATCATTTCTGGAACAAGACTTAATCAGTTCAGTGTAGGTGAAGAGGCTCTAGTGTCTCTCAGTCCACCAGTCTTTACTAGAAGCTCATTCATTAGTCTGACACTGACGTCTATTACAGTGATCATACGCACAGAACACTGAAGGAGAACAGTTTCCATTAGCTAGAACTATAAAATAACTTTTTACAAACAAGGAAAGTTTTTTTTAAGATGTATTTGCGACTTAGTTACAAGTTTACGTTTCATAAAATCTTAAAAACCTGAAACACAGGTCCACATATGAGTTTTCCTTTACTATATTGCATCTGTAGGTCTGTTCATAAACATAAACTAGCCAAAACAAATTGACTATAAACAGAAATAATGTTTGTATAAATTCAAAAAAAGACATTTGCCAGTCACAAGTAACTGTGTTCATGTTTCTATATGGTGGTCTACTTACCCGCTAACTCAGGAACAATATGTTTGATCTGTACACTAATGCTTTGATGTGTGGTGTGTCAGTCAGTGTCAACCCTGTCCTGCTTTACCTGCCTCCCTCCAGGAGGTCCTTGATGTAGTCCAGGTCTAAAATAGACATTTCCTTGAATGCTACAAACTTCGTTTCTACTCGAACATAAGCCAAAAGGAATGACAGCTTTCGCTAATGAAGTAAAAAGTCCACAGCAGAAAGTGTTCGCGAATGGAAACACGTCAGTAAAGTACATACATGAAAAACTACTGAAGTACACTCCTGTCAAATACCGACAAAATATCTTCAGGTAATTTGCTGCTCTTGGAACATAGTAGAGCAGCCGAATGCACTTGGAGGGCTGCTCACTCGGGTGTATATAAGCTGGCAGGCATTAAGGATTGGCCAGCAGTGGTGTAGATGGACATAGGAGAGAAAATGTGCTCTGTCCTCCAGTTTTTCCACCTGGGAGCCCTTACTTTGGTTGCTTTGGATAGCAGTTTCCACCAGCATGTCATATGGCAATGAAGTGGTCTGAACTAGTCTCAGTAAGAGCCTCCATCATGACTGTTAAAGCTTTTCACATTTAAAAAGCCCATATTGCTCTGGCCTTTAACCTGTCATCTAAACAGTAGGTTACTTTACTGAGAGAGCTTCGCAGGGCTGTGTGATTTACATAGCGCCCTGTACGCTCTGTTTCTTTGTGTGTGTGTGTGTATGGGAGTCTGCTTCGCTCAGTGCTCAGAGGGTTGTGTTGATTTCTCCCCCTATCTGTTTCTAGGAGCAGCAGTCCAAATGGGTCAAGACCCAAATAAACACTTGAAGCCTCGCATGTTTCAATGTCTTTGCCTGCTCTGAGGCAGTGCAGAGTGGTGACGTTCCCTCGATTCTTGGCTTGGATGTACAGTACTGTGCAAAGTCAGAGACCACTCATAACTGAACATTTATCAGGGGTTTAGTTATAAAACCCATCATGCTATTAAATGATCTACGTTATGCAGAGTGATCATTACACATATAGCTAGATCAGTTCTGTGTTATGATTAATACTTCTTTTATTAGAGGACATCAAAAAACATGTATACATCTAAACTTATAAACAGTATATATATTTAACAATAAATTACACAGAACAGCTAATATCTAAATATATGCATCCATAGTCTCTTCTTCCTCTTCTTCTATTTCTTATTCCTTGCTGTTCTTTATAGGAGACCCACCTTAAGACATCTGCAGGGGTGTTTTCACAAATCCAATGTTCAGTCTTTGTAGCTGGTTTACCGATTTTTGGTTCTCATTACTCAGCTTCTAGGTAATCCTACACACATTCAGTCATGTTGAAGTCAGGACTCTGCGGTGGTCAGTCCGTTGTTCTAAGAACACCAGCAGCTTCTTAGTTTGATGTGCGTGTCTCCTTTTCTCAGTGAGGAGCTTCTTGAACAGCTACATGTCCTTTCAGACCCATGGCATCGAGATGATGTCTTCTCACAGTGTAAGGATGTGCAGAAACACATGTATTCATATCTGAAGCAGGAGTGGAGCTTGATGTTCTCCTCTCCCTCA
This sequence comes from Prochilodus magdalenae, assembly GCA_024036415.1. Classification (NCBI taxonomy): domain Eukaryota; kingdom Metazoa; phylum Chordata; class Actinopteri; order Characiformes; family Prochilodontidae; genus Prochilodus; species Prochilodus magdalenae. The sequence continues at coordinate 697,128 of JAMWET010005002.1, forward strand.
AAGACAAAAGCATTATGTACGGTTTATGATGGTCCTATGATGTTCCTTTGTTTATGCAGGTACATTACAGATGAGATTCCTGAAAATTAGTAACAGGAACTGAAAGGCCATGTTTGTTGAGGATTAAATAAATGAAGGCTGTGGGCATTTCTAATTTCTAATCTTTAAAGAACCAATGAATTCAATACCAGCCATTTTTTTCAATGGCATTGCTATTTTGCTTCTTTTATCCTCCGTGTCTTTCTGTGTGAGAGTATTGTTTTTATGCTGTGTACAAACAGTAACAGTGCTGAAAGTGAAATGCTTTAACAAGCTGGACTAAAGAATGGGCTTCTTGGTAAAGGCATTGTAACTGGAGTTGTTGTATGGTTCAGCAGAGAAAACATTGCTGTAGGATATTTTTGGGTCATGGAATCAGGTTTGTGTTGGCCTCTGAGCAGCTTTCTTGTGTGCGTGTGAGACGGACTGAAAGGGCAGAGGAACAGACTGGTATAAAGGTCTGTATGTGAATAATGGATGAGAACACAGCTCATGTGTTTAGCTCTTACATTTTCCAGTTCTTTCGCTGCATGGGGTGAAGGGTTTACACTTGGTTTAGAAGTGTGTGTCTGTGTGTGTGTGTATCTGTGTGTGTCTGTAGGTGTCTGTATGTGTGTGTCTGTGTGTGTCTTGTGTGTGTCTGACTTGCTGCCATTAGTTGCTGTGTGCTCTTGACCCTGAACTTGGCCCCGCCCTGTAAAGGAGCATTACCATGTCGTTTCACAGTTCTTCATTGTTCTTGTTTGATATCAGCTCATTCCTGATGAATCCTAATACATGAGTTTGCTGTAGTTAAACATAACTGTGAGTCTTTATACTGTACACCTTTTAGGCCGTTGTCAGGCAGTCAGACCTGAGGTTTGGGTTTATGGATGAAGGCTACTGAGTTGAGATGCTCAGTTGCCATAGTTACAGAGACATGTGATGCTACAGAACAGAAACAGACTCTGTGACAATTGGAGCAAAGTTATGATCCCATCCTTGTCTGTCTGTCTCTCTCTCTCTCTCTCTCTCTCTCTCTCTCTCTCTCTCTCTCTCTCCCTCTCTCCCTCTCTCTCTTTCTATTTCTCTCTCTCTCTCTCTCTTTCTCTCTCTCTCCCTCTCTCCCTCCCCCCCCTCTCTCTCTTTCTCTCTCTTTCTTTTCTTCCCTCTCTCTTTGTTTCTTTCATATCTCTCTCCATCCCTTACTGTGTGGCACTCTCAATCCATTCTTTCTCTCTGTCTCTCAAGTATTTCTCTCACTCAAGTCTTTCTTTCTCTTCCTCTCTCTCTATCAGTAATTCTTTTTATCTGGTGCTGTTTCAGTCTTTTCTTTTCTCTGTTTCTCATTTCTTTCCTGCATTATCAGGCACTCTCTCACTTTGTTCTTGCACACTTTCTCATTTCTTTTTCCTCACTCCACCCCTCTCAAAGCAATGTCTTCTGTTTCTGTTCTTGTTGGAAGTTCTGTCTTACATAACTAGTCGGTCACGCTGTACTGACACAGGCAGCACACACACACCCCAGCCAGAGCACACAGCAGAGTGTATCGCGCGGTGATGTCTCTCTTGTGTGTGTCACCTTTAAAAAGAAGGAGTAGGAGTGCGCTGCTCTGGATGTGCTGTTTGCCTGGATGGGAGAATGCTGATGAATTATGTAAACTGTTTTATAACAGAGGTAGCTCAAGGTACTAACACGCTCTTCCAAACACGCACATAGAGTGTGTTCAGCTTGCAGAAAGATGCTCCTCTTCCTGTCCCTCCAGCCTTTTCCACCCGTCTGTCCATCACCCTAGGCGTGTATGGCTCAGTAACGGGTTCAGCTGAGACGCGTTTTCTTGCGATCGCTAACAGATGTTGGTTTCCATTGTTTCTGCCATAGTTCTAGACTCTGCAATTCCTCCGTTCTCTCGGGACGCTCAGGCTAGAATGTTCTGTCTTAGGTAGTGGCAGACCTGATCCATGGCGTTATGGTTGGGGTTTGTGTGCACATTTCAAAGTTAGGACACCTTCCGTTTGTGAAGTGTTACGGTTTACTGTCAGAAGTGAAGCGTCTAGCCAGAGGAGAGAGACGCAGCTGCAGAAAAGCAAAGCACAATCCTTGCTTCACTTCCAAACTCCCCCATGATTATATGTCCGGCTGAGGACCTGACTGCTCCTCATGCATCTGCCGTAGGACCTTGAGAGATTTGTTACCAATGAGCGCCTATTCATTTCAGAGGGATTTTCTCTGTGGCTTGTCTACCCCTGGATACATCTGTCCCTAGCCTCACCAGCTTTGTTGGCACAAACATCTGAGTCAGTGACATGAGTCATCGTCACAGACCACCGTGCAAACCCACAGATTGTTCGCGTTAACATCGCTAATTGGCTGATTGGTTAACCAGTTTTGGGTTCAACAGCCAAGTTGTGTTTCTCCACACTTGTACATGAGCACTAGGGAATGTAAAAATGGGAAAATTCTGGATTTACAGGAGACAGGCAGTAAATTTCTGCTTTGCAACCAGTCAGGAGTAAGAAGAGTAAGATGTGATGAATATATAACATGAAAGTCATTTAACCTGTAATAAAATCAACATCATCTAAAAGATGAAGAATCGCCAGTCATGGACTTGGTTTTAACTTCGCTCCCAAAGTGGTATGCTGCATGGTTCCAGTACCCTGGCCTGTTTTCACACATGCACAGACTGATAAATCTAAATGAAATCAGGGCATTAGTTTACCTATGCATAGAAACTCTACTACTAAGCTAAAATCCAGCTCGTCTTTATTGTATTTCTAGACCTCAGTCTGATCTAGGAAATCGGAATATGCTATTTACATGGCACACTTAAATACAGGCAGAAATCTGATTATGATCTGAGTATTATTTACTGCATTTTTGGAAAATAATATACAGAGAAAGAAGTTTAATGGGTTTCTATGGAGCACCATGCTTTTCCTGGCTTCATTTACGTTCACTCATCATTAAAAGAATAGTTGCACCCAGAAGGAATCAACCGACAGCAGTGAAACCTGCTGAGTAAGTTTGCCATTGTGAGACATGTGAATGTTGAACGGCCACAAATGTGACATTCATCGAGCAGCAATGGCCTCTAAAAGTCATTCTGTTAGTTCCAGCACCTTTGGCAGACGGCTGGACAGCACAGGAATGCTTGCACACGGACCGTAACGGCAACTACCCTTCACACCATGTCAACATCACCAAAGACTGCAATGGTGTCGTGCCAGTGACTCATGAAGTCATGGAGTGACTCAGAATGGCAGCAGGTCATCTTCAGTGTAAGTCCTGCTTTTGTCTTGGTGGAGACGACCAACGAATCCGTGCGTGGAGGCACCGTGGTCAGCGGCAAGAGGAACAGCTTGTTGTCACGTGTCACACGTCCAGAAGACCTGGTGTCACTCCACCTCCACCCCTACCGCACAATCTGCAGGAACTGTGTGAGAATATCCAAGGTGCACAGAATGGATTATTAGAGGACACCATTAGGAACCTCTATAGCTCCTGCTTCAGTATGTGTAGCTCAATAATTATCAGTCTAAATGAATCATCTTCTATTGTTCCTAGTAACCTTTATCTTCTTCCCAATGTCATTGCGGTCCAACACGTCCCTCTCAGTGCAACTCTTCTTTTGATGGTCAGTGTAAACACTAGGGCTACCCGAGTGCACTCAACCAGCCAAACCTCATCCCCATTTTACGACTCCAACTTTGACCCTGTTTATGATAGTAAAGCAGTTTAGACCAGCTGAGTGGAAATAAATCAGCAGAACTCGTTACAACTTCCACTCTTATCTCTTCATTACCTGCTGCTGCTGATTGATTTACACGCTGTGAGTGAGGCGCTGTTGTTTTAATGCTGATTTGTCATCAGTGACAACAGTGGGAGAACGAAAGAGACAGAAGGAATAGAGAGTGAGGGGAAGACAGAAAGTGAGAGAAATGAGGAGCAAAGTAGAAGAAAGGAAGGAAGGAAGGAAGAAGAAAGACATTAAACACATTATCCCTGCTATATTATAGTGTTAGCCTCCGGCTGCCCTGCTATCCTCAGTGCTATGCTAATGATATTAGCATTGTGTTTAGCACTGATAAGAGAGCTCATTAGAGCCTGCTATGGCAGCCACAGCAGGGCGGTCCTGCTGTTATTGATGGTGTTTGTGTGTGAACGAAGTTTAGAATATATTAATAATGTAGTAGCAAACAATTAATAATGTAGTTGGGTGTTATAAGCAGTGTTATGTAGCTTCGGTTCTCGTATCTAACCAGTCTTCGTAAGTGCAGCTGTTCCATCTGATATTCGGTCATGCCTTTTAGCACAGACCCATAGGTACTTACATGGGGTGTGACATGACTGCAGGCATAGCTGTCAGTGGTAAATGAAGTGCTAAGTGTAGCAGCGCAGTCTTCATCTTACAGTATTCGGATCCTTGGCTTTTCTCACCTCTTTGTCTAATCTCCATCTATTCCTGCCTTAACAGACCTCTTATGTCACTAGCATTCCATTCCCCCCTCTCTCTTTCCCTGAATTATTTATTCTTCTGAATCTTCTCTGCTCTGTGGCCTGTCTCTGTCCTCCTGGAGTAGGTCACAGTGTGAGTGTAATTTGCCTTTATATAAATATATAGGTGTGTGTGTGTGTGTGTGTGTGTGTGTGTCTGATCCACTCACTCCAACACAACACACACTAGCACACCACCACCATGTCATTGTCACTGCAGTGCTGAGAATAATCCACTGCCCAAATAATACCTTTACTGTGGTGGTCCTGTAAGGGTCCTAAACAGTGAAGAACAGAGTATCAAAGTATACAGAGTGTCTGTAACTGTAGAACTGCAGTGTGCTCCTGTATGGTAAGTGGAGCTGATAAAATGAACAATGACTGCAGATATAAACCGGTGGGTTTGATGTTCTAATATAACAGTTTATATATAATACAGGATAAGCGGTTCCGGCCTCGTTCAAGCTCTAATAACAGTCATGCGGTACCTCCTGTTTGCGCATCTTCTAATTACAGTGTGTATTTTAAAGCCCCCAGGTTCTATAAAGGTTTTTGGAGTTTGAGTGTCTGAATACGAGTGAACATATATCGGTGACTACACAGACACATGGCTCTCTCTGTTCATTTCCTACAGCCATACGGATGTTTACCTATACGCGTCTTTTGGTATGTGGCAGGCAGCGAGAGAGAGGGGGAATGTGTAGTAAGCCCTCATCTGGACCTGAGTTATTGGATTTCCTCTTCATTTAAGGAGTGTGGGTGTGTTGTGTAGAGAGTGAGGAAAAGAAAGAGCTTTTGTGCATAGAAGAGTGTGTGTGAGTGTGAGAGAGAGAGTGAGTGTGTAATGGCCTGCAGTCGCTCTCACTATCAGAGTTCTGTCTGTGTATGAAGAGTTTATGTTCAGCCGCTGGGTCACTGTATGGTATGGGGGTGTAGGGGCTGTGGGGGTGGGGGGAATTTCCAGGTCACTTGTGCATGATTGAAAAAGTATGCATGTGAGTGAATGATTGATGTGTGTGTGTGTGTGTGTGTGTGTGTGTGTGTGTGTAAAACCGCTGTCCTCCAAGTGCCCTCTGTCTAAACCTCTGCAGACCTGGAAAACATGTAGACGCACAGCACACATCAATGTCACATACTGTTACCCCAGCATATTACAATATTTACCCCTGCGTATTACATTCTGTCAGTCTACTGTACTCCTCAGTTGATGTAGTCCTGCAATGTATAGCACCATAGCAGCACCAAATACATAGCGTACTTTAGCCAAGCTGTATTAAACAAAGCTTATTTGAACAGTTAACCGGTCAGCGCAGCCCCCCTCTCACTGCATGCCAAGCATTGGTCAATAAATAAGGATAGGGTAGTAATAACTGCTCAGATTTGAAAGGGACTTATTATGCTCTTATCAGCATTCATAACTGTACTGTTGGGATCTACTAGAATAGATTTACATGCTTCAGTTACATGCTTCATTCACCCTTCCGTCTCTGTTAGACGGCCTGTGTCTTTAAGCCCCGCCTCCTAATGAGCCAAGTGTGCTGTTATTGGTCAGCTCGCCCATTCTGTTATGATTGGTCAACCGCAAGAGTGGTATCCTGCTACAATTCTGCCCCGACATTGCTGCATCTATTCTTGAAATGGTGTTGGTTCTGCCGTATCAAGTTAGTAGACCCAATTCACCTTTACAAGCTGGAGAAGGACAAGGCCCAGCACTGGCCTAGTGCAAAAATTCAGCCATGTTTTATTACTGGTTTTGGAGCATGTTTATGAAGGGATCATACCGTGTGAGTTCTTTTCTAGCATGGGAAAACAGTGGCATTGAGGGTCACTGAATTCTGAGTCAAACATCAGTGGAGGTGAGGTAGGGAGCAGCATCGTGAAAGCGTTTGAGGTGAACTAGACCCTCATAGGTGTGTGACATCTGGAGTCCTGTGGAATGGCAAATGCCCTTTTTCCTGAAGAGGCTTTAGACAAAAGAGGCGAGCGAGTCACATGAATAAAACATGCTCTCCATACTGCGTACTGGTTGTGTGTATGTGCCAGAGCTTCCTGTGTGGTTTGCTCCAGCAGAAAAAGCTTGTTAGGCGCTGGAGTCCCTACTGCTTGTCAGATTTGTCTTGCATCATAGTGTTGTGTTATAATTCTGTTTTCCCGCCTACCTGCTCCCTGTCACTGGGTATTTATTGCTGTGTGGCTCTTTACCATATCCGTTTGGCAGAAGAGGGACGCGCAACTGTAAACATGGTTGCTATGGCAGCAGCTGGGTGGGGGTTGAACCTCTAATCAGTCAAGGTTGTGCACTGACACGTTAGGTGCCCCTCAGGTGCTGTGTATGTACGCGCACGCACTCGCTCCCGCACCTTTACTGGGCTTGGTTCTGTGCTAATGGCAACTCTCTGCTTTTGTTCTTCGTCATACGGCATTTGATCTGAGATTGGCCTTACGTTCTGAACATGAAAGAGGGCCTAGCTAATACGGCTCTCCTCTGAGACACACACACTATCACCCTTCAGCCTTCCAGATGAAAGGCCACGGCCCCTATCCCCTTTTTCCACCCCCACTCCATCTCTCACTTCACTTCACTTCACTTCACCTCCCTTCACTGCCAGCTTTGTGCCAATCTGGACTACCGTTAAAGCAGCTCTCTCCTTCTACTGCTTTTATACACTCATTATCAAAAGAGAAGAGCTGCACCCAGAAGGAAGTGTGGGACTGCTGTGCTATTGGGAAGGAAGATAAATGTTACCAGGAACAATAAATGACGATAATGAATTTAGACCGATATGGACAATATTTACTGAGCTACACATACAGAAGTAGTGTCTCTCAGTATTGTGTCGGGCCGCCATGTTTGCTAACGCAATATACCAGACGTCCTGACATGGAGTGGTAGAGGTGTCTAAAGGTGTCTTGTGAGAATCCAACCCATGAAGCTTGAGTATTCTTACACGGCTCCTGCAGATGTTGCAGTGGAGGTGGAGTGACACCAGGCCTTCTGGACGTGTGACACATGACAACAAACTGTTCATCTTGGTGCTGTCCACAGTGCCTCCACACAGATTCGTCGGCTGTCTCCACCAAGACAAAAGTGGGACTCATTACTAAAGATGACCCGCTGCCGTTCCGAGTCAGTCCATGACAGTCTGTCACGACACCATTTCAGTCTTTCGTGACGTTGACGTGGTGTCAAGGGCAGTCGGTTAATGGCCTGCATGTAGTCCTGCATTGTGCAGCCGTCTGCCAATGGTGCTGGCACTAACAGGCTCATGACTCATGGAGGACATCACTGCTTGTTGAATGTTTGTAATCATGGCTGTTGGGTCAGTCAGGTACAGCGATAAGGTCCATCCAAATTTGTGTCAGATATGCAGTTGAGCCTGAAACTTGAATCATTTGCATGTCTCACAATGTCAAACCTACCCACCAAGTTTCATTCCTGACTGTTTATTCTTTTGGGTGCAGCAATTTGTGCAGCTATTGTTTTGATGGCGAGTGTACGTAGCTGAATGTCTAACATGACGGTTTACACTTAATGTTTATACTCCTGGTAGGGAATAAACCGGTCCTTTAAATATAAGCTTGATTTAAAAAGTGCATCAAGATTCATTCTGACCTTTACAGACAAGAAAGAAATACAGGTAAAGTTTTGAACATGAACACACATATTAATGCTGTCCATCACATCAAGAAGTGACTGACATAGGAAGATGCCTTCACAGTAACTCATTATACAGCTTCAGCTCGTGTGTAAGACAGTGGAACTTCCTGTGCTACCTTGTTTTGTTGTGTTTTATAGGTTGTGGCCTGTTAATAGGTGTGACACTAAGATATCAATGTTCTTCTTATCCATCTCTTCTCACCCTCTATGTCCATCTGTCAACCCTTTATTCTCTTTGTTCTCCCATCTCTTCCCATCCTCCTCCAGTCATACATGTTTCTGGGAGTAGAGAGATTCTGGTTAATAATGAACTAGCTTGTTTCTGTCTTTCCGTCAGTCTCTAATTATCTGTGGTTGTCTGTTACTTTCTAAGCATCCTTAGTCGTATATGCTTTATGATAATGTGTGCCTGCTTTATCATGTTTTTGAACTCTGGGAGCTCTGTTATGAATAAAGCAGCAGTTATTAATTATTAATGACTAGCTAATGTTGCTGTGTTCCCAAGATGTATTTACCATGCATGTTATCAGTGTATAAATAGTTAGCAATTTACATAAATTAGCAAATAACAGTGTGGGGACTAATTAGAAAATAGACCTCTAATAGCTGCTAAAGTGGTGGGACGTGGCACAGCCACGGTTACACACTAACCCCCTGGTGCAGTCAGTCGGAGAACACATAGGCAAGTTCATCTGAGGTTACTGCTACCTCACTAGGCAGGTATGTGTGAGTATGTGTGCGTGATGGTAAATGGTGGGGTATGAGCTGAATGGTGGGGTTTGCTAGCGGAGTTGGCCTTGTAGCTGTGAAGCTAAAGAAGCTAACAGACTTGGGACACTGTTGGACACTGGTTTGATCCGTAATGGGGACTATGCAGAACCACATGAACCCGGACATACTAACGCAGTTCGTCTTCAATTCACTTCTACCATCAGTAACACCATCACATACTTTCTCCTCTGTCTCTCTCTCTCTCTCTTACATCTCTCTTTCTCTCACTCACTTAATCTCTCACTCGGTTATTCTCACTCTTGCTGTCTTGCTGTCCATTGCTCTCATCTCTTTTACTTATACTCTCTTTTTTTTTTTTTTTTATCCTTTTCCCTCTTTTTTGCTTGTTCCCGCTGTCATGTCTATTTCTCTATCATATCTCTCTATTATTCACTCTTACTCTCATCTCTCTTTCTACCTCTTATTCTCACACTCATCTCTTAAACTCTCTCAAATCTCTCATATCTCTGTCTTGTTTTTTCTCTCATCACTCTTTTTCTTGTTGACCTCTGTTATATCCCTCATCTCTCATATCTCCCTTTCATTCACTCTTACTCATATCTGTTTGTCTCTTTTCTCTTTCTGCCTTATTTTTGTCTCTTTATTTCTCATCTCTCTTTCACTCTCTAATCTCTCTTTCTCTTTTATATCGCCCTCTTTTTGTTTTCTGCTCTTTCACTTTTCTCTTTTTTCTTCTGCCTATCTTGCTTTCTACTTTGACTTCTCCTCTCTCAGGCTGTCTCTCTTTCTGACTCCCCCTCGTTTATCCATTGCTTCTTTCATTCTTCGTTTCTTCTTGCCCGTCTGAGAGATATAAGCCATCACTGTTGGTATTGAGGATGACATCATGAAACCAGGCGCTCCTAGATTACAGTCGTGGGGTTTCAGTGATGTGTTTGATGTCAGTGTGAAGTGATGTTTTGTAATGGGGGGAATGGAGCTCGAATGTTAGTATGTGGTCACAACATACCAGGATGTGTGTGTATGTGTGTGTAATAGCCCCTCTTCAGTTACCGCGCCTCACTCAGACGTACTCATTAAATCCATAAATAACCAGCAACATAACATCAGCTGTGGGTGGGGACGGTTCGGTCGGAGTTTCTGTCCGTCTGTGTGTGTGTGTGAGTGAAGCAGCGTGTCTCTGTGTATCTTCTTAAAGGTGACAGCTGCTAGGGACGTTTTCTCACCTGAAAAACAAAGCAGGATAAATACCTGGATCTCACCCCCCCTCTCCTCCTTACCCTGACCCCCCAGCTTGGACATTAAATAAGGAGGAGAGGCAGCTCTTCTATTTTTTTTTATCAAGCAGCGTCATCAGCTTTATTCATAACCAGTTTAACGTGCAGTATAACAAGCTACCCCAGACATTTCCGTTCTGAGAGCCTTTACAATGGCTTATTAGCATTGATGCTGAAAGTAGAGCACGTAGATCAGCTCTTTGTAAAGACATCCTCAAGGTCCTTGTTCATACAGAGAGAGCTATCTGAAGCTAAGCTATGTGATTAGTCAGGTCATGGCCTGCATCAGAAATTGGTGGTCAGTCATTCAACAACCATTCATGAACACAAGTTCAGAGCCCATCATTGTGCTTCCAGGAACCGAAGGCTTAAACCTGCTGTCAGAACAAAACCCTGTATTTCCGTTTTCAGTATTCGATATAACCTGAAAGTACCTGTTACCCTTTACCGTATGTGTAGAGTTTATGATGAGTGAACTGAAGTTATGGGCCTAAGTTATGTGTGAGGAGAAGGCTGTTTACGTTTGGAGATACCGGGTTTTGTTCAGACAGGAAGGTCTATATTTTATGTATGGATTTTTCCTCCCGGCCGCTCGTCTTTCCAAACGATGACGCAGGCTGAGAACAAGGCCACTGCTCTTTATCTTGATTTTTAAAAATACCCCGGTTGAGTGTTCCTACATGCCCTCCCCTCCTCAACCCTCCAGAGAGAGAGAGAGAGAGAGAGAGAGAACCTGCTAGCTCAGACAGCCAAGAACTGCCAGTGCATGTTTGGCCTTGACTTACTTTTATGCCGTGATGGAGCTTCTTTCATTCAGCCCACTTTACCGGTGCTAGATGAGTCACCCTAAATCACCGCAGACAATATGTGGCCATTCTCTTTTCACAGGCATAAGTCCTCTTTATCACTTTGAGTCTATTAGCATCCGCAGTAATTACCCTGTACATAAAACTCATTCACTCACCTGCTGAAGCACCTCTCCGTTCCTCCCTGATGGGTTTGTGTGTTTTTTCTTTTCTCTAGGTTTAAAGGAATGGATGTATGTATAGAGGGAGTAATTATTTTGAGGTGTAATGTTTAAATAGACAGGATGAATTAATGATGTCTCGTCCTATGAGAGCGTCCTTTCTCTTTGTTCTATTGTATCTCGTGACACTCCGCTGTGTGTCATAGAGTAGACGTCATCAGCTCTGTCTGCCTCTTATCAGTGTGTGTGTATGAGACACTCTGATAGTGCTGTTGTCTGTCTAGCACTAGGACATTGCCATGCTTGCGTGTGCACATATCTCCAGTACTTATTGTAAGCATAACACATTGTTCATGGTCAGCACAGTGATGTAATTCAGTTCTTTCAGTGAGCATCATAGATGATCAGCAGACCAGACAACAAAAGCACTCTCACCATGCACACACACCTGTCATATTGTAGTATAGAGTGTAGATGTGAATGCACATTAAGTAGCTTTGCCTAGCGACTGCCTTTTGTTCATTCACTGATGGTAAGAAATTGGTGTCAGAAGTGACATCCAGGCTGTATAGCTACCTACCTCAAGACCATGTACGCACACTTTCAGTCTGTATCGGTGCTAGTGTGGAGTCTGTGATACGGCTAAGCTGTAGGTATAAGAGAGCTGTTTATCTTGGATGTGTTCTGTCTAGAGCGTAGTTTGAGCTGTTGGTATTGTGGCATCGCTGCACTGCGCTGTAAGTAGTATCATAGACTAGACTGGGTAGTAATGGGCTGGAGGTGACGGAACTAGCCTTGTGACTGGATGGTCGCTGGTTCAATTCCGGGAACCAACAGGGTATGACTCTAGTGTACTTGAGCAGGGCACCTAACCTTCAACTGCTCCTCAGATGCCAAGGGAGGGCTGCCCACTGTCCCCTGGTGTGTGTTCACTAGTGTGTGTTGTTGTGTGTGTTTCACTTTATGGGTGGCTTAAATGTGGTAGACTATTTCCTCTGTGTGCCAGCCCACTGGTCAATGGTTCTAAATTAAAATTTTAGTCAGAGCCTGCATCTGCATGTTTCGGCATGTTTCAGCATTCACCAGTGGTGCTGCAGTCCTGTACATTTTATAGCTCTTCGGATGGAGGGATGGGAAAGGAGAGAAGACAGTGGAAGATGAATGGAGAGGATGATTATGACGGTGTGATCATTAATTCTGAGTTCAGAGCCCTGCTATGAAAGCCTCTGCAGGCAGACTGAGGAGCCTGATCTAAGATTTCTGTGAAGAAGGGCTGAAAGAAGAAGAAAGGCGTGCTGATGAAATGTGTGCTCTCTGGACTCGGTGTTGTTGGCTGTTGTGCCTGAAGAGTGGAGGTGTTTTAGGTGTTGGGCTGCGAGTCGGAGGAAGTGGCTCCAGTCAGACTTCAGTCAGGCTCTTCTACCCCAAACACTTCCCCCCCGTCTATATTGCTCTCTTTTACTCCCTTTCTCTCCCTTTCTCTCTCTCTCTCTCTCTCTCTCTCTCTTTCTTGCACTCACTCGCTTTTTTCTCACTCTCTCTCATACTCTTACTCTTTTTTTCTTCTCTCTCACACACATTCTCACTCTCTCTCACTCTTTTCTGTCTGTCTCTCTCTCTCTCTCACTCTCACTCTCTCTCACTCTCTCTTATTCTCTCTCCCTCTTGCTCGTTACCTTTCTCTCTTTCTCTTACGCTCTCACTGGCTCTGTTCCTCTCACTTTCAGTCTCATGCTCTCTCTCCCTTTCTCAATATCATTTTCACTCTCACTCACTCGTTCATGCTGTCACACCTCACACCTTATTTCACTCTCTCTCCTTCTCACTTTCATTTTCACTCTGTCACTCATTTTCACTCTCTTTCTCTCTTTCACTCTTTCTCTCATTTAAGAACAGACAGTCAGTCAGTCAGTCTCTCGCACTCTTTTAATCTTTCACACTCTGTCTGTCTCTCCCTCTTCTTACTACTTTCTCTCACTCCTCACTCGCTGTCTATCTCCCTGTCTCTCTCTCTCTCTCTCTCTCTCTCTCTCTCTCTCTCTCTCTCTCTCTCTCTCTCTCTCTCTCTCTCTTTCTGCCTGACTGTATGCTGGCAGTACTGTAACTAAATGCAGTTGGGCCTTAACGTCAGTGAAACAGCAGGAGTGAACATTAAGGACATTCAGGAATCCTGCCTTTCAGTCCTTTTCTTTCTCTCTCTCTGTTTCGGGCTCTATACTGCCTGCTGACATAGAAGGAACTCTCTCTCCTCCCTCTTCCTCCTCCCCTACCTCTTGCTCTCTCTCTCGCTCACCCTCTCTCTCTCTCTCTCACTGGCTCGCTCTCTTGCTCTCCATGTGCGTGTTTGCCCCGCTGGAAATCAGATCGCAGGCGGCGTGGAGCTGAGCAGAGCTCAGAGATGCTGGCGACTCAGACGGGACACATTCTTTACTCCGGAATGAATCCTTCTCTCGCTTTCCCTTGCTTTTCTCTGTTTATAGCTTTCTCATCACTCTGTCCCTCAGAAGCCATTCAGCAGTACAGAGACTGATCTGGAGATAAGGAATAACGGGGAAAACTCGCTGCTTTCCATTCTGTAAACAGTTAACGTTTTATTGGTTGTTGGAACTTCGCTGTTGGATTCTTACAGCTGGCAAAGCTTTTTTCCCCCTCGGAAACCTCTGGAGTGTGAGCCACCCCGTCGGAGCGTGTGTCAGGATGACTGAGATCGTGGTGACGGACTGTAACCTGAACTCGGTGTGCGAGCGTTTGGAGGAGCACTGCTGTGTGGAGGATCCTCCAGCCGTGAAGAGACACTCTAACACAGGCGCCAAGCTGTGGGGCCGTGTGCGCAGCAAACTCCTCCGGCAGAAGGTCCTTTTATTCTCTCTCTTTCTCTTCAGCCATCCATCTTCTTCGTGACTTGTTTCCTTCCCCCCTTCACACATCATTTTCTCTCGTTCGTTCTGTATTATCCAAGTCTTGCCCATTGAAAAGGCATCTTGGCAAAGGTGTCTTCCACTGGCACAGCACTTATTGATGATTATCTGGTTGAAATGATCCATTGAGGTGCCACTGACCATCTCATCTTTTCCTGTCGCTCTGAGCAGCACCTTTCCCTCCCTCTTTGCCCTTGTCTATGCTAAGGTTACTCAGAATCAGAATAACATCCCTTGAATTAATCATGGTCAGAAACAAATTAGTGTCTCAATTGTTCCCTCAATTTATTTACATAAATTTGCATACTTTGGAAATGACAGCTAACCATCCGAATTTACACGGGGAACAATCTCATTCCATTTGCTCATCATAGAAGTTATGGCAGGTCACTATTTTGGTCCATCTGGGCGTTAAGGGTTTTGTCCCAGCAGCCACGATGTCCAGAAGCGGGTTCAGTTAGTTGCGCAGTTAGTCTTTTTGTGTGCCGGTAGTTTAAAGGGGCTGTAGAAGGTGATCCACACTGTCTGTATGTGAGAGAGAAAGAGGTGTGTGTGGCTTGTCTTCACTCATCTGCTTTCTTATTGCTGTAAGTCTTGCTGTATGATATTAAGGCTTGCGTTGCACAGTATTGCCGTTCTTCCTCACTCACTCCGCATTGCATAGTGTATTTAGTGTCATGCTTATCTACAGGCACTGTAGCTTACAGCGAATTGTCTTGTGCTGGAGGTTCCTCTCTTATCTCATACACTTGTCCACATAGTTCCACAGCCGTGTAACACTACTCCCCAGCTGTACCTTTGGATTGTGAAGCCTCATTTGATGTGAAAGCAAGTGTCCTTGAAAAGAGTGCATAGTTTGTTAGTGATGTCATTCACTTCAGCCTTATGTCTTTGACAAGGATGTAATCCATCAACTGTTTAACCATTAGCCAGAACAAAAAAACAGTTGTTCAGCCAGTGATGGGAGTTGAAACAAGTTTTGCATTGAGTGAGAGTAACGCAGGAAATTACATTGATGCTTCAACGATGTGCCACATCGAAAGCAAACATCCGCAAGCAGTCAGACAGCATACATACCTATTTGGTCCAGGTTCTCTGAGAGAAAGTGTGAAAACAAAGGGGTGAAAGATGATTAAGATTATGATTTTGCGTTGCCTGCCGTCTGCTTTTGAGAGCTACTGGGGTCCTAAGCTCAATCAGTCATGGCATCTATCTTGGTTTTAACTAGAGCTAGTAATATGCAGTGAATGTAACTGTAGAATTCTGGAATATCATCAATGTCTGAAGGAATACATGTATCTCCAGTTTTTGTAGATTTTTAGTTTTATGCATCATTTCAACACAGCAGCTGCTGTTTACAATGTGTGCAATTTCATGATGAATGGACCAACAGAAATGGCCAAAAGGGCTTGAAAAAATATCTGACCTATAAACTTACATTACAGTTAAATTAAGTTTTTGCCATGTTGGAGATCCCTGTTTGGACAGGAGCGGTATATAACTTGCATTGGTGCAAGAATCTATTTCACTGTTATTTTTGCTTTAGCAAACCAGGGCTCTTATGTATGGTATATTTTAATATAGCCACTGTGGTCTGACCCCCTCCCTCTGTACTGTATTGCATGCTCCATATGTGTAAACCTTTAATATCTCTGTGCATTAAAACAGAATGTTCTCATAAGTGTGCAAAAATCATTTTACAGGGGCTTCCAGTTTGGTGCAGCCACTCAAATTTCAGAATCAGAGCTGTGCTTGATGTGATATGGTCACAGTTTGCAGCTTTTTCCACTCACTCCCCTCTTCATCCCTCTCTTTCATGTACTGATGTCACATGAGTCTGTTTTTCAGTTATTCTGTTGTGCTCTCAGCCCTACTTGCCCACTCGTTCTTCTTGTTGCCTTGTTGTCTGCGTGTGTGTCCTTTCAGCAGGCTGGGCGTAGGTTGGACTGATTATGACCTGCAGTTAGAGGTTAATTATCTCCACTGAAAACTAGCTAAGTGCCCATTACCCTCAAATGAAAGCTATTTACTGACAAATGTAATTGCCTATCCGCCATGTACAACAACGATCCAGGCTTTAACTCCCCCCATCCTCAGGCACAGTTGCAGACTGGAACACACGCGTGCACCTGTTTTGTGTCAGGACTGGCTCGAGGACAGTGGTGTCAAATAGCTGTTGGTTTGTGTTCATGCTCCAAACAGCTGCTGTGGCCACATCCCATTTCAAACAGCCTTTCACTTTCAGCGCACTTGTTCACAACTGCCTGTTTTAAAAGGCCCTGTGAGGGCACTGACCTCGTATGATCTTTCTTGGCTCAGGAAAAACCTCTTAGTCGCATTTTTCACCTGCCTAATTGACCTCATCTGTGCTGCAGTATGACTAAGCAGGTGACCATGTCCCAGGTGTGCATGCAGCACTTAGCGTGAGATAGAGAGTCATGAGAAATCTAGGTCTCTCCACTTGGGGTGCAGTATATATGCACTGCCAGCGTTCTGTGCCAGCACTTTCTACAGTAATTTATGTGCATGAGGTTTCAGGCTGTGGCAGAATTAGCTCAGACAATGCATACAGATTTACAGTGCAGCCCTGTAGCCACTGAGTCAAGCCTATATGGACATTAGTCCGTCTGGTTAAAGGATTACTTCAGCATGTCTCTATCGGCCACATCAGTAGCATACGCTCAGTTACCAGAGACAGTAACTTCCTTGTACTTAGAAATCATTAGCGAACAGTTGACTCAGAACCCATTTATAAAAGAAGGCAACGGACAAGGGTCTTGTCTTAGTACAGGGATGCTATTGTAAGTTGTAATTGGGGCTGGATATTGTAGTCAACTTCGTGATGCCAGGCATTTCATTTCACAGTACAATGACGAAATACAGTAGATGTACAGCAGACATGTTTGGTCACTCGACCACTGAAGTCGTTCATCATTCTGTAGTCAGACTTGCGCCCATATAAAGAATGAGCTGTTTTTCCTATGACAGAAAAGAATGTCGTTTGTTTGAAAATCACTCCTCGGTTCATCTGTTCATCCTATTACTTTACTGTAGAATAAAAGTAAAGACATCAAACTTATCAAATATTACTCATGGAATTATAGAGTCCGCCTTCAAAACCTCCATAATGGAACTTTGCAGGAGGATGATGCGGCTGTCTGTCTATCTGTCTGTCTGTCTGTCTGTCTGTCTATCCATCTATCTATCAATCCATCTATCCATCTGTATCTATCTATCTATCTATCTAGCTATCTAGCTATATTAGAGGTGGAGATATGGAGAAATAGAACACTGTGATCCATCTAGAGTATATGTGGTATACCAGGATATGTACTGTTTCAGACTCTCATCATTTGGAACTTGTTAGTGTGCAAGTCGTTTGTCTGGGACTGAATGTTCCAGTACATTGAAAAACCCTGCCTTTAACGTCATTACTTCACTGACCCAGGGGTCAGCATGGAGGTGGATTATGGGTAAAATCCACACCCCTTATATGTCTCATTAACATATCATTACACCATGCTTATTGCTGGGAGTCTGTTACTGCTTCTCACAGCTTTAATCACCACTGCAGCAGGATCTCTCTTTGTCCCTCTCTCTCTCTCTCTTTTTATGTGTTCTTCTTCATTTTAGCTGCTAAAATAGATTTATAGATTATAGCTTGTATCACCTATTAGATAGGCAAAGCTTTCTCATTTCCATGCATAGACAGCTACTCACTCCATTCACACAAATACCACCTTGAGAGATTAATTCACAGGTTCGTTTATGAACACTCAGGCACTTCATTTCGCTCACAATAACACACGTGTAAATTAGCCCCTGTTTGCTCTTCTATTAGCAGCCTTCTCGATTTCACACCCTGAAACACACACCTTTTTACTCCCGCTCTTCCAGCAGGCTGAATGGCTCTTTGAGGTAGTGCATGAGTGCGTGTATGCCGGCCGAGTTATGAATGACCTCTTCAGACACTCCTCTCTCTGACCCGGTTAGGGTGTCTGACCAGTACAGACCCCCATTTATTCTATAGCTTTAAACCAGTAAGCCTCCACTGTAAGCTCACTCATACAGAGTCTTACTAAGCTGTGTAAAAGTGACCAGAGACAGAAGAAAAATGACTGCAGTCATATAAAATCATCATAACTCTTTATTTTACATAACATCTGAGGACACAGTTTCACCTTACACTGTGTGAACGTTTCACGATGAATAGACCAATAGAAGTGGGCCCTGCTTGTTTAAGGTGGTAGAAACTTTAGGGTCCTGCAGATGGCGCTGCACCAGGATGATGGAGCTTTAAATACTTGTGGGGTGTGAGTGACGGGATTCAGTAGAGATTGGGAAGAGGTAGTACAGTGCAGTGAATGTCTCGTTCCATGTGTGGAAAATGGCTCCTAAGCAGATATTAGTTAATGATTGGCTAAAAGGAGTGACTGCTTTTGGGTGTGCCAAAGACCATAGTGTGAAGGAAGTAGCTGAATCTGCAGGTGTATGGAAGTGTACAGTCATACGAGTCTGCCAGCAGTGGCTAAAATCTCAGTCTACAGGCAATTGTGCCAGGGAAGGCATCCAACCACCTTTGATGTAAGAGAGTCTGAACACTGTTGTGGCCTACATCCAGAAACCTGTCCAGTTCATGCCAAATCCAGTCACAGCTGTTATTGGTGCTTGTGATTGTATTATTTGCTATTAGGTATTATGTAAACTCCATTTTTCTCTGGTGATCATATATAGGTTTTCCTTATAACAAGAACAGAAGGAGGAGAATCCTTAGAGAAGAAGAATAGGCAAGGTGCAAGAACAGACCAGGAACCACCTGCAGCTCTGTTTCTTCTCAGAGCAAGCGCTGGTCATTTCCATATCCATCTGCTGATTTCTTAATCATCAATGAAACACCAGCGTTTCCCTCCGCTCCACTTTAAAGGGCTTTTAAAATGCCAGCCGGCCCCTAATGGCCGCTTTTTATAACTGGCATAAATCTTCCACAGCTACAGTCGGGGCATGGGACCCTCTAATGAGGGTCCAGCACACCCCATCCCATCCACCCATCGCCCCCAACCTCCATTTACAATGCCCTAACAAGTCAGGTTTGATTGGGGTAATTAGGCTGGTGTTGGGGGGTCCGTAGCTCGATACCCTGCTGCGATGAATTCACTGTATGCTTCTAGGGGGCTCCCTGTCCACCACTGCTCTTTTCGTTTATGCCTTAACACATTCATCACCTGATGAGTCCAAAACCCATCTTTTTCTGCCTCATTATCCGAGCTGCAGTGGCGATTTGGGCTGGATTTAGTGCTGGTCTGGGCTAACCTGTCAGGAACCATTAGTGATATGACCACTGGCCACTTACAAAGGCCCAGCTAATAAGTCTGCTGAGTGTTCATGTCAAATGGCTTTTAAAGATAGCTGGTGTTTATGAGCTTAAGATTTTCGACCTGCTGAGGTTGCAATTAAGTGTGAGAGTAGCTATTACAGTGACTGAATTAAGTGGTTATGCAGTTCGTAAATATCTGTCTGTTGCCATCCAGCACTGGACTTTAGTGATGTGAAATGTTTGGATTAGGATGATGATTATGATGATTATGATGATGATGATGATGATTGGTGACGATGAGTATGCGTGTTAGTCAGCAGAAGTCGAATTTCCTGTCTGTTCGCGGGGAGTTTACTGGAAGAGGCCCAGGCTGACATCAGCCCTGAGCGTTCAAGGCCCAAAGTAAACATCAGCATGACCTCCGAATACCTTTCTAATTACAGTAGTGTTCCCACCACACAGACCCCAAAAACACTCTTTCTTTCTCTCTCCCTAATATTTTACTTTTCTGTGTTGTATTAATTTTTTAAATCAACCTAATTTATAATCATCATGGTCAGAGAATGTGCTTTGGAGGTCTCTTTAGTTGCTCTTCCATTTGAAGCATTCGCCACTTGAGCAGCCCTTGCCATTAAAACACCTGCCATCCATGCTCCTGTAATGAACCCTTTTCCTTACGCACTTCTCTTTTTTCCAAATTTGTGATCAGCTGGTCCTGCTTAGCTCTTTTGTTCATGCCATAAAGCATAATGTTTATTAATTGCTTATTTCCATGCAGTACTGTTGTCTAGAACAGTGGATCTCAGCCTTTTCCGCCTCAGGGCCCACCTGTTTATTCTTAAAAAACGACCCACAGGAGAAAATTAGCTTTGTCCTTTTTTGGTTTGGAATGTCATTTATGGGGAAATTTGTGTGTAGCTGTATTTCAGTGCCTTTCACTGCAATATGCGACACAAATCACTGAACATGTGATAAACAGATAAGGCTAAATAAACAGATTTATAGCACAAATACAGCATAATGGTGGCAAATTATGGAGAATATTAGCCATGTATTTTATTTCTAGAGGCAAGAAGCAATAAACTGACTGGGCTGCCATGGCATATGGACTTATATCCACAGTTTGAACAGTTTAAAAACATTTATACTTATATAACTTTAACATTTATATTTATACTATCATTTTACCAACTCTTAGGACAAAGTGCCCACTATGGACCATTTACATTTACATTTATGGCATTTAGCTGACGCTCTTATCCAAAGCGACTTACAAGGTTAATGATTACAGGTAGGCCAACGTAGTGTTAGGAGTCTTGCCCAAGGACTCTTATTGGTGTAGCTCAGCATAGTCACCCAGACTGGGATTCGAACCCCAGTTTCCCACACGTATAGGTGGCACCCTGAGTAGTGGTGTTACCCACTGAGCTACCCCAACCACTACGGACCAGTGGCCGCCCTCAGTCCTGGCTCGAATACGAATAATTTGGGAAGAATGTCTAATTGGGCTTTTTCTAATCAGTATTATGACTGCAATTTACTTTGCAAGTACTTTCTGGGATCTGAAGCCCAGGTCTATGTTTGGGTCAGTGAGACCAGAGCATCCCCTCCTTTCCCAGTTAGCTGTGGTTGTGATGTGACAGCATGTAATTGTTTGGCTGCCTCTGATTGGTCTAATTTATCTACAGGGAGTTTACAAGTTTTGGTATTAAGTTAATGCTCCCCTTATAAGACACAGATTTGGAAGAAATAGCCTATAATTAAAATAGCAGCGATTAAAATATTGCTCTCTTTTAAATTGGCATTTTGATATAAAAACAAGTTACCTTTCAGCCCTAGCCCAGTGGCTGAGAGACCCTGGTCTAGAAGTGCCCACACTCCAGTTTCTCCATGCCTTCGTTCAGGTTTTCATCCTGGATATGTAATAATGTACATGTAGTGCCTATAGGTACATGCATTTACAGTGCTTTGGAGAAAGTGTCCCCACCGCTTGAATTTCAGCTGTTCATTTCACTGTAACCTCTGCAGGCAAATAGCTTGACAGGCTCTTCTTTGGGCTCTTGAATGATGCTAAGAATGACAGGAGACATGCCTTGGCAGTGATATCAGATGTTAGTAAGAGTTTGTGTCAGCTGTGTCTTGATGCAGAGTTACAGAGATGTCACTGCACTGTGTGAAGCAGACTTCACTCTGGGCTGTGAGCATGCTTCAGCACACGTGGATGTTTAGCTTCGTACCCTGCCTTGCCAACACGCATGCTCTCCGGCATGCTCTGCAGTTGTGTTGCGCATGCGTGTGTGTGTGTGTGTGTGTGTGTGTGTGTGTGTGTGTGTGTGTGTGTGTGTGTGTGTGTGTGTGTGTATGTGTGTGTATGTGTATGAGTCGTGCTGGGAAAAGTGCTTCCAGCATCAGTCAGATCTCTGTGGATCCATCGTATCAGTTCCATGCCCTTTTACATAAGACTGCTGGGAGAAAGAAAGAGAGGCACAGTTACCCATCATCCCCTGCAGCTGCCGCCTCAGCACGTGCTAGACCTCCTGCTGAACACACATGCTGGCTTTCGAACACTACTTCTGGGCCTGGTTAGTCCAGTGTTTTCCGTTGCTGAGATGCACCTGCGCTGTTCGTATTATCTGTGCTTCTGAGTCATATTGATGATGTGAGCGAACGTCAGAGTGGATGTTGAATTAGTAGTGAGTTTCTGACACTTTGAAGGTGCTTTGATCTGTGTTTCACGCTCAGCGCTGTGAATAGTCTTTGATATGGTAATTGTGTTGTTTTTGTTGCACATAATACATCCAACTGTGATGATACCGATGCGCAGTTGTCTGTGGTGCAGTCTGCCACTGGTAATGGAAAAATCCTAAACCTTGAATATTTAGAACACTGTAACACTAAAAACTAACTGGACCAGAAGTGGGATCTTTTGTGGCTACCATTGCTTATATGTAACATTGGTTTCTGCTTGTTTGACATGATGTTTGAACATGGCATCAGTGACCCATGCAACAGGGAGAGCAATATTATTATTTTTTATATATATTTCCTTATGACCAAAAAAATGTGTCAGTTTTTGCTTATTTCCGTGCATCTCTCCCATAGCGGAATTGTTCTGGCACAAATCTGGCCCACATTAACCCTTTGCATCTGGCCCACTTCCTGCATAGGTCAACAGCACTTGGCTGAACCGCTTCTGGTTGCAAGACATGAGCTACTGAGGCACCAGATTAGGCACAAATGTCATCCTAAAGTAGGCAACTCTGCTGTATTTGTGCAAGAAGTGGACAGATCTGTTTTGGGAGAGCATGTTTTAAATATGTGGGCCTTTTGGCTCACTGCAGACTACCACTGCAGACAATGGGCCAGCAGTGCTGCATCTTCACCAGATGTGGCCCACATCCGCATGCTCTCTGGGATAATCATTTGCTGTTGATGAGATATCATTAAGCAGGGAAACAATAAATGGTGCAGTTCAGGAGGGCTACAGAACCTAAGCTGGGACACCTACCTTTTATTTGTGCTCAGTGACCATTTTATCAGGTCTAGCATACTTTGCTAGACCCTCTTTACCTTTCTTAAAAGACCACCGCTGAGCAGGTTTATTTGTGTGGTGGATTGTTCTTAGCATCTCAGTGCTAGACACACTGTGTCCATTCACTGTCCACTCTATTAGACACTCCTACCTTGCTAGTCCACCTTGCAGATGTACAGTCAGAGATGGAAACTCCAAATTTGCTGCTGCACAGATTGTGTTGGTCGTCCTCTTGCCCTTTTAGTTGTCACTGGCCTTTCACACTGCCCACAGGACGCTGCTGGGTGAATAACTTGGTTGGGGGACTATTCTCAGTACAGCAGTGACACTGAGGTGTTTAACTGTAGCATCTGTAAGCTTATGCATTAATGCTCAGTACTTTCGTGTTGGCGTTTCGTTTCTGCTATGACTTGCATACTCAGCAGCACATAGTAATCAGTGAGACAAATGAAGCTTGATGTGATTTGAAAGAAGCATTTTGCTGTTGTGATTAGTCTTTCCAAAGCTGGAGCAGATAAGGCAGTCCTAAAGTGAATTAAGCCCAAGACCATGAAGTTCATTTAACAGAAGTCACTGCTAATTAAAAGGGATTTGGAGATTATTGGGAAGCAGAGAGAGTTAACGGGTCTGAATAAATTAATTCA
Source organism: Prochilodus magdalenae (assembly GCA_024036415.1). Lineage (NCBI taxonomy): Eukaryota > Metazoa > Chordata > Actinopteri > Characiformes > Prochilodontidae > Prochilodus > Prochilodus magdalenae. Next base: position 720,685 of record JAMWET010005002.1, read on the forward strand.
GCATTAATTTAGACTTCTGCTTAGATCTCAGAGGCAAGACCTCTACTTAATATTATGCACACCAGTGTGTTTAAGTTTGTAGTAACTGAAGGCGCTGCACAAGGATGATGGGGCTACAAATACCTGAGTGGTGTGAGCAACGGGATCCATAGATTGAGAAGAGGTGGTACAGTGCATTAATTCAGATTGTGTTACTATGGACAGGAAGGGATGAATCTTTCATAATTGCACAGTTCACCGTGTTGTGATTTGACTATTCCTTAAAGATGTATTTGTGTGCATGTTTCCATGGTAAATGTGTATCAGGTCCCTTTAGATGTGTTGCAGCTATGCTGTAGTATGAACACATGCTTCGGCCTGGATTAAAGGCAGAGGGAGATAATGGTGTGCTAACGCCATGCTTAAATATACTCTTCCCTTTTGATCAGTCGAGCTGTTATGATCGTGTTCCATTCTTTCATGATGGTGGGCGTGTGCACACTACGTGCACTTTCCATTTATTGTGCCTAATTGGATACTGAGAGAGAGAGTAGTAGGCTGCTTGCCCGCTGCTCCTCTGTTTGTGTGTGTGTGCGTGTGCACGAGGCTAAGTGAAACATGAGGTCAGTGAAATGTGAGCATGGTGTGTGTGTGTGTGTGTGTGTGTGTATGTGTGTGTGTGTGTGTGTGCTGCTCCGTGTGCAGTGTGTCACTCAGCAGTTTCATTGCAGACAAAAGCTGAGCACACATGCATTCCATGATGTCTTGGGCCAGCCTCTGTTCGGTCTTCAGTTTCCCAACTTTAAAATGTACTGAAACAGACACACATGCAAAGATCAGCGAGGCTGATTGTATTCCTGTATGCACACATCCATTCTGCCCCTTGGCATTCATCACATCTGACCTCAACATACTGAGGCACACACTCGCAGAGGGAGAGCTCACTCAGGGAACACACTGTTCCTGCTCCACTCAGTAACAGGCTGGCAGAACAAAGTCAGAAAAAGAGAGAGAGCAGAACAGAGGAACAGAATAGAAATCTGTTATCTATAAAATCCATTACAGCACCTGGCTGTGCCCAGTTCTGTGTCCTCTCAATTGCTCATCCATGTGCCGTGGTCTTTTCCTGTCGGTGTTGCCATGTGGTTTATTGGTGTGTTCTCACTGCAGGCATGCTTAATTATTTATGTCAGATCAAAAGATCTCTTCCCCAGCACATCCTCTTCTGATCGAAGCTGCTGGATCAGGACGCAGAAACTTCAGTCTCAGGCCAGCGTAGGGTGCTCCTAATTCAGACCGTTGTGAGGAGGAGGATGTCCTTCCCTCAGCTCTTCTTCTCTACTCTTTGTTCTCCATGTCCAGATGCTATCAGTTTAGGAGAACGAGAGGAGTGAGGAGACAGGAGATAAACCCATGTCTGCCCCAGTGTTTCATCTCTACAGACAGAGCAATCTAAAGAGACAGAAAAGGAAAAAAGCCTTTGAGAATCACTTTTACATACCGGGTGTTACTAGCCCTGAAAAACGATGGCTGTCAACCATTTTCTTTATTTTGATCAAAATGAAAGTCATATTTAAAATATCCAAACAAAACACTACTGTACAGTATATAAACATAATATCACAGGTATTGGTCAAAGTGGCTTAGATGGTTCAGCACAAGCTTTTGGTAAACTTTAGAACATCTCTTAAACAGAATAGTTTGGCAAAATATATGTATATGTACATGTATCTGAAAACTTCTGACACCAAACGTCCTTAAGCTGGTTATATAAGCTGGTTATATACTGTGCATATATACACAGTATTTCTCTCTCTCTCTCTTTCTCTCTCTCTCTTTGTCTCTCTCTCTCTCTCTTTCTCTCTCTCTCTCTCTCTCTTTCTCTCTCTCTCTCTCTCTCTCTCTCTCTCTCTCTCTCTCTGTGTCTCTCTCTGTGTGTGTCTCTCTCTCTCTCTCTCTGTCTCTGTCTCTCTCTGTCTGTCTCTCTGTCTCTCTCTCTCTTTCTCTCTCTCTCTCTTTCTCTCTCTCTCTCTCTCTCTCTCTCGCTCTCTCTCTCTGTGTGTGTGTCTCTGTCTGTCTCTCTCTCTCTCTCTCTCTCTCTCTCTCTGTCTCTGTCTCTCTCTCTCTCTCTCTGTGTGTCTCTCTGTCTCTCTCTCTCTCTGTGTGTGTCTCTCTCTCTCTCTCTCTCTCTCTCTCTCTCTCTCTCTCTCTCTCTCTCTCTCTCTCTCTCTCTCTCTCTCTCTCTCTCTCTCTCTCTCTCTCTCTCTCTCTCTCTCTCTCTCTCTCTCTCTCTCTCTCTCTCTCACTCTCTCTCTCACTCTCTCTGGGTACCGCTTCAAAGGGCAGCGTTTTTCCACGCATCCCTCAACCTCCCCCCTTCGGCTGCAGTGTAAACCCGTGTGACAGTCCACCCCTGGCTTCATCTGAATCGATTGTGGATGCTGGATAAATAAACCTCCTAGCCACACCGTTTGAGGCCTTTATTCCCAGAGAAAGCTCCTTTCCCACAGAAGAAGGCTGAATTCCTCCTGGACTTTTAATAAGTGGGTTGAGAGATACTGCGAACCTTGGTTGAATGAGTACATGAGCCATAGAGGGAGCCAGTCATTTAGGGACAGGGAAGGATTTTCTGAGATGTTTGTGAGGAGTCCTGCAAAGTTTAGTTGAGGCAGAACGAAAGTTAAGAAGGAGCTCATGGCTTTTTGAAGTGCTCCAGCATATCTGAAAAAGAGAAAGAGAGTTTTTGTAGTGGCTGAGGGCCACTTCTGTAGTATGAGCGATCACAACTTGGGTTTAGAGTGACTGCCAAGTTCTGGCCTGATACTCTGATTAGCGTTAGAGTTGGTTCCCAGCCCAAGCCCCATGTGAAACACTGGCATTTACGCACGATCAGCAGTTCATTCCACATAGTGTTTTTATAGAAGCATAAATCAGGCCAGTTTATGTGCTGTTGGCAAGTGTTACGATAACACTGGACTGTACCACACCGTACAGAAATGTCCTACATATAATTACTGGATGGTTATCTTACTACGATTCCAACTATGTCAGCGATGATGATTACAGGGTGTGAGGGTATTTAAGGTCTTGACTTCTAAACTGATGTGAATTTACATCATTTGCTAGAAATCCCTGGTTAGATTTTGTTAGATTGTGTAACTTGCATTTTCCTGTTAAATATATAGTCCACATGAAGTCAGTCTGAATTCACTGTTTCCATATTAAACTGGTAATCAGCTTGATACTGTGTTGCCTATATAATTTTGGTCATTGTGCTGTTTACACCAGTGGTATCTCTTGTATTGAGCTGGATTGATTGGCAGGTACGTTTAGGAGGAAAGTGGAACTTCTCCAGACGTTCGTATCCATCATCCACCATGCTTGAGACATGTGCTCCCAGGGCAGCATAGGAAAAGAGTAATGAAAGAAGGAGTCAATTCCAGGATGAGAACGCTTGTGCATATGCTAGCGAGATGTTGTTTTCCCTCTGAGAGCTGTATGCTAATGGAAACAGCACAGCTTCTGTCCATGATCTATCTGGAAGAATTATCCTGATTTGTTAATAAGGAAATTGCTCAGAAGCATTAAACCAGACGTGGAGCATTGTACACCATGTCCCGTGATCGGTTCAGAATAGCACTGAGCAGAAAAATGAAGCCCATGGATCACATTGGCTTGGCAACGTGAAATATTAGGTCATCTTCAGCTGCAGATGTTGATATATTTACCATATTGAACAGGCAGCATATCTACAGTAGTAGTTTTATATGTATGGTCACTTTTATATAGTTTTTAGAGGTGTCCGATTATCACTGGCGCTGATTTATTTAGCATTTATTCATAGTTGCCATAATTCTACTCTGAAGGTCAGCTGTTCATGTGCTGTTGCCATGATTGAGTGACTGTAGTTCTCTTGTTTAAATCCAGCTTTTCATAGGCAGATTCCTTTGATGGCCAGGCTATAAAAACCAGCTGCATTGACATTAAAGTCCAGTCATGCCTGTTTATGTTACATTAGAACCATATAACATGTTCAAAACCGCCTTTAGGATAAAGTAATGTTTAACACCATTGACAAGCACACAGGTGATAAGGCTACAGGTACAGAGGGGCAAACTAATGTTTAGGAATATTGAAAGTAATAAACACGTTATGGTCCTCTGTCCTCTCATATCTCTATAATAGCTAGACATTTTGTAGCTGTCCAAAGAAAAAGATTATGCTACTATACTATGCTACTATTATTTGAACACAGCAGCTGCTGTTTACACTGTGCGTAAATATGATGAATGGACCAACAGAATTGGCCCAAAACTGCTTGGATAAAAGTCTAGTTTCATTGACTTACATTACAATAGAATAAGGTTTTGCCCTCTTCTGTAAAGTTACCATTTTTTTCTGAAGTGACAGTTTGATTAATGTGATTGATCTTGTTTAAATACACAAAACTCTGATTAATTGAAATAAATATTTTTAGAATTTTACAAGCCTAATGATATCAGTAATGTGTGCAAAGTTGTAAGTTATTTTTGTTCTAGATTATAATTGGTCGTATGGCATTGGCATACCTCAGACATCTGGATCTTCTAAACTTACTCTTGGTCTATTTAAGGCAACCTCTCACAGACACACACACACACACACACACACACACACACACACACACACACACACACACACACACACACACAGATTCGCACACACACACACACACACACACACCTACATTCAGAATGCTCCTAATGGGCCAAGTTGCTGTTTTTTATACAGCAGTAGAGAAGAGCTAATTTTATTAGGAGTTCACTGTCCTGAAATTTAATAACTGAGGAAAACAAAGCTCAGCTTTTTTGGTTCCCAGGGATTTTTTTTCTGGCTGGGAATTTTCATACAGGAGGCAAATGGAAAATTAGGTCTTCTCTATTAAAAACAAAGTTGGAGCTGCAGAAAATAGCCCTCTGGCTTGGGTTCTAAAGCATTCCCTTTTGTGTATGTGAGTGGGTGCAAGAGTATATAGGCAACATCTGTATGTGTATGTTTGTGTTCCTACAGTACTGTGTAGAGGGCCAAGTCAGCCCTTCATAGTAAAATGTCCATCAAAATGGCTGTTAATATGAAATATTAATATTTTTTAAATAAATAAATGAAAACATGTTACCGGTGCTTATCCCTGGTGCACCAGTGAGATCTGTGTGAGGCGATGGGACGGCGGTGCTCAAACCTATGTGTTGAAGACAGCTGTCAAAGATGGCAGGAGGAAGCTGTCAGCCAAGAGGCTCTCATTAAAAGCAGACTTGTGCACCTGAGCCGAGAGGGGAGGAGAGCTCGCTGTTCTGCCTTACTGTCACTGCCCCTCACCCTGCAGGCTGGCCATTGGGATGGTACACCAAGCATAATACAGTGGTCTGACAGTGAAACATGGGGCTCCTTATTCCACTCATGGCTGTTGTCATCTATCTGTTGTCTCTAGTAGCTATAGATCTCCTCACGCTGCCTCTGGTGGCTGATGGCTTTCTCCTGCCGTCTCTCATGGCTTTTTTGGGCACAGCCTTCCTGCTGGCTACCAACTATTATTGCCTGGGGGGCTTCTTCTGCCAGTTTTTCAGATCTGCAGGATCACTTTAACCCCGTCCAAGTTCAGTCTTTTGCCGATCCAAGCATTGATAAACACATTCAGTGATTCAGGACTGGACTAAATGGAGATGACCAGTCCATCATTCAGAGAACACCAGCAGTGTCTGATTGATTAGCAAATGTTCATCTTTCTTTTTCTCCTGTTCTTTGGTCAGTAAGGAGCTTCCTGGCAGCTACACTTCTTTTCAGACCTATAGGGTTGATTTGCCTTTTTTGAGTGGAAGGATGGACAGATTTGAAGTGAAAGTGGATCTTGATTTTCTCTACTCTCACAGATGAAGGCTTTTCAGTATAGTTTGTATGTTTTGTGGTCTTTCACAGTTGCACTCGTTTTCTCTCTGTCTATATACCTAATTAATTCCAGTTTGTTCAGGTATTTTCGTTTCGTCTTCCTCCTTCCTTATGCAGGTGCAATATCTTGTATTTAGTGTCAGAAACATCTCCTGCATGATGAATACCTTGTCCCTAATGGCCGATTTGACTGGACATTGCAGGACATAAAGGAGTGCTGTGAACAGTGCTGTGTGGATACATATTGGGTTGAGTGCATGTGTTGTCTGATTCATACCTCAGACCATTCCAAGTCGTGATTTAGAACGGTAGACATGCACGGGAGGGAGAAGAAAAGCCCACCTCTAATAATTTAAGTCAAATAATCCTCTTTCTGACATGTTTTTGACTTGTTTACAATTTGGATGCTTCTGCTGGTAATCCGTCTTAGCTGGGGTCAGTGTGGAATGCTGGGCTTTTGCACTGATGCCATGGTCTTAAGCCAGTTTACAGCCCAAACTGCACTTAGATTCCTTCATTTTAAGTGGATAAATCTGCAATCTGTTATAAATCTCTCTGTCGTTTTTTTTCTTCCCTGTGTGGGCACAGATTTTATTCATTTACAGCTACTTGGATTTCATCTGGCTGGTGGCAGCTAACAGAACACTCACGTCCTTTCCTTTTTGCCTTTCTTTTGTTTCAGCTGGACCCGCAGACTGTGCAGTCCAAGAACTGGCATGTAGATGTGATCGAGATGAACGGGGTAAGGGGGCTTCACCATCACAGCACATTAGGGCAAAAAGAAGGCCTTTGACTCGACAACTTCACTTATACTGTAAACATCCCTCTACCATAACCAGTGGTGAACGAAATATACAAAGCATGTAGCTGAGTTAAAGTAGAGATCCCCAAGGTATATTACTCCTCTAGTAACAGTAGAGGCTCCTCCCTTTAGACCTCCACTGGAGTAACAGTACTAAAGTATTTACCTTCAGATGTACTTAAGTATGGAGAGTAACAGTAGCATGATTTATTATGGCTCTAATGTCCTATTATCATTTCTGGAACAAGACTCTTCATCAGCTCAGTGTAGATGAAGAGACTCTAGTGTCTCTCAGTCCACCAGTCTTTACTAGAAGCTCATTAATTAGTCTGACTCTGATGTCTATTCAAATGATCATAGGCATAGAACACTGAAGGAGAACAGGTTCCATTAGCTAGAACCAAGCTCTGTCCAACAGATCCAAACAAGCTCAATACAAAGTTGATTGGTGGGATCACTTTATACTTCTTTCATTGGGACATGTTACACTTTTATGTACACATAAGCCAAAAGGAAGGACAGATACACCAACACACTACTTACAGTACACTAACGCATTACACTTACTGAGTTACTGTACACCAACACACTACTTACAGTACACTAACACATTACACTTACTGAGTTACTGTACACCAACACACTACTTACAGTACACTAACACATTACACTTACTGAGTTACTGTACACCAACACACTACTTACAGTACACTAACACATTACACTTACTGAGTTACTGTACACCAACACACTACTTACAGTACACTAACACATTACACTTACTGAGTTACTGTACACCAACACACTACTTACAGTACACTAACACATTACACTTACTGAGTTACTGTACACCAACACACTACTTACAGTACACTAACACATTACACTTACTGGGTTACCGTACACCAACACACTACTTACAGTACACTAACACATTACACTTACTGGGTTACCGTACACCAACACACTACTTACAGTACACTAACACATTACACTTACTGAGTTACTGTACACCAACACACTACTTACAGTACACTAACACTACACTTACTGAGTTACTGTACACCAACACACTACTTACAGTACACTAACACTACACTTACTGAGTTACTGTACACCACTGGCCACAACTTTTGATATTTATATTCTGTACCTTCCGTAGATTAAGGTGGAGTTCTCCATGAAGTTCACGAGTCGGGACTTGAGCTTGAAGAGGACGCCTTCTAAGAAGCAGAGTGGAGTGTTTGGAGTCAAAATCAGCGTAGTGACAAAGTATGCTTTCTTCTTCTCTGTGTATTCCTGAGCGGATTCCTTCATATCTGAGATTGTGAACAGCTGTATCACAAAAGCACCCATTGTGTGAAGCCACCATACAGTCACTTGTTTATTTTGTTCTGGTTTAGATTAGATACAGATTATTCTGTAATGATTCTTAATATTCATTATTCAGCAACTACCATACATCATACCTTAAAAATGGGAGCTAAAGTTATAAGAGTAAAGAACTGAAGCATTGACCAACAGGGAAACCAGAAAGGTTTAAGGGGTTAAAACAAAATTGTGTAGAAATGTATTTTTTTACTTTTTGTCATTAAGACTAAAATCATGGTCACTCGGAGTAAGCTGGTGTAAAATAGTTAATCATTGAGAGACTCCATGGCTTACTCTAAAATCTTCCTGATAGCGGTGGTGGTGGTAGAATCCAGAGGTCACAGTGTCTGGAATTCTAAAATATCGCCAGTGTAATTTCAAACCCAAATCTTCTATTTGTAAAATTGTGTAAATCTAAAAACATATGTTTTCTTTGGGGACTGTTTTGCCTCATTAAACCTGGTGTGTATATGTCCTCATTTGTCTTAAAAAATGTCATGACCAAACATTTGTCTTGAAACTGTCAAACATAGCTTTAGTGTGAGGGCTTTTACAAGCATTAAACTCTTTAGATGTTTGGTTCCCATCACCACCACTGTAAACAGTTCTGAGTTGCCAAGTTTTTCTAGAATGGAGCGTTTCACATCAGACCTCTCCGAATAACATCTTTATGTCCCTGCCATAGAACTATACAGGAAATTACATGTTCCATTTTGTGGGGGTTGCACAAGCAGATGAACATTCATAAAGCTATTATTGAACACTTCTTGGCTAAGCTTTGTGTGTGTGTGTTTGTCTCGACAGGCGTGAGCGCTCCAAGGTGCCTTACATTGTGCGGCAGTGTATTGAGGAGGTGGAGAAGAGGGGTATTGAAGAAGTGGGCATTTACCGGATCTCTGGGGTGGCCACAGACATTCAGGCACTCAAAGCAGCGTTTGACACCAGTAAGCCCACCACATGTCACATAACAAGGTTGAACTGCTACAGATTAGTTTTGCTTAAACCTGAATCCTGAATGTCCTAGATCAGACACACATCCAATACATGGCCATGTGACTATAGGGAGACTTGTCAGATTACGTTTTGGCTTGTGCTGTACATACAAATGTCTTTGTGGTCATTGTCCCATGTGGTTGAAATCCGAGGAAGAGTGAGGCCCAGCCTAACACAGAGTAAATGTAACACACATTGCTTATGTAGTTGATCTTAAGGTCGCTTTCTCATATTCCCGTAGCTTCATCGGGTTATAACAGGAGTCAGATAGATGTTTGGTAACAGCTTATATGAATTCTGTATTTGTAATGCTTTATAAATGCACTTATAGGGCTTTATGTGCAGCGCTTCTATAATAATTAGAATGCGTATAATTCCTGGTTTATTATAAGTGTATTGTAAGTATTATAAGCTTATAAGCTTAACATTTCATATGGGATATGAGTACCATAACTAAAAATAGAATATCTGTTCAGTTACTAGTTAACTTAATATAAATTCACATTACATATAAGTATACACCCAATGGTCACTTCATATGTTGCACCTCCTTGTATCTACACTCATTGTAGTGTTTCAGCTCCACTGACCATATAAGAGCACGTTGCAGTTCTACTTACAGACTGTAGTCCATCTGTTTCTCTGTATACTTTATTACCCTGTTCTTTAATGGTCAGGACCCCCACAGGACCACCACAGAGCAGCAGGTATTATGTGGGTGGTGGATCATTTTCAGCACCGCAGTGACACTGACATGGTGGTTGTTTTAGGCATGCTACATAATGCCTTGTATATTCATTTATGAAGCATTGTGAATAGAGGTTTCATAGGATTCACACTGAGGACGTGTATCTATACCATACCACAAGTAACTTATGTAATTCTAAGTAGATTTTTGGTTACTGAGTTCAGTGGATGTAAGTAGCAGCACTTCATGGAAACCGGCATGCATTATTCTGACATGCATTATTCTGACATGCATTATTCTGACATGCATTTTATTCAGGTTTGTTTTGGTTTATGTCACTTGTCATGAAAGGCTAATATGTGTGTCAGGTGGCCTTATGAAAGCTGCTTTCCAGTAAAATAGTTATCCACGTTTCTGCTAGACACTTCATAATATTTGCCTTCATCATATTTGTCAAATTCAAGCAGCCCTATTTTCTATCTGTTGTTCTTTCCGTCTGTTGGCCCTCCTCCCTCTCTCTCCTGACTATGTCGCTTCTGTAAGCATAACTAAAAGCAGCAGAGGAGTTGTGGGAAAGGGCAGAGAGAAGACTGACCCCCTCCAGCTGTCAGCTGGCCTAATAAACACACATCATAAGTTGCAGAAAATAACAGATTGCTCACTGTTACGATGGTCGACCGTCATTTTTATTAACGGCGGATGATTTTTATTCTTACATAGTTCAGTCGTTAATATGTGAGAAGATTGATTCAGAGTGTTTTGCTGCAAAATGTTGAATAATAGAGAAACATATTCACCCTGATTACAGGGTAGTGATAGGAACCAGGAGTCAGGAAATGCACTTTATTCACTATTCAGAATGACAGAATGTCATATGTAGTGAGCTTGATATGCAGTGTTTCCCTAGGGTTCTTTTATAAGTGAATTAAAAAGAGAAAAGATATCCATTAATACAAAAATCTCTCTCTCTCTCTCTCTCTCTCTCTCTCTCTCTCTCTCTCTCTCTCTCTCTCTCTCTCTCTCTCTCTCTCTCTCTCTCTCTCTCTCTCTCTCTTGCTCCCTCTCTTGCTCCCTCTCTCTTTCAGATACCAAAGATATTCTGGTGATGTTGAGCGATATGGATATTAACGCCATTGCGGGGACACTGAAGCTGTACTTCCGAGAACTGCCCGAGCCTCTCCTCACAGACCGTCTCTACCCAGCCTTCATGGAAGGCATTGGTACGACCCTTCTCCTTTAACCTCCTCACCCCTGTAATTCCTGACACACTCATTCTGGATTTATCAGTTTTGCTGGAAATGATTAAGGATGAAAGAGACATCTGGGGATTATTACAGAGGAAGTGAGTGCTTTGTAGAGGTCAGAGGTGAGGCGAGGTAGGTTGTGGTTGAGATAAGGGTCACTGCATGAATTATTAGAGAGAGGCAAGTCAGCAGTGATTAGGATGTCAGGGTTGTGGAAGTGTGTGTGACAGACCTTCATGCCTGTAATCCTCTTCCTCCCAGCTCTGTCCGATCCTGCAGCTAAGGAGAACTGCATGATGCACCTGCTGCGCTCCCTCCCCGACCCCAATCTCATCACCTTCCTCACCCTACTGGAGCACCTGAAGAGGTAAAGCATGCACCGCCACACTCAGATGTAGTAACATATAAGTAATATGGTCATTCAAATAACCAACACGTTTGCTGCCTTGATGAACCCACACTCTTCCATAGGAAACAAGTCTTTGTTTATTAAACTGTGTTCTAGATAAGCTTGCCACCAGCAGCATGTAGTTCCCAGCTCTGGGCACAGGTCTCATCGGCCACAGCTTGTGAGGCTTCCCAGATGAAATTCACATAAGTTTGTCGCTGTTCTGGATCACCAGCTAGCATTCTCTCAACCGCATTTATTACAGAGTATAAATGGGAGCATGCTGTCTACAGCTGTCTGACCATTCAAACCAGGCAATACAGCCAGCATGGCTGATGTCAGCTCCAGTATAAAGCGATTGTGAATGACTAAAACAGCCCCAAAACATTGTTGAAATAGTCCTTTTGGCAGAAGACAACACTCTTTACTTTTAATGCAGGTTAGTGTAAAGAGTTTAGTAATTTGAATCATTTAGTGATTCATTTCTCTTCTACATTTATTATTTATACAATGTAGAAACATAAAACAATACAATGACAGTTGCAGTTTATAAGGGTATCTTGTTGTGTTGTTATTTATTATTATTGTTGGTTATTTCTTCATTTTTGATGGTGGCAGTAGGTCAAAATATACTTACCAGACAAAATGTCACCTTACACGTTTAAGGTGTTAGTACTTCAGACTCCTGCATATAGATGAGGGACTGTAAATACCAACAGTGTGTCAGTGACAGAATTCATAGATTGAGAGGAGATGGTACAGTACAGTGAATGTCTCGTTCCATGTGTGGAAAATGGCTCCAAAACGGATGTTAATGATTGGCTAAAGGGAGTGACTGCATTTGGGTGTGCCAAAGACCATATGGTGAAGGAAATAGCTGAATCTGCAGGTGTATGGAAGTGTACGGTCATATGGGTCTACCAGCAGTGGCTAAAATCCCAGTCTACAGGGAATTCTCCTCGAAATTGTATCAGGGAAGGCATCCACTAAATCTGGCCCAACTGAACAATTCTTCTATGCAAGAGTGTTTAGAGTGTTTAGAGAACATTAATGTGGCCTACATCCAGTATAAGTGAATTGCCTCTTGTGGAGGTATTACAGGCTATTAGGTACATTTCAGTCCTAGGGGACATTTTTTTTGTTTTTGTTTTTTTGCAAAGGCCTTTTTTAAATAACAAGTTTGTCATGTACAAAAACAAACACTGTCCTTCGTCAGGACCTTCCATTGAACATCTTATGAACTCTCAAGTAAAGAGAAATCTTTTGATTTTTTTTGTAAAAAAAAAAAACGCCTCTTAGTGTTTTCCTGTTTTGTAGTCATCACAGAGACCAAACAGTTGAGTGGAAAAATGTACACGTGCATTCCCACACTGAATTACCATCACTGTGAGCTTCCATGTTGGCTGGTTTAGCATTTTCCAGTGGCTGGCGCGCATTCTTATTCATAGCCTCAACTCGTGTTTTCTTCTCTATCCACGTGTAGCCCCTTAAGCCTGTGGTTTAGCAAGACCAACAATATGACTGAGCTTCCAGCTCTGTTGTGACCATAAGCAGTAGACTATGCTCAAAGTAGTCTGGAAATGACGTTAGGATCATCCACACCCACAACCAGATCTAAGAACCACAACAGGCCAGAGAGCCGCAGGACAGTTTTCACAGAATCCAGCGGCAGCAGCAGCGGTGTCAGTGCTAGTACAACCAGGTCTGTGTTAAAAACCACCGGAGAACACTATTATAGGTTATAATTTGTGGTAGAGTGCAAAACCTGACATTTTCTAAGGGGCCCAGGGAGCCTCTGCACTTACTCATGTTCCACAGTCGATGCGGTGGCTATGGTTCAGCTGGAGTTTTTTTTCTTATGTAAATGTCACAGTTCATAGCAATCTATCTGAATTTGCAAATGTCATATCCGACACACGGACGCACAGCTGCAGAGACCAGATAATGAATGAGAAGAGAGTTATTTTAACTATTTAGAGCAGCAAGTCACTTAAAACTAAATATAGGAAATATTTTAAATATACACTCGTCATCAAAACAATAGTTGCACCCAGAATTAAGTTTGGGATTGCAGTGCTATTGGGAAGAAAGACAATCTGGCACGACACCAATGCAGTCTTTGGTGACATAGATGTGGTGTTAAGGGCAGCCGTCATAACAGTATTCATGCATGTAGTCCTCCATCTGCCAATGGTGCTGGCACTAACAGGACGACTCATGGAGGACATCACTGCCCGCTGAATGTCTGCAATCATGGTTGTTGGGTCTGTCATGTGCAGTGATGAGGCCCAGACTTGCATAGGTCACATGCACGGCTGAGCGTGAAACTTGAATCATTTGCATGTCTCAGGATGTCAGACCTGCCCACCAAGTTTCATCCCCATCGTTTTTTCTCTGGGTGCAGACTAACTACATTCAGGAACACTGTGGGAAACCAGTCCTCTCCTTTTGTTATTTGCTGACTGAATCAGTAGAGTCAGTGACACATCTACACAGAAAGTAGGGGTTGGAATCCAGATACTCTCAATGAGGACACCTGCTGGCCAGCTTCAGGTTTTACATGCTACAGAGCAGCAGTCCGGAATTCTGTTCGAAGTTCAGTTGTCTGTAGTATGAAGTAGGAATTACACGTTAATGAATGTGAATGTGCTTGTTTTACTGGCCAGGCTATTTAAAACTTGTACACTCGATATAGTGATTTATAACACAGTGATTTCCGTGGCTGATGATTTGGTATGGTTTTGCAGGGTGGCGGAGAAGGAGCCGATCAATAAGATGTCTCTGCACAACCTGGCTACTGTATTCGGCCCTACGCTGCTCAGACCTTCTGAGTCTGAAAGCAGCAAGCCTCACATCACCCTGGCCTCCGACATCTGGTCCCACGACGTCATGGCACAGGTAGTTAAGCACACACCCCTTCCTAACACTGTTGACTTCACATACTCTTTTATTACATATCAGCAGGCCTATATTTAAAATCAATCAGGAATTCTTGAATCTGCACAAATGTCTAATTACTTTAGATAGTAGGTAGTCAGTCACCCAAAGCATGCTTGGAGTCCAAATCTGACTATTGTCATTTAGTGCTGGAGCTACGAGACTAATGGATACAACAAACACTAGAAGGTAATAGTTGTTCCCACAAGTCCTCTTTAAAAATCACACGATCACATCATTAAAACACATCAGCAAAACATCTCTCAACCTGCTGCAGCTGCATCTAGGTCATGATGAGGGGTTTGTGCAGACTTGTTGTTATGATTTAGATGCTGTATGTGAGTATTAAGATGGACAAAATCTTGCGAGTCAGTGTTTGTGTGCTGTTGTGTTTGTGTGCATTTGTGTTTGTGTGTCAGGGTGGGTGTGTGTGGGTGTGTGCATTTGTGTTTGTGTGTGCCGGAGTGTGTGTCAGGGTGTGTGTGTGTGTGTGCTTGTGTGTGCGTTTGTGTGCTTTTGTGTTTGGGTGTGGATGTGTGTGTGTGTGTGTTTGTGTGTGCGTTTGTGTGCTTTTGTGTTTGGGTGTGGGTGTGTTTGTGTGGGTGGGTGTGTATGTGTGTGTGTGTGTTTGTGTGTGCGTTTGTGTGCTTTTGTGTTTGGGTGTGGGTGTGTGTGTGAGTGTGTGTGTGTGTATATGTGTGTGTGTGTGTATGTGTATGTGTGTATGTGTGTGTGTGTGTGTATGTGTGTGTATGTGTGTGTGTGTGTGTGTGTGTGTGTATGTATGTGTATGTATGTGTATGTATGTGTGTGTATGTGTGTGTGTGTGTGTGTGTTCTGCCCCCTGCTCCTCACTCCCACACTGAAGAAGTTTCTGCCTTTGGCCTAGAGGTCTAAATAATCCCACAGCTGTATTTGGGTTTCCAGTGAAAGTGCTGGAGGCCTGCCCAGTGTGCACATGCACACATACAGAGTACCCATTACCCAGCCACAAATATTACTCTTCATATGCCCATGTTCTCTTTTATAGGTGGTGTTGTCATTTATTTACTCTCTCTCAAAATAACACGCTGTTTTACTGGTGGCAGTCAGATTGATTGTCCGTGTGGAGGTCCTTTATAGCTTGCACTCTTGTTAGACATAGTTAATAATGTTTTAATCACTCTCTGTTCTCCATTGCTGCTCTTTGTTCTCACTCCCTTACCAAGGAACTGAACAGTCAATATGACTGATGTTCATCTTTAAACCAGGCTAAAAGGTGCTTCCTGTTCGCCAGCTTCTTCAGCAAATCTGCTGTTCCACCTTAAATGCTACAGGTTTTACTTTGTGTTGATGTAGAGAAGAAGGTAGCTAGTGTAGGTAACATTAGCTTCTGACAAGCCTCAAGTATCTAAAAAGCTGACTCTTGGCTTGTTTGTCTGGTTTTCAAGCTTGTATAGAGGGTATGTATTTTATTTAGGGGAAAAGATAGACAGAGTCACTGTAACAGGATAGCTGTGACTGTCTACCTCACCTCATTTCCCCCCAGACAAGCTTATATAGGGAGGGATGGACTATGCTTATTGTTTATTTTGGGAGGCTTCATTGTAACACTGTATTAAAACCTACCCCACTGTGTGGTGGCTGCAGCCTGGAGGGCCCTCGCTTTAAAACGTTCTCTCAAAAAAAACTCATGACACTTATTTCAGGGTTCTTCAGAGGGGGTCTTGAAATTTATCTGTGCACTTGTGGTGAGAAATTCTAGTTTATGATGCAATGGGAATTTGAAATGTTGAAAATCATCCTCTGCTTAAATGATTTATCTGTGCCATGGAATCCTTTCAGCATTTTAAACTGTTCTCAGGTGTTCTACTAAGATGGTATGTGAAAAAAAATTGGCCCTGAGTAAATGAGCTGGTTTTCCTTACTCTGTGAGCTCATGATTAACTTCACTGGCTCATGTGGAACCAACATACCAAAATATGAATAATAAAAGGCAGGAAAATAATTTGAAACGCTGTGTAACAAGTAAGGTCATCAGACAGTTTAGAGTGCTACTAGCTTATGTTACCTAAATTAACTATTTTCTTTCACACTTGACAACACAAAGTGTAAACTGTCACATTTAAGGTGGAAAGTAAATATATTAATTAAGGAGCTGCGAAATAGGAAATAGGAAACTAATTTCAACTTCCTTTGAAGATGAAGAGCAGCCATACCCTTGGACTGTTCGATTCCTTCTTAGGGGTATGAAAAGTGTCTAGGTATCAGCACTGGCCCCCTGTTCGGACAATGTCTGAGCTCATGGTGAGTCTTAGGCTTTAAACTTCCTGTACTAGCTGGAATATTATCCAGTGGAACACTAAGCACAAAAGCAGAAAGTGAGCTTGATGTGGCATCCTGATGATGAGTCATAGGTCAGAGAGCTTGAGAATGTCTAATCTGTCCTGCTGTCCACTCCTGTGTGTCCCTGTGGCATTGGCTAGGCCTGGTGCTGTAACCACTGTTTACTTTGTCCTGATGTGTAAATATGGGTAATTTTGAAATATTTAAACTGATAAGATGAAATGAAAAGATTTTAGGTTCATTATTTTCATAAACAGACTAAAAGGTCCAGTCGCAAAACATGTTTTCCCCAGAGAACTGAGTTTCTCTATGTTGTTGATTTATGGTTGTCGTTGCTTAGTTTGGTCTGGACATACATTTGTGGATGCAGAGATGAACGGTGTTCATTGACAATAGTGTGTCAGTGTTACAGAGCACATCCATCACAGAAGCATGCAGCGCTGTCTGAGGGATTGAAGGTCACAGGCTTTTAGCCGTGGTCTTCACACACAGAGATTTCTCCACATTCCCTGAATGTTTTGATAATGCTGCGCTGCATTGCATTGATAATGCGTTGCAGAGCATGAAATACCAAAAATGTTTCCAGCTGCTGATTGATGATTGAATTGTTTGGTGAAATGACAAGCCTTGCTCGTAAAGGACTAAGCCCTTCCTGGATGCCCTATTTATACACGTGATGCATGATTCACCTGTTTAAGATGCTCTTAGTCTTAAATTACCCCATTCCCCACTTCTTGGAAAATGTTGCAACTTCAGGATGAGCAAATAATAATTACAAAACAAACAATTAAAATAATACAATAGATGTTGGGTCTTTTTACTGTTTATGCAGAAATTTAGGTCGAATTGTTCACACAGTTCACAGGTTTGTGAATTTCCATATTATAATTTGCTCTTTGGGTATTTTAAAGATGTTTTAGCTGTATGATAGTGAGCACTGCTGCTGTCATTGTTGCTTATTTGTTGTTGTTATTGTTGTGTTACTGTTATTTAGTGGTGGGAATCACTGACCGTCCCACACTACAATATCACAATACCCATGATGATACAATATTAACCATTATCATTACATAATTAATTAATATCATTATTTATGATTCAGTTATATGCTGTTATAGTATTGTGGTAGCATATGCTGGGCTACATAGTGATTTATTAATTGTTAGTATCACATAGGAATCCACTTCCTTTGTCATCCACACATTACCAGTTAATGCAATCCTGCCTGCTTTACTCACAGCAGCTGGTTTTATTATTATGATATATTTACATTTGTAGCATGTAATGAAATATAGTAATACTTGGCGTCTGTGAATCAACATGACGTTGCCACACAAGCTATCACATTACTATGCTGCATTGGTTCTCTTCCCCTCCCTACTACCTCTATGCTAGCCGTGCTGTCGGTCTTTGTCTCCAGTCGTGCGAGTATCTCTAATACTCTGTTTCTCCTCCACAGGTCCAGGTGTTACTGTACTACCTGCAGCATCCGCCCATCTCCTTCGCCGAGCTGAAGAGGAATACGCTCTATTTCTCCACTGACGTTTAGCACTCAAGGAAAAAGAGCGAGAGAGACTTCCGCACTGTTTCATTCCCTCCAAACACAGCAATCTATTTACTGTACAGAATCAATCCATGCCAATCTCGTGTCGTTCTGAGTATGTGCGGAGAGAGCAGTGCCCACGCCCCCACCCCTGGCCGGAGGAGAGCCGGAGCTAGTAGAACGAAATTAAGGACCACACCTGACAACATCACAGGAGACCACACACAGCCCAACACGCGCACACACACTCTGTTCGTTCCTCCCTGTCAGTCTCCTGAGAGTGTGTGGGTGCAAAACAGGAAGATTCATCTCCAAAGCTGACACAGAGGCATGCAGGTCTCCAACACGGTGGCTTCTCCAAAGCCCAGCTCAGTGATGCCGGCGCAGACATGTGATAACGCTCCCCTCTCCTTCCTTTCTTTTTTACTCAGTCAGGGGCATTCCAGAAATCCATTAAACACAGATGGTTAATAACTCTCCTGTTCGGTTTTCTTCTTTGGCCTTTATGCACGTGTAAAGAGAAGTGTGCGTGCGTGTATACGTGAGTGCGCGCTTGTGTTTTCTCGGAGCCGAGGCTTGCGTATGATCCTTTTGCTCTCTGTGCAAACTTCCGAGAGGCAGACAGCCTCTTGAGCATTTCCAGGCCAAATCACCTTATTTATTATGAGTATATTCTATATGTGTGCCTGTACAGTGCATTACAACTAGAGAAAGACTCAGAGTCGGTCATTTGAAGTTTTTTTTGAATAGTGATTTGTTTTTATTTTAAAATGCAAATGTTTCTTATTCATGGTCAGTGCCGACTAAGCTCCAGGCTGTACTGTAAAAATTCCAGAAGCAAAAGAAGAATGACCTTGGACCGAATTTTGGAACTGAATTCTGTTTTGTATGGAAATGAATCATGGTATGCAATTCTAATGTGGTTTCCAAGCGATCATTCACAGAGGACTATTTCTTTTGGTCTCATGTGTGCAAAGCCTGCCCAGCGTGCATCCAGTGTAATCAGTGGGATGATCCTATGTGTGCTTTCCCCTACTGCATGTTCAGCTTGTCAATCAAAAAAGTGGGCGGGTTATACAGAAGCAAATCTCCACCTTGCTCTTCTTCTTCTACTTTTTCTTCTTCTTCTTGTTTTTTGTTTTAATCAGACTGCTCAGCTCCATCCCACTACAGTGCAAAAGGCAGACTCTCTGCTATTAAAGCCAGTCACATATCCACAATATGAACTGTTAGATACTGCATACTATTTGATATTTTTTAATATAAGATTACAGGAAAATCAGTTGTATTTTACTTCTGTTGGAGAGATATTGAGTATACCGTATTAACGATAAGGGTAAATGTTGATGTGAACTTTTTTCCTGTTTTTTTTTTTGTTGTTTTATAGTAAAATAAATAAAAGTGTACAAGAAACACAGTAAGGCTTATGCATCTTTAATTTGTGGGGGAAGGGTAGCAACCACCTACTAACAACAGGTATAAGCAATTAAGACCACAATAAAGAATAAGCTCACCAGACAAACATCAGTCACCTAGTGCCTTAAACATACCTAATAGCGTGTAATACCTGAATCATGAGCAGGGACAGCTGTGACTTGACTCGGCATGTACTGGACAAGTTTCTGAATGTAGGCCACATTAATGTGTAGGCACTCTTCCATCAAAGAATTGTGCAGCTAGGCCAGATTTGGTGTATGCCTTCCTTGCCCCAATTCCTGTAGACTGGGTTTTTAGCCACTTCTGGTAGACCTGTATTACCGTGCACTTCCATACACCTGCAGATTAAGCTCCTTCACTTCACACTATGGTCTTTGACCTGCCCAAATGCAGTCACTCCTTTTAACCAATCATTAACATCTGCTTTGGAGCCAGTTTCCACACATGGAACGAGACATTCACTGAACTGTAGCACCTCTTCTCAATCTTTAAATCCCGTCACTCACACTTTATGGGTATTTATACCTCATCGTCCTCGTGCAGCGCCATCTGCAGGAGCCTGAAGTTACTACCACCAGCTGAAATGTTGCCTGAATTTCTTAACAAGTTCCAATGTCTATGTTTAAGCTAGAAATGCCATGAAGAGTGATAAACTTCCCGGTCTGGTGGCCGTTGTGCTGGTAGTATGCTTTGCAAGTGAAGTATGCTTGGAGTAATATGAAGTAATAGGAGTCACATCATAGGGCCCCAGGAAGTGGGATGGTCTAATTAACACATTGCACGCAATACCGGCCATGCGGATACTACCTAGCATTCTGTTGGCAGCAGTGGATACACATGCACAAGTGACATGGAGGATCTGGAAGGCCTACACAAACCACAGAGAGAGAAACTACAGGTTTTCGGACATGCGCGGAGTGACCCATGACTGTAGACTCAGCGAGCAGTGATACCCTCCATGAGTCATGGTGTTGTGCCAGACTGTCAGGGAGTGACTCCAAATGGCAGCATCTTCAGTGACGAGTCCCATTTTTGTCTTGGTGGAGACAACCTGTGGGGAGGCACTGTGGTCAACACCAAGATGAACAGTTTGTTGTCACCTGTCACATCCAGAAGGCCTGGTGTGACTTTACCTCTACCCCTATTGCAACATCTGCAGAGCATGTGTAGGAATATTCAAGCTGCATGGGATGGATCATCACAGGACACCATTAGGAACCTCTACAACTCGTCTGACCTGAAGCCATACTAAGAGGGCAGTCGTGGGCTGGAGGTTAGGAACCAGCCTCGTGACCAGAGGTTGGAGGTTCGATTCCCTGAACTGCCAGTAACAACTGAGGTGCCCTTGACCACGGCACCTAACCCCCAACTGCTCCCCGGGCGCCGTGGATAGGGCTGCCCACCGCTCCGGGTAAGTGTGCTCACTACCCCCCTAGTGTGTGTGTTCACTAATAAGTGTGTATGTGGGTGTTTCACTTCACGGATGGGTTAAATGCGGAAGTCAAATTCCTCTGTGTGAAAATCATAAGTGGCACAAAATGGTATCTTAATCTAAGAGAGACACTACTGTATGTGTAGCTAAATAAATATCACCCATGTCAGTCTAGTTCCATTCTGGAGGTGTTTAAGGTGGACTGTATAATTCCACGAGTGCTATTTTATAGTAAGGCAAACATGAGGAAAACATATTAGTAGCCATGTCTAAACATCTGACTGGTACTTTAACATTTTAAGGTATACTGTTAAACACACCTTGACGTCATTGTTGCACTACTAAGTCTACATTTGCATTGTGTGTACCTTGATGAAAGAAGAATGTACTTTAAGTAAGGGTGGTGCAGTGATACATAAGAGGTGGTTTTGTCCTTACAGCCTTATACAGCAGCTGAGAAACTGGAAATAATAAATTAGGCTAAATAAATCAACAAAGCAGCCTGTACCTGAACCACCTCTGCTTAATGCAGCAGATCTCACTGCGTGCCACCAATATGCAAATGAGTTCAAACCAAAACAAGCACAGCTGAGAGTGCTGGAGTGTGTTGTTCTGGGGTAGACCGAGTATCTGGCCAAGCTGACCCCTATGGGACCCGCAGCTCGAGACGTGCTGAGACACCAGGAGGCTGAAGCTCTTTATATGTTTACATATAATCACATCTGTCTGTCTGTCTATGTATCTATCTGTCTCTCCATGTATCTATGTATCTATGTGTCTGTCTGTTCGTCTGTCTGTCCATCCATCTATCTATACGGTCTTGTTTCTGACTGTGTGTTACCCATGTTAGCGTGTGATCCCGCACAGGCCACTAATGCGTCCCTTTAGTGAGGACGCTCGGCTCTGAGCGCTCATCTGCATTCTGGTTTCCTGACGCACGCTCAGACCTGGGTGGTGAGAACTTCATTCTACATACAGTAACCAGTCAAAAGGGTCCAACGCCCCCTTACCCACAGCCAGGCCAGTTAAAGGCGGCACGCGACCTCCCTCTCCGCGCACGTGCGCCTACTAAAAACTAAAGTTTACAAAGACTCGAGCCACCGGACAGGCGCGCCAGAGCCATCAGCAGAGCCATCACCATGTATCAATCTGCTCGAGACCCTCTTATAAAAGTCTCCCCGGCCCTCGAGCCACACCAACATCTACACGAGCATCCACGTCAATCATCATGCAGCGGAATACCGGTGAACGAGATAACGGATCCTGCTACTCCAACGGTTTCTTC
Source organism: Prochilodus magdalenae (assembly GCA_024036415.1). Lineage (NCBI taxonomy): Eukaryota > Metazoa > Chordata > Actinopteri > Characiformes > Prochilodontidae > Prochilodus > Prochilodus magdalenae. The sequence continues at coordinate 743,031 of JAMWET010005002.1, forward strand.
GACATGTGGAAGGACTACCTACACCTGAGGGCCGCTCTGGTGGACGTACTGGGGCAGCGCGGCCATGAGGCGGCAGCAGAGAGTGGGAGATGGACGTGGCCCCCGACCACACAGACAGAGTCCACTCGCTGTCCCCCGATCGCCCCCTCCCTTCTGGCACAGACTGAGCGAGGTGCAGCTGGCCAGCAGGCGGCACCTCCAGGTGCGGAGGCCGGAGAGACAGGTAAGACTATATGCGAGTTATATTATATTATTTTATATTATATTATATTATATTATATTATATTATTTGTTTCTTTTTTATTATTATTATTTATTTCTTTTTTATTATTATTATTATTTGTTTCTTTTTTATTATTATTATTATTTGTTTTCCAGTGTTTGATGCGCCAGTGCGGAGCGATGCGCCAGTGCGGAGCGATGCGCCAGTGCGGAGCAAGGCGCCCTCTATGGGCCGCGAGGGCTCCTGCGCCTTCTGCCGTCAGAACGGAGAGAGCGCGGAGGTGTACCGGAGCCACTGGCTGCGCTGGAAGGACGGCAGGGTGAGGTGCCCCGTGCTGCGGAGCTACGTGTGCCCCATGTGCAAAGCCACCGGAGACACCGCGCACACCCGCCGCTACTGCCCGTTATGGCGCGACGAGGAGCCGGCCAGCAGCGGGAGTGACCGACGGAGGGAGAGACAGGCCCCTTCACCTGTGCGCTCTGTGAGAGGCCAGTTTAAGGACGTGTGGTGGAAATAAGGGGGTCTGGGTCTGTACGGACCGTACACGGCTCTGAACACCGGGATTTCTTCAGAGTAGTACAGGTCACTACTGTTGTTTAACCGTTGCTTTAACTGTTTAACCGTGCTGTACTGATCTGGGCTAAGCTGTGTGCTGTGTTTTATAGAGTTGCAGCCTGGAAAAGTTCGTACTCAGCGTTCACTGTTCTGTGCCAAATAAAACATCTTATAAAAGGTTCAATACAGCTTCAAAAAAGTTCCAAAAAAGTAAATAAATGACAAAAAGTCCAAAAGAGTGAACTATATATAAACAAAGGCATAAACAATATATATATATATATATATATATATTGTTTATGCCTTTGTTATATATATATATATATATATATATATATATATATATATATATATATATATATAGACATATATATACATATATATACAGTGGACTCTTCAATGGACACTTACATACATATATATATATATATATATATATATATATATATATATATATATATATATACATATATATATATATACATATACACACACACACACACACACACACATACATATATACATGGGCGTGGTAGTGGGGGGTAATGTAAGTGTCTATTAAAGAGTCCACTATATATATATATATAAACCACCACATCCTGTAGCCTATATCCAGCCTGTCTCTGTCTCTGCAGTACCGCTATTTGTCCACTACATGGAGGCAGCGGTCCACTGCTGTACTGCCCACTTCGTGTAATACCCACTTCGTAAACACTTCACAGCCACAGCTCAGCTCGGAGCATTACTGCTAAATAAGTCTGAGAATTCTGTAAATAATACTCTTTTTCAGCTTGTTCTGTGGTCGGAACATTTCATGAACTACAAGGACCATAATTCCATGCTCTTTCCGCTTGCCTATGATGACGTGATATGACGACGCGGGAAAAATAAAAGCACAACAGCGTCCCGTGTTGGTGAAGACCCTTCGGCACTGAATATCACAGCTGCGAACGGACAGACGAACACAAAACGACATTTAGTAGTTATTACTTTACATGCAGCAGGTTTTTTTCAGGTAAAGACAACAGCGGCTGGACTCGTGCTCGTATCTGTTAGCTTAGGTCTGCTAGCATTAGCTAACCGCTCCACCAAGTTTAGCTGCTAGGCTAATGTTACTTTCAGCGGTGAATCAATAGAAAGTTGGGAAGCGAGGAAAGGGTATTCATTATCTCTTTAATATACTTAAATATAAGTAAAATCAGTTTCAGAAATGACATGGACCTGAGAAATCAAAATAATAATTTCACGTCTGGATACAGAGCCTGATCATTGTCGGCGTTATGTCATATTTCAAACCAAGTGGTGCCTCTTCCCTGAGGTCCATTGATTCAACCTGACCTCTCTGGTATCTGGTAACCCTTTCAATATGCCCTTGACATTTGATTGCATGTGTTCCAGGTTTGGGATTAATATATTTATTAACATTTTAAATATTACTCATGACTTAGTTAACCTGGCAACTGATACTTGACCTCTGGTGACTGACAGCTGTCATCTAACAGCTGTTACCTGATGATTGATACCTGATGACAGATGTTACCTAATGACTGTTACTTGTTACACCCCACAACTGATACCTCAAATGTTATGACAGTTGACAAAGATTACCTGACAAACGACAACTGATACTTGACACCTGATTATTGATACCTGATAACCAATGAATGATTTGACAGCTAAAACCTGGCTACTTACCTGACACATGACAACTGATAAATCAGTTGATACCTGACAACCGACACAATAATTGACACATGACAATTGATGATAATCTTGAGGCAATGCGCTATGATACTGGTGGAGCTCAAGTCAAATCTGATTACCTTACAGTATCTTGAAATGCCTCGCTCATTTGAAATCTATCTGGGTTGCTAATTCTATGACTAGAGAAATCAGTTTAGTTGGTTTCTTTAGATAAGCTTAAAGCAAAGTTGCCATAAAACGTCTTAGCACAAATATGATTCTTAAATGGATCAACTTAAATGGAGTTCACATCACACTGAATACTCTCTAGATGACCTAAACATCAAAATGAAAAAACTGCCCGGCCTTTTGGTATTGTTTTATACAACGAGCTCATTTTGGGTTCAATTGTAATGCCAAGTGGGACTTAAAAGACAGAGTTCTCTAATAAAACCTTGTTTGTTTTTTTAATTATCTCTTGTGCAGAAGGATCCTCAATGGGCTCTTGTTTGCCTGCTGTTGCTGAACAGCTTTTGAAAGATCTACAAAAGACGTATTCTGAGAAATCACAAAGTAAGTAGCAACTAAAAGCACCTTATTGATTCCGGTTTGATGCGTCCAAGAAACAATGCATGTTCTTACTTCTACAGATGTACATACATGTGATGGTTTCAGTATTACCTACACTACAGTTTCTGGTTGATTTTTAATTGTTTCACCAGTTAAAAAAAGCAGTGATCTCAAAAAAAAGAGGATGGAAGTGCATAGCTAAAACCTGTAGAATTTGGCATATTGTATTTCAATAAGTCTTTGTATGGTTATCTCAGTGTTATAAAACACATAATCAGGTCCTCTTAGGCGTACTTGCCTCTAGCAGTAAGGCATTGAGGCGTAGGGCACCAAACATATTCCATTTTATCAGATAGTTTGACGACAAAAGCAATTAATATTAATCTCTCTATATTATCTTAAACCTACCAGTTTGAGTCGTGTTAATTAAATTGAATGTTTTTCAAAGTTATCGCATGTTTAAACCTAAACCTAAATAGATAATTGCATTCGCTATGAGTCATCAGCTTGAAAACAAAGGATTAACCATGTTGCATAGTTCATCAGAATTGCTGAGTACCTCAGGTATTGTGGAGATACATGAAGTCACTCTGCATGTTCATCACTGTTATAGAAGTATTAAAGCACCATGTTGTTTGTAAGTTATACACTTTTATTTTTATTTTTTTTGTAAATCTTTTTTTTTCTGTGTTGTTTAAAAGGGTGCAGTTCCCCAAAGAGACACATGGTGGAGGCACACCAGTCAGATCTGTAGACCTATAGAACAGAGAAGAAATCTTAAGCTTCTTCTTTATGTGCCATGCTTGTAGGATGTAACAGTATGTTTGTATGAAACACCATCAGGGAGATTTGCCACTTGTGTTAGCTCAGACAACTTGAACTCAAAACTGCACAAGGCTCTAGACAGTATTTCCTGTCAGCATTTACCACAAAGCCCAGAATGGATATATCAGAGATGACACCCAGAATCCCTGAGGCTTTCCTGGATAGTTCTGTATGTCATTTTGTTTTATTTCCAGCAACGTGCTTCATCAAAGACGTCTGCTAAAAGGAAATAAAAAAAAAGAAGAAGAAAGAAAACGCACATTTTTCAAAAAGACATGTTTATGCTACTCTGTATTACAAATCTATAGGTCTGAGTTTGGACCACATGTCCAAATACACTAGATGTTGGAACATTGTAGTGAGGATCTGACTTCATTTAGCCATTAGAGCATTAGTGAGGTCAGGTACTGATATTGGATCATTCATTTTGAATTGCAAACAGTAGTCAGACCTAAGATACTGGATGGAGCTCCATCACCTGAGAGAGCACTGTTTCCTTATAGTTTACAGCTGGGGGCTTTCCCCTGGCATCGGGCCTGTTACCTTTGGCTCAAGCGTGGCTGCTACACAATGAGCCATGCTATTGACAGTGCTTTTCCTAAAGACTGAGAGTAAAACATTTCTAACTTGACGTATGTTAGTTTTAACAAGAGTTTATACTAACTGTAATTTTGACCCACTTCTATAAGTTGGTCCTAAAATAGAATGTAAACAGTAAAGATCTCAAGCTCAAATAACCTGGAGTTCCTCAGCTAGGTGGTCTTTCCTAAGAGGGTGAACAGATTCAGTAAAAGTGGTCCATATTTTGTGTGAAGTTTAACATTATTTAAGGTTTTTGCCTAATGCTTTGTTCAACATTGTGGATATAGGGAAACTAGCATATTACACTCATCACCAAAAGAATAGTTGCACAGATAGCTGCACCGTTGGCAGACGGTTATGCTGACTGCCCTGAACACCACATCAATATCACCAAAGACTGCAGTGGTGTTGTGCCAGACTGTCTGGAGCGACTCAGAATGTCTTTACTGACCAGTCCTGCTTTTGTCTTGGTGGAGACGACCCACTCCAGCGTGTGTAGGCACAGTGGTCACTGTGCTCACCTGGTGAACTTTATCTTCCTTCCAAATAACACTGCAGTCCAACACATCCTTCTGGGTGCAGGTCGTCTTTTGGTGAAGAGTATATTTTTTCAAGTTTCAATTTAACCTGCAAAACATACACTCATTTAGGTGCATTAGTGTTAATAGATCCACATAGGTAGATGGCATGCAGGGCGCTGTTTTTACATCCGTCTAACATTCTTTTTTTCTATTCATTCCTTCCAGTACCTGATGACTTACTTATAGCGTGAGTATACATGCTCATTATTTTTTTTGTTGTTTTCTTGAACCTAATTTGAGTAATTCATGTAATTATTTTAAAATGTCAGCAGCCCATGTTCAAATAGCCTGTATACACTAACATGACCCTATTAAAAGGGCAATGAAACAAGATGTTGAAAGCTCATGTGAGTGCCCTAATGTTGTCTGTTATGATGTAATTGTGCCGGTTTGGGGTCAAGGCTGGAGCTCTTCCTGAGCTACTTGTTTGTTCCAGATGTCATTGTCTGAATAAAACATGACTTTTAAAAGCACTTGTAAAACCACAATAGCAGTCATCCAACAATCCCAGGAGGAAACATTAAGCCATGGTAATTACTGTTTGCGGGCATCGCACGCCTCTCTAAATGGCATTTTAGCGTCATTGAAAGGCTAGTAAGGTGCTTTATTGGGGACGTTATTGTGGTTGGAGAGTGCCGTTTTCCTGCGTCATGTTTCTATAGTGACAGCATCAACCAGAAGGGACCTGTTGGTAGTCGAGATAGACAAGGTTGTTCCTGGTTCTGGCTGTTGGGTTTGTGGTTGCATGGTTGGATGGATTAAGTTGAAGGGTTTCCCCGTTTATGTTAGAAGTTACTTTCATGTGCTAATGTACAGCCACGTAAAGTACGTTTGTCTGTTAACTACTGAAAAAAGAGCAAAGTGTCTGAAAGGAAATTAAACACTCTTGGTGTTTTCATGCACCTTTTGCTGTGTGGTTGGTGTTTTTGCCTATATTTAGTTTCAGAATGTAAATTTAGGATTCAGTGTTACCTTGTTCTCTCCCTCTCTATCTCTCTTATCTGTTAGATTGCGGTTTGTATTTGGAGCCTGTACTCTCCAGGCTCTGGACCTGGTGGACAGACGCTCAGTAACACGCGTGACTTCCCCCAGTGGCCGACTAGCATTCCAGGTATGATAGAAATGACAAACATCTTACTGAATATCCACTATTTGCTATCAGTCTATTATACCATCACTTTCACTACCATTCTAACCTATTGGTGAGACTCAACACACAATGTTTACTACCAGTAACCGTATTTAAATTCTGTTCCCTTTGTGATTGCAGTTAATTTGCAGTTTAGTAGTACTTTAACTTTAGTCTCCCAAGTCAACCTAAGTATCATCAGAGAGGCTGGTATGTTTTGTCGCTCACCATGGCCAGAAAATACTTTAAACAGTAAAGCGAATTTGACATGCAAATCAACCTGCAATGGATCACTGTTTTTGTGTGGCAGGTGACTATGAGTGAAAACAGACTGACATGAAGAAAGCACTCACTGACTGCTTTAAGGGAAACATTTGAATAACCTTTAAACTGTGAACTTAATTTGAACTTGTTTCAATCCCATGAGTCTATCGTTCTTCAAAATGTTGTGTGCAGACAACTGGCTAGCTAACAAACTAGTTTCCTGGCAGACTGAAAAACCGGTGCATGGACTCGTGTATACATGACAATGTGGGCGGCCAGAACAAAACTGGCAAATTTCCAATAGCTGTGGCGTTCAAAAAAATGTCAGACACTCCATGTAGCTATGAACGAAGGAACTGGGACTGTTGTAACCATGACTCACCCTTTCCATTGAAATCCTAATACTATTAATCTAACGTCCATGTGTTCTTTATTATTATTTTGAGACTGCAGTCTCTTCTATCATTGATGAGTCCATATACTGAGTGACTCACTGACCTGTAATGGTTCTAGACAACCGTGTTTGGTTTAGTCAGTCCAGCCCTGTTTCTTCTACATGTCCAAAGCTGTGAGCCTATGTCTTCTTCACTTGCTCCAACCAAAGACTGTTGTTCTAGGCCTCCACACATTCCAGTAAGCCTCACCCCACAGGGGTCTATGTGAGTGGGCATCAGTGGTTCACTGAAAGACCTGAGGTTCTTTTTTGTGCTGGGCACTCCGTGGTGAGCATGACAGCTTTCCGCTAAACACCCACTGCGAGACCTTTTATACCTAGGAGAGAAATAAACGTTAATGGATGGAATATTATAAGAAATGCAGTGACTCAGATGGCCTGTCTTTTTTGTTTCATCCGATCGTAAACTGTCTCTTGTTGGTCAAAGCGAGAAAGAAATTTCTGGCTTTTCTTTTTGTTGGCTTGGATTCCCTTGGATGTCTGTTGGTGACCAGATGTTTTGAGCTTCTTTCAGGGACTGTGTTCATGATTAATGACCCCAGTTTGATTTCTTTTTGTTGACTCTTCTTTTAGCTGAATTCTGCAGATGTCTCGTGTACCGTGTTAAAACCCTTCAAACGTCATGTTAACTGTGTGTGAAAGCTGACTGTTCATCGCAAAGAACATGTCCTTCCACCAAGACAAACAGCAGTAACAGAAGGAATCCTGCTCATTCCAGCCATCTTGTTTATTGCCATGCTATGTCCGTGCTTTTTTCTAATGGAGACAGCCATGGAAGTTTGATTGTTGATCTTTTTTAACGCATTAACTTGTTGTTTTTTTTTCCCTGTTTGTTATGATCTGATGAACTGCCCTTTCAGTGCTCATAAAATATTAAAAATCTTATTCCCAGTTCGCATAGATTACTATAATTAAGGATACATGACCCGAAGGCGAAGACCGATTTTTTTTTTTTTAAATTGTAATTTTTTTCCACTGTATCGGCATGCTGCTGCTAATGTCTGTACCAAAAAGTTGTGCTAAATAGCCACTTGCCTCTTAATTTGCTGTTAACTTTGATGATTTCTTGCTATTACAGTAGGCATCCCTTAGGTTTAAATGTCCTTTATAAATAAAACTGATCCGTCTTACTATTGAAATCTCCGATTAAATGTTGTAGTGTTTGATAGAAAGGCAACAGGCATGTAGTTTTCTTGTTCTGAAGTGAAACAGATTGTGTATATTTAGCAATGTTGATAAGTTTATTTGCACAAGTAAGCATTCGCGATTAGCGGAAAAGGAAGCATTTCAGGTCAGGGTTTTCCAACCAACACTAGAAGAGGTGAGCCGCCAGAATCTCACTTGCATAGGCCACATATGTCCCACAACTTATTTTGCAAGCTGAGTTTGACATGCTCTGTCTTAATGGGTTTTAGAGACCAGATTTATCTCAAAGCCAACACTAAACACTTGTGTTGGAGATAAATCATTGTAGTGCAAAATGTTTATTGTTTCCTTTGAGGTGATCTCTATATGCAGCCACTTTATATTACCCCTTATTAACTCATATGAAGTTCTGGTTTTCACTAGGTGTTTAAAAGCTTGATGTAAATTTAGACTATTTTCTGGCAGTAAAGTTAAATTATTTCTGACTGCGTAAAGAAAAAATGTTTTTACAGTTTTGCCAGGATTTTTGTCATTGCTTATCGTTGTAACAGAGGTGGAAATGGAGACAAGGAGCTGTTGTGTTTAAGGCTTGAATTGCAAGTAAATGCTATTTTATTGTAGTGTGAAGCACTAATGTGGTTAGGCGCAGAGCGGTGTAGTTAAGATAATAATCTAAAGCAACCTCTTGCAAAGGAAGTACCTTAATAGATGCAACATTCTGAGAGATTACAGGGGAATTTTTTTCTAAATAATTCAGGCATTAAGTTGTAAACGGATTAACTCAATGTGGTGTTTGATGTAATGTTGTGATGGATGGATGGATGGATAGATAGATGGATAGACAGATAGATAGATAGATAGATAGAGAGATAGAGAGATAAATAAATAAGTGTGCATAAATGTGCAAAAAAGTGTGAAGGGGCTCAGATTTCAGCAGATAATGACTGAATAAACATAATCAAGATGTGCATATAAGGTCTTTAGGTAAAGTGTCCAGAGTGTCCAGGAGTTTAGATGTACAGGATATACAGTAAAGAGTAATAATGCAAATAAATAAACCTCTGATTTAACAAGAGATTCAGTCCACATCTGTCCTCTTCTCTCTTCTGGCCACTGGGAAGTTGAAGAGCCTGATGGCTGTGCTCCACACAGCAGTTACTCTGGATATTAGCTCATAATAATGTGACTTGACTGTGTATTTTCAATCATAACTAGCATAAAACAATGTCTCAGACATCAGGCAGCACACGTCTTAACTGTTTTATGCCACATCTCTCTGTGAAGGGTCTTTCAGAGGCATTCCACTTTTTAGACGTCCTGTTCGTGTCAGCACCACTGTGAGCAATTTAAACTTGGCAACAGTAACATTAAAAACACCTCCTTGTATCTACACTCGTTGTGTCAGCTCTGCTGACCATATAGGAACACTTTTGTAGTTCTGCAGTTACGGGCCGTAGTCCATCTGTTTCTTTGTATACTGCATGACAGGTACGTGTGCACTGTTTACCCAATAGAAGTGAAAGCACCAAGATGCTCTGTGGAAAGAATGTAATCCAGGATGGTTGAGGGTGTGATGTTGAACAACAAGCCAGATACCTCACAAATGAAGAGACTCTCGGGCATCTGCTGCTAACATTTGATACCAGGTAACAAAGGGGACCTTCACAGAGTATGTTCCGTGGCAGGTCAGAGCTGTTTTGGTTCTATACAGAGAGCCAACAGCATATTAGGCATTGAGCTGTATTGACTACACACGGGCCACATTTAAATTGATCACTCTTGTACAACCTATTAGCTTAATAGTACTTGCTTGATAATTAATGGTCCTGAGATGAGTAACTGAATCATAGCCCTGCAGATTAAGGGGCTAATGATTCTTATGCTGCTAAAGACCGTTTTAGATTCTCCTGTGTCTCATGCAGGGCAGTAAACACTCAGCCTGCTTTTGGCTAGACACCATTACTGATTTTGGGACTGAATGATTGAAGCATTGACACATGTGTACAACTATTTAATAAAGGTAATATTCTTGGTGGATATATATATGACGAACACTTGGTATTTCCAGAAGCTGAAGAAACAGTCATGTAGTGTACACACAAACCCACACACAAAAGCTGAATTTGAAATGATTCATCCGAATGGTCTGAGAATGCTCACTGAGAGCACTATCATTTTCTGGAGTGCTCTTTTGTTGAGTAGCGCTGTAATAAGTATAAATGCTTGATCTTGATACTGGAGATGACTTTTTTGTTATGATATAGTAAAGGCCAATGTTGTGATGATAATTAACCTATTATTTATTTGGTAGACTTAATGTTGTGTATTGAGTTATAGAAAAAAAGACATTTGAAGAATAATACAATCTCCCCAGCTCCACCTTAATATATACCTTAGTATTTATTTTTTAGACAGTGTAATATGTTATGGTAAAGTGTCGGGATGAAAGTATTCAAGGAAATTAATTTAATAGAATTCTGTACAATGTTTCATACAGTAATGTCATTAGACATTTTGGAACATCACTGGTGCTTTGGACTCCCATGAGAAGATGAATGTGATGTTTGCAAGCACATTAAAGGATTATCAGAATACGAGGACCTAAGGGAGTCTGTAAATAAACATGTGTTCTGTCTCCAGGTCATATATTTTTTGACTGGAATTCCTGGTATGACCTTTTACAATATGAGTGGACAAGCTTGTTTTAAATGCTATCTTAGATGCTTGCTTCTGGCCAGTGCGTGAAGGTTTAGGGCTGAATTCAGCCTGGCGTATCCCCGCCTCACCATTTCCTTGTTTATTCTTTTACCTGCCAAGCAGTTCTCAGCAGATGCATTTCTGCTTGCATAATTGTATACAGATAACAAAAACGCATCAGCTTTCAGATGTGCTAGATGCAGTCAAGATGCCTCTCGGACCACCTCCGAATGTGGTTTGAGTCATTTGATCCTAATCAAATCCCAATGCACCCTGAGGGTGTTTACCCTGGGCTTTTCATACGGTCATTTGAAAGCCGATCACCAAAAACAAAAGTTAATGCAAGCTGTAAACAAACTGTTATTGAATTATCTGCTATTGTCATCATATCTTTATCTATGTAGTGCTGATTTTACATTTGAGACCTAAACATCAACCAGAGCTGCTGCTGCTTCTTTTTTTTTTTTTTTTTTTTGAGCCTGTGCGTGATCTTAAAAATGGATGTGTAATCCCAATAGACTTATTGTAGGGTTTGTGAGGCGAGTCACAGCAGTGCTGTTTGACTTCTTGTCTAATACAGCTTCTTTTCATTTCAACAAAACACTGTGTAATTCTGCTTTAATGCTACACGATAATGTTTCCATTTTTTAAAGTTTGTTACACCATATTTTATATATATATATATATATATATATATATATATATATATATATATATATATATATATATATATATATATATATATATATATATATATATATATATATATAAATAGCCTCAAGCTAATATGTGCTTTTCCAGGCCCCCTGCTCTTGTTTTCTTTTTAGAAGATAGAGGATCCAACTTCATTGTAAACTTAATTGATTTAATTTGGTGATACTTTATGCAGTAAGTGTTAATAAATATAATTGGTATTTCTTTTGCCCCATTCTGTTGAATGTTCCTTTATTTATTTATTTATTTTAAGGCTTGTTCGAAACCTGTGCATAACAATCAGAGTGATGTTGGTAGTTAAAGCAGTATTCATGCTATGATATTTCTGAACAGACAAAAAACATATATCTTTGCAAGCATTGCATGGTGGTGATTAAAATGTGGTTCTGTGTGTGGATCTTGCAAATCATAATACTCTGCCAGCAAATTTTAAATGTTTTCATATCTAAGTCTCCTTCATAGCTGACACAATTTTGCATAATTTTTGTACTTCACATTACCTTGACAACACATTACCGTAACAAGACACGGGGAGTGTCAAAAAGACATTTAAAATGATCTCTGAATCACCTTAACACAGTTGCCTTTAAATACCCACTGTTTAACTTAATTACAGCTGCAAACATGGAAGCTTTGGTTCACATGTTTCAGCAGGAAATCACATAATGTGTGCCTGTGATAGTCCAGCTGGACAGAGGGTTAAAAGGCACTTGCTTTAGAAGACCATGCCATTCAGCTTCATTCTGTTTCAGTCTATTTATTATTTATGCTATAATGCCATTTCTATTTTCCTTTATCAAGCCTAGGTTGTTAACTCTGAGACGTGTTGTATAGTAACTGTGAATTATGAATTATTTAGTAACTACTGATTATTGATATAGTTTATGCAGTTAGGTAAGAAATCTGCATTCTTAGATATAATCTGCTTGTACAAAAGCTTTTTCTAATAATGGAATATTGAGAATAGAACGCAGATTTAAAGCCTTAATCATTGAGGTATATTTACACTTTTGACTAGAAGTATACTGTGTGCCACACACAACAACAATTCTCAGGTATTTATGTATTTATTTATTTATTATAGAATAGAATATTTCTGGGGAGTCAGATAGCACATTTCCTCTCATTCAGCACCCAGCTCTCCTCCCTCATGGCTCGGGGTCTGAGGGAAAAGATTTCATTAATATCTCATTCCACTTGTCATCCTGTATGAGGATCAGTGAGCCCAATAACAACCTGCCCCTGGGCCGCCATCCAGCTGTTCCCAGATCAGAATCTCATTCTGTTTGCATTGACCTCTGCCTTTATTTCACACTGACCTGAGGATGAAAGAGGAAGTTAGATGAGGAATATGGGTTTTATCTGATAGATGAATGTAGTGGATGTTGTGGCACTGTTAAACAATACAGAGCTGACATGAAACACATCTTATAGATGCTCTATACTTTCTGTGGTTTATGATGATATGTATTTGTAGATATTTGTAATGCATGGATTCATGAATGTTCATGCCATGTTAAGGTCATTACACACACTTATTGATTAATTAATTTCTTAATTGGTTGGTTGGTTGGTTGGTTGGTTGGTCGGCATTTCACTATGTTTTGCGTGCCATGAAAGAAATAAGTGAGCTGGCAGCACATCTTAATTGAATTGTGCATAGGCTGTCGTCTGAGACAAAGCTAACAAAATCTAATCCAAATGTATTCTAGTTATTGGGATGCAGCTGATCCATCACAAATAAGGTTTTCAAAAATCAAACATAGAATTAATTAAATGACATTTCTTTTTTACTGGCCAAATAGTGCACTTTCATTTAGTGCACATAATATCAGTGAATAAATATTGCTCAGCGTAAAGGTGTACATATTTTAAGCAGTGTAGATCTGCTTAGCCCCAGCCCAACTGCAGACAGCATTTATCTATAGCATATATACATTTACATAATGTATTTCCTTTCCGTTTAGTCAACTAGAAGAACTTGTTCTCTCTCGGAACAGAAAAGGGCCTTCGACCAACTTGATCTTATCTTTTTGTCCTGAATAGAATCGCATACCTTCTCGTCACTTCCCACCACATGAGTGGTTTAGATGTCTGCATGCAATTCTTTTTTTTTCTTACCTTGCCTCTCAGAAGTTTCAGCTTTTACTCTTTGTTGTGTAGTAAAGAGCTTTTGATTTTTAATATGTTAAAGGAAAAACTCAGATTCTTGGCTTTGTGCATCCATGTGATGTATGCTGGGACACATTGCTCTGCCCAGCCCAGCCCAGCCCAGCCCCACCCAGTTTTTACTGATCTATCTCATCAGCAAATTATCATGCATTTCATGGGCTGGATCAAGTGTTCCAGGGGGGAAAGAGTTCCTGAAACTGCAGTACAGTGGTCTCCAGGACTTGATTTGAAAACCACTGATTACAGTTAATGAAACATTCTGGCTCTGTACGACAAAGATACAGTGGAAAAGCTGCATGTTCTCAGTCAAATTATAAACAGAGATGACTTTTTGCTTGTTTTTTGGCACCAACTCCCATGATTCCTCCACTCAAACATCCCATGATTTTGGGAACACTACATCTCATGTACCATTTTGTCCATATCCAACCATCCCACAGCAGAAGAATACAATTTTGAGCAAATAAGAAATGGAAAGTAACTAAAGTGGGATTACCACCTGATGTGCCAGTGGACGTGAGAACAAGCAAGCAGTAAACAGGCCACAGGCAGTTGCTCATTTAGGCTAATGCTTTAAAGGCCTTCCTCGGCATGTAGAGTTCCCATGGGTGCACCCCTCTTACGGTAGCAGCACATCATTTAGGTCTGTTACCACAGCCCTGCTCTGACACTAATGAATTAGCTGGCCTTTGGCTGCTGGGAGATAATGCCTGGTGTTTGTCACACTGGCTGCTTTGGGGTCCGGCGCTGATCTTTTCACCGCTCTAATGAGGTAAGATGTTGCCAAGATGGGCCCTAGAGGTGGGAGCTAGGTGAAGATTTGAAGAGAAATGAGAGTTCTGTATGTGGTAAATGATTTTTTTTTTTAACTAATAGGGGAGTGTGAATAATGTTGGTGGCCAAGTGAGTCATAATTGTCGTCACTATTGTTTATACTTACACATAGTGATACATGGCACTGTAGCAAATTGGCTTTGAACTTGGTGCATGTTTATTATGACAAAATCTTTGGTATGCTCTTTCTGTCATACTGAGTATCTACAGATCACAGGAAAAGGAAGTGCCATCTTCACTGTAGACCTTATTGACTTCACACTTACTATAATGAGTACTGTGAAGTTCACACTCTGTCTTACTGTATGATACTCTGTTAGTTTCTTAGTGACCAGTAGTTTGCTCAATTGGTTTGTTTGTGCTGTTTGTGCATGTTAAGTACACGTGAGGTCAGATTATCAGTTATTCTATTATTATGATCAATTTGAAAGCAGAAAGATGATCAAACGTGATTTAGTTTTACAGGAGTTAACTACTGTCTGTGTTTTTTTTCTCCCTTTTTTCTTTGCTCAGATTGAGTGATTTTGATCACATCTTGAGAAAGTAACACCTACATTTTGTGCATTGTTATTGTAATAATTTATTATTATTATTATTATTATTATTATTATTATTATTATGTCTGGGGGCTCTTGTGGTTTAGTGATTGCAGCTTTGTTTTTCTTGGCTCTTCTTTTTGTAATGTGTTAAGCTTTCATCGTTCCAGTCATTCTTTTACAACATGAATCTAAACAATTCCGGTCAAGTGCAATTTCTAGCCACTTGGTCTTGCGATTAGAGCTGTCATGACATTGAACATCCCAGTTTTTAAAAAGTATGTTTGTGGGGTCTGTTTTAATATTTAGCAGTGTCTTGCAGCTTGTTCTGATGTACAGCTGAATACAGATGTGAAGACAGCCCTTACAGATGTCAGATATTGTATTGTACACATACAATATGGTATTTTCAGTGTAACAAAAATGACTTTTATATATGTCGTTGTATAAAGCCACTGGATGAGGTGGTCACTAATTTGCATGTTAAATGTTAAAATTGAATTTGTGTAAACCTGTAAAGACCCTGACGTGTAGACTGTGACTGAAAATGTGCTTTGTATGAATCGATTAGACTGGAACCGTAAAAAAATAATTGTAGCATCACTGATCTTAAGATCTTCTGTGGTAGATTTATGTCTTGGCATTATGATATTTCTCCTACAGGTGACTTGTTCCACCACTTTTAGGTTTTGATAACAGAATTGTACCTTAATGATGACAGTCCCAGACCTGTTTCTTAATTTGTTAAATCTTGGCTTGAGAATGTTTGTGCTAACAGTCACACAGACATGACTTCAGAGCAGAATTAGACTTCCCTACCATGTTTTAGTCATGCTTACAGAATTAAAAGATATGTCTAGTGTGCAGGAAAAGGAAATGCTAAAAGGAATATTTTTTTGGGATTGATCTTTTCTACGTTGCTGTGCCAGAATGTTTAAATGTTTTTGATGTTTTGTTGTAGTCAAACCTAGATGATTAATTCAGTGGTCTGCTTATTCACAAGCACTTAATAAAATGTCCCATTTTGTTATGTTTTTTGATGAAGCTCACCAAACTGACCCTAATAAGCCTCCTTATCACCCCGTTCCTCAGAGTCTCCAACTTCCCACAAACTCGCAGTCAGCTCAGCTGCTCCCATGAGGACCATCAGGGCCATTTGCACTGGCTGATGATGGATTATTTATCGCGCTCTCCGTGATCGCCTCCAAAATTTTTTGGAGTACCATTAACGCTTTTTTTTTTTGGAAAGCCCCATGAGGGTGCAGAGAGTTTTTTGCTCCGCAGTAAAGTCTAAAGCCAAATCCCTGCTCAGACCTGGAGCACATGTTTTTGTCGCAGTGAGATACGATTGATTTACGTGGCAGTGGTGGAATCCCCTCCCTGCTGCTGGACTGGGGCCAACTTGTGAGGTACTGAGTGGGTGGTGAACCACAGACTGATTTGGCTGTGCTGAATGAGATCTTCCCCCTGGCAACCAGGTTTCTATTTTAATGACTTTAAAGTCTGACAACACTTAAAGCAAGAACTAATATGTGCATGATGTGTGAAAGAATGTGTGCTGCGAATGTGTACGTTCTGAAATCTTGCTTTCTTTTTAAGGCCAAAGCTGAGGTTTAGAGACAGCTCATCTTGAAGCTCAATGCAGTGAAAGGCCTAAACATAAGATTCAGCTGTAGATCAGTAATTTAAAAATAAATAGCCCTTGTAGATCTAATGGCAAAACAGTGCTTATTGACCTCTACTAGCTTACATTCACTTTTATGAAGTCTTAATGGATCTCTTGATTCAGGTGATTTTGTTACAGTTAGACCATCCTTCGTGCCAGTTTACCACAAGTTATATGGAAATTATATTGTGTATTGACCAATGTATTCTATTATATCTGTCCGAGAACTGATCACTACTTTTCAAAAATAGAACAGAACTGTATTCCCAGAATCTTACAGCTTTTCATTCATTTAGGAATCTACTCCAGCTCTGTTCATCATTCCTGGACTGTAATTTCTTTTATTTATAGCTTCCTACTAATTAATGAAATCATGGAGTAGAAGCGTCATGATGCATTATCTTATATTTATCTGCGCCATATATTTTGATATTACTTTGTTGATAACAGTGATCTTAAATGTTCAAGCAATAGTGTAATTAAATAGTGTTAATACAGTAAACTAACCATGTCTGTCATATGATAGTCACAATATGGTGACATGACAACTTCTGCACCAATAGTCCTGGGCAGTTTGGTGATTTCCCTGCTCAAATACTCTTGACTCAAATCGGCAATTAGGTTTAGTTGTTGTGTTATAACAGGGAAATAGACTTAGTAGATATAGTGGCTGTTCCTCCACCGCTGACTCCTGTTGACTCCCAGCCATGGCACTCCCCTTGCAGCCGACCTATATGACAGCCCTGCCCTGTGAACCCTCTAAGTACCACCGTTCACCTTTTATGGCTCCACAGTTTTAATTACTAATTACTTCACCAGTGAATCACCTGCAATGAAGTGTCACTTTTTGACAAAGTGAGGCTTTTTATATTTTCTAGGGCAGAGGAAGAACGTTATTTAGTGTGGCTAGTGAATTTGCCTGCGTTTGGGGAGGGATGATTGAGTGTGTGGTGGTGTCAGAGCAGCATTCGTTATTCTGATGGAGTCTGATTAATACAGTCAGTTAATGCTCCCATGAGTCATTCTCTATACTGGATCTTCGTTTGGTTTTGGGTCTGATAGAGATCACGCTTTTGTTATTAGTTTGTCGTTGCCATCATGACAGGAAATTTTTGCCATTTAGATTTTCAATTGTAATTTGAATGCTGTGAATCATCTGTATGCTGTCATTTTAACGATGGGGGCTTTGAAAACAAGCCCATTTAGGACGGGTCATTCTCTAATGATCAGGCAACAGTCTAATTGAGTGAGCATTATAGACTTGTTCAGCATCGTTCCATCCCATGCGTCACAGTGACAGTGATGCAATTCCATGCCACCACTGATGAGCGTTATGAGCAACATGCTACACATGACCCCTAACAAGAGGTGAAGACTCATTAGCTTTAAGCCTCCTCTCCAATGATGAGACAGTGTTAGACAATATTTGTCCTTCATAACCACCATTGTGTTGGATGTGTTTGGTCAGCTGTTCCCCAGCTGTCGTTATAGAAATGCAGTCTCAAAGGGCATACACAAAAACTTCTTGAACTCATTTAGTGCTGGTATTTGTGGGTTCTGCCATTAAAAATATATATAGTTGCACCGAGAAGTGTGGGATTGCAGTGCTATTAGAAGGAAGATAAAGGTTACCAGGAACAATAAATTATGTTGTATTTAGACGGAGAAGTATGTGTAGAAGTATGTGTAGTGTCTCTTCGTATGGTGTCGAGCCACCCTGTTTGCTAACACAACATGCCAGACATCTCGGCATGAAGTTGTAGAGATACCTATTGGTGTCCTGTGATAATCCATCTCATGCAGCTTGAATATACTCACGTGCGGTAGTGGTGGAGGTATAGCAACACCAGGCCTACTGGACGTGTGACAACAAACCGTTAGTTTTGGTGCTGACCACAGTGCTTCTACACATGGATGTGTCAGTCATTCTGATTCACTACATGACAGTCTGGCACAACACCATTTCAGTCTTTGGTTATGTTGACGTGGGGTTAGTCCTGTGTCATTCAGCCGTCTGCCAATGGTACTGGCACTAACAAGACAACTCATGGAGGGCATTAAGGCGTGGCTGTTGTGTTACTCCGCACATGTTGGACAATTTGTTGGTTCTCTCTCTCTCTGTGGCTTGTGTAGGCCTCCTAGATCCTTGAACTCATCAAACAGCTCAAATTACTTTTGAACTCTTCTCCGATACAATGCTTGCATAAGATCCTACCAACACAACAGCACAAGTCAGAAGGAATAGAAAACAAGGAATAAGGCCCATCCTTATGTTGTCACGTACTGAGCACGAACTCATTCACAAATCTCACAAAGTCAGATCTACCCACCACTTTCATTCCTGTCGGTTGACGCATTCTAGGTGCATCATTTTGTCAGTGACGAGTGTCTTAGGTATTTTGAAGAAACTAATGCTCCATCTCTGTTCCATGCACAGGTACTGGGCGCATCAGGCCATCTGTATACTTGCTATACATCCTGTCAGTTTTGTCCCTGTCCTGCCTTCTCCTTCTCTGTGCTCAGGAGAAATGAAAGTCTGGTGGTGAGTTTGCTTCATTTCAGTCTAAAAAAACTGCCTTCAAACACATCTTTGGTTTAAAAATGTATAAATAAACACATAAATACATGGGTAGAAGCATATATACATATTTACATACAGGTCTAAATATGTAATGTATTAAAACATTGCTTTACTCCATTTCATGAAATGTATTATTGTAATGCAAAACCATTCACAGCTAATTCAGAGGGTATTTTTCCCTCTAATACATTAATATATTATACACCCACTGCCCACTTAATTAGCTACACGTCTTTGTATCTGCACACTCACTGTCCATATTATCAGCTCCACTGACCATATAGGAGCACTTTGTAGTTCTACAGACGGTCCATCTGTTTCTCTGTATGCTTTGTGAGGCCCTTTCATCCTGTTGCTCAATGGTAAGGACCCCTACTGGACCACCACAGAGCAGGTCTTATTTGGGTGGTGGATCATTCTCAGTCCTGCAGTGACACTGAATGTTGCTGCTTCACCAGTGCATTGGATGTCTGAAATAGCTTTCATTTGATTTTTCATAATTTATGGGATATATGTCTCCTCCCCACAGTCCCGTATGAGGGTGCATGACATTTATTTAAAATACTCCATTTGTCTACATTCAGATAAATGATTTTAACCTTGACTGAAAAAGCACAGTAATGTGTTGTTCATGTGATTAGTTGTTCTCTTCATTACATGCTTATTCTTGGGTGATTCTAATCATATGTTATAAAGATTGCTTGCTCATTTGCATTTTTATTTATTATGTACATGTTGTCCTGCACCCACACACACTGCATTAGTTAACCGTCCACTCCTGCACATGACATTGAAATTTAGCTTGGTGCTGCAAGATATTGTCACACGGGAAAGCTGAGCTCTACTACAGTCTGTGACTAGTACTGTGATGCTTAACCAGATTCCAGAGGGACTGTAAATCTCTGTCATACAAAGGAAAAATGTTACCTTAATAGTCTGTTACACACTTTAATAGTCCATGTTTAAGATGGAATATTAAAGAGACACAAGTATTAGCTTGATTCTTATCTTTCATAAGTATTGCTAGTGATGGGGTTGTGCAAATTAGCATTATGCTAGCAGTAGGAATGTGTTGGACAAAATGGCACCTATAAGGCAAGTTGAGAACACTTTCTAGACAGTAGAAAGTATGCTTAACTTTGCAGTCTCTATAAAGACCGGAATAAGACTATTAAACCATTAACCATTGTCCTCAAAATGAGAGTGAAATGAGACTTCATTACAATATAACACAAGCATATAAGTACATAATTTGATGGCAAATTTAATATATCAATATATTGGTCCGGCCCCATCAGACACAGAGGTCTTAGGTGAAAAGTCCCCAAGACCTTTGTCACGGAGGATGTGCTGTGAGGCAGTGGTGTTTTCCCATTTTTTTTTCCTGCCTTCCCACTATAGCCTTCACCAGCGTCCCATGGTGCAAGAGTTGCATAGATAACAATAGGAGGCTCTGCTATCCTCTGACAATCTGCTCTTTGATCGTGTGGCCCGGATTTAAGCATAGCTCTCAACGTCTTTCACTACAGAATAACATTTCAATCAGCCTGCTTGAAGCCCCCAGAGAGTCCGAAGCTAAAATTAGGTGGACCGTCTGAGAAAGAGTCTAGGAGTGAACCCAGAAGAGAGCTTTAGGCATTATGGCCTCCTTATTTTCACATCCCCAGTGGTAGAATTAGCCTCAGATTACAAAGAATACTCCATCCAGTGAATCCCTGGAGTTCTCGCTTCGATATTTGCATCTGAGTATAAACCATAGGAGAGGCCCGTTTGCTGAAACGAGGCTTCTGTGAACATGTTGCCAACCACTTTGAATGGGATTGAACTCGCCCTCCTCCTCTGTGACCTTCTGACCTAAAGTGAAAACAAACAGAGTTTAAAAACAGAAAAGTGGTATCTGAATTTCTCATCAAACCTCAGCCACGTTTGGCGCATGTGTGTGCGCGCCTGCCTACATGTGTGGGAAGCAAGCGGCTGCAGTCTCAGCAGCTGTAATGAACACATATGCACACGCATACACAGTCCTACGCGAGCTATAGTTGTGCGGTAGTCTTAGTGTTGTCACAAAGCCAAAATTCGGATGGATACGAAACCTGCTTGATACCGATGCTAAAACGATACCACAGCAAAAACTAAAACACCAGGAAAAGTAATGGAGTAATAGATGACTAATATGACACTGCCATAGTTTGGCAATGCCAATGCGGGGCCTCCAGACCTACACTTATCTTTTTTTTTTTTTATATTTTCATGCTTAATAAAATTGTAGTTTATGTGCTGTTGGCTTATTGTCAATCATAACATTTACCACGATTATTGTAGCTCATTAGATCAGAGCTTTAGTGTTATTGATATATATTGGTATTAGTAGTGTTATTGCCTTTACATTGTATGCAGTCATCTGATGTTCAATATATACTTGATTTTATATGATCTCTTAAAATCCTTCATATTTGTAACCAGATCTCACTGATTATTGACTCGACAGTGACTCAATACACATCTGTGGATGCCTGAACGCACATTTTCTAGTTATAGATTTAATTATTCCCAAAAATGTACATGCCATGATTACCTTTCGCAGTTCTGCTGAGTTAAACTGGTCAGTTATAACTGGTGTTGTTGATCTGCAGACCTATGACTGCCTGGTTTTTGGCAGCTGGGAGGTCATTGTTGCCAGTGTTAACATACAGAGGTTTTGACAAATTAGCAAGTTAGCTAAATAGGTAAAACCAGTTACCTTTAAAAAATAATTTTTCAGAAAATAAAGCCTACCTGTTTGACTTCTATTTAAGGACATGATGTCATTTTGTTATCTGTCATATTTATTAACTGGTCGTTTTTTGCAGTTTTTGTACATGTCTGCCATCGTGTTGGCTCCCTCCGTCTGCATAGGGTTTAAACCAGTTTTGCAGGCGGGGCTTGTTGTAATCGTGAGCTGCCCAGACGGTCGGCAGTGTATAAGAAATAATACATAAATGCCACTGAATGTTAAGAGGTCAAACCATTCAAACACCTTGCTCCACGAGATTGAGTCCCCACTTCAAAGTCATGGTCACCTCCACAAGTAAAGGTCCCAGCTTCAGCAGGAAATCAACCCCTTTTGCACTTCGGCACAAATCAGGAAAAATGATTTAAAACACTGATAAGTACCTGTACTGATGAAATACAGTGCAACACTAGTAGCCATCCAACTTTATTATCAGCTGTGTGGGTTAGGTGCCGTGGAAGGTTGTAATCATGTATTTGCATTTTAAATGAGTGACCTGTTTTTGATGTTTCTGTAGGTTTGTGTCCCGAAGGCAGTGATCAGTTGTTTTTACATGACCATCCGACCTTCAAATCTGACTGATATATTCAAATTACCTTTGTTTTGCCTTATTCAAAAAGCAATCTGGGCTGTAACATCCCTTATGATTGCATCGTAAATGTGTTGACTGGTGGATATATGGAAATATGTTGCTTTTCCTGACATCACAATAACACTGAATTCAAAACTGGCTTGCTATTTAGTTTTCCTTATAGACTAGAGAGTGAGTATCTTTTAATGTTTTAAGAGTTTGATATTTGTAAACTGCTTCAAACTCTTTATTTATTGGTTATTTTATTTACTTATTCTAAGTAAGGAAATTTTGACACACAATGTTTAACATTCATTTAATGTGTTCTAGCTGTCAGCTGGTTAATTCTTCTTTGTATTTAGTTATTTATCTTTGTATTTGAGCATACAGAAGAACTTGTATAATGACATGCATTGCGCAAAGTTTCTGTTTTTTCCTTGATTCCCATGTGTCCTGGCCTAGATAAAGCCATTTTGGTTAATGCACAAACAAAGCTACTGCATTTGCAGAGCCAAAAACTTTGCATGTTTAATAATTACAAGATACCGTCTCCATTTATTGCATTTTATATGTAGCTTTATCTGTACACCTGATTAAGTAAACAAATACGAGGATAAATTGGACTGTCCTCTTTAAATGTGCTGTACTGATGGAGCTCAACCTGAATGCATTACTCAAATTAAACCACTACTCTATAACACATTGAACAAGTCATTTACATATCTTACCATCTAAGAGCCTCCCACATACATTCCCTTCTTTGTGTTTCCTTCTGCCCTTGTTACTCATTCCTTCTTGCCATTGATTTGGACTTGTTATCCCTTGTAGCCTTATCTTGACATAATAGGGCTCTTTTTCTTCCTCTGAGGTTCATGACTATTTTGCTCTGGCAAACACACAGAGGCAATGGCTTTTTGATGACTCCAATAACCATAAACCTGGAAATGGACAGATGTTTTATGTATAAAATATGATGGGGAGAGATAAACAACAGTGGTAATATGAAGTAATTTGGTCTTATTTAACACATACACGTGTCCTTTATATAGCTGACACATTAACTCTGCCACTACCATGATCCTCATGAATCGTCCTGATTTCTAGGCTGGTGGAAAGTTTTCCTGTTGTTTTTAACACCAACTCTAACCTGGCAATGCATTATCTTTTGACATGCTCCATTTGGCTAATTAACGGATATGTCTTTCTCTGTATTCGCTAGTGTAAGCACATCTTGGCAGCCTACCTGTGCCAGGCCATGGACTTGTGCCAGCAAGAGCAAGTCTCCGATCAGCACATGACCCTCATCCTCTCAGGAAGAGCCCAGCCGGATCCATAAAAGTGCCATCCTGGAAGAAAACAGCCAAAATGTTCAGCATTTTGGGTCCCACTACAGTACATGCCGTGTGTTTGGACGTTTGGAAAGTGGTGTGTCCCAAACACAGAAGATTCCTCCCCAAACACTGTGAATCTGTGCACCAAACGTGACTCTAAAATGTGTATATATTCAAAAGCGACTTTAAATTTATTCCTAAGAAACAGATGTTGTATAGTCAGTGTTTATTACTCTTTTCAGAAGCTTAAAAAGTTTTTTTAATAACCCATAAAACATGTTTTCCTCTCCTCACACACAAACATATCCCATGTGACCAGTTGTGTGTGTGTGTGTGTGTGTGTGTGAGAGAGAGGGAGTGAGTGAACTCATTTAATCACTTGCCAGAGAATGTACATCTGTTCATTGAGCGTGACTGTCGTATGTAGCTTCCTTTTATTCGAGAGGTCAGCACCCTGAACAACAAACACACAAAAACCGAGCCTCCGCTCCCAGAACCAGTTAAAAATTCTGTATTTTTAGCATTTGCATGAGTTCATGGCCTTTCATTCTGTAAATCTTTTTCATCAGACAGGCTGTTGGGTCCATGCTGGGGTAGCCTTGCAAAGCCAGAGAACAGCGGCAGCGTTTTAATGTTCGATCATATGTGTTCTTTGGAAGTAAATCGACACGTCGTTTTTCTTCATTGACTGCTAGTGTCTGGCCTGTTCGCTCTGGCGTTGGCTTCTTTACCTCAGTAGACCTTGGGTTTGTTTGAGGGAAGCCTGCCAGCACATTGAACCAGTTACTGTCAGAACACTTGCGAGCTTTCACATAAGCGGATGATCTAAACACAATAAACATACCTCATGGCCTAAGATTTTTTTCCAGGCCACTTATCATTTTTTTACTCAATTTAAAAGCAATCAAGGGGCTTTTCTTTTATATAAAGAGATTTTATTTACAAAATATCACCAAACATACAGATTCATGTTAAATAACAGTACTGCTTTTTACAGCCGACAAATTCCTTGTGGTAACACTTAAAAGCACTGAACATCAACTGTGAACCACAGTATAAGCTGATTAGTGGCAAATCCTGTAGCACGTCTAAAAATTACACTTGGAACAAAGTCATTTTTCTGCTTGATCTCTTCCAAAGGCAAGAATGTTAGAACTAGAGTAGATCTTATAACTGACTTTGAGCTTAAAATGAACTGGAAGGCTTTTTTTTCTATTCACTGTTTTCACCAAACTAGTAAAAGTACACAGCTTTCTAAAGGAATAAAATGACAGTAACACCAGTACAGTGCAGTACAGATTGGTCTCCATGGGAATGTCCATTAAGTCTGGCACACTCCTGCAGTTTAGCCCTTAGAAGTAGTTTAAAAAAATAATAATGTACTTGTATTTTGTTTAGACTTTACAGAGCTACCTGTCCTGCCTCTTCATGTTTATCTGCCTTAGCACCTCCAAAGCACCAGCTTTCGCTCAATAAAGCTACAGTCCCGGCTGCTGCTCCTCTCGTGCGTACGATCAGTTTTTCATATCTGGAGAAGAACATATCTGATCACATATCAGTGCCGTCCCCAAGCTCAACCAGACACATCTGGCCTTTTGCAACCCAAAAGAGCCTGATTTATTAAAACTGGGAAAGACGAGTGTTTAAAAAAAAATCCAGTCATTTTGATCATTACAGAGCTATGAAGTAACGTGCTGTGAAAAGCCAAGAAACTGCTTTTAATGGGTTACTCTATAAACTGGGCCTGAAAACACTCAGTGCAATTCAGAAGTAGTGGTGTGGGAGTGCTTGTTCTCCAGAAAGAACGCTCATGATCTTTCACACGCAAATGTGTGGTAATTGTCTGCTTTTAATAATAAAAGACTCTTATTCATCAAATATGCAGAGCAAATTGCCAGCCTACGATGAAAATGAGATAACATATGGCTCTCTTGATGTTGAGTCCCATCCAAGCCTCTTATTCACCTCGTAATTACATTCTCAAATTGCTTTTGACTCCAATAGCCATCGCTTTTAACAGAATGGGCACTGTTTCTGGGTGTATGATATCTCTAAGCAGCTTGAATTTTGATCAAAGTATTTGGGGGAGTGGGCATGGACTATAATTCACAGTATCAAAAGTACAAAGCGTTCAAGAGGCAGCCAGCTCCTCGCTCAGTTCAGACTTTACAACTTTGTGCTGCAGACACTCTCTGCTCCAGGCTCTTCGCTCACACGGTTGTATGGTTTGTCGGAGTTTAACATTCAATGACAAACTGCGTCCCTGGGTGCAGTGACGCACCCAGAGGAGAAACAACACCAAATCCCCTGCAAGTTCAGCAGCAGTGCAGCTGGGGCCACTCAGTATGGGTGTGAGAGAGAGAGAGGCAGACAGAGAAAGATAAGAATGTGTGTATCAGGTCAGCTACAAGTGTCACTCCCAATTGTGGAAATTCGCTCATTCCTAGGGTATTTCCAAGTCACTTCCGAGCACTGGAATATAGAAATAGTGGTGTCTTCCAGGAACAGAAGAACTGTCTGATGTACAAAAATTCTTTCTGCAAGAATCAACAATTTACACTGTGGTATCTTTCTCAGTGGACCACAGCTTGATCTACTTCAGAGAGCTTCCTCACAATGCTTCATTTTTGCCTCCCCTCCCTCTATGGTTTTCCTGAGCTTTCTAAAGCAACCTTCTAAATTGTGATGAATGTTTAAAAAGGTCTAAAAAAATTCAAGCATGGCACTTAAAACAAAAAATAAGTCACATGTCAGGTGTTAAAACCTCCTCAGTTCTTAACACCATGACAGTGTGATTGGTTTATGTTCCATCTGGCTGTGCATTGTTCCTCAGGGCTGTTCACAAGTCTTGTCAGTTGCTTAAAGATGAGCTTTTGGTGCTGAACATTTGTGTTCAGTGGGTATTTCTCCCCTCTGTGTTATGTTTATTACCATGGCCCAGTGTGGCTGAATCTGTCCATGGGCACGAGCCAACTCTTGAACCAAGCGTAGAGGCATTTTGACTAATGTGTTTTGGACTTCTGTCTGTTAAGGCTTGGAATGAAGTTTGTTGAAGAGAAGGAGCTCTTGTATTTCCGGTGTAGTGACAGAAGCGCATATTGTTGGCCTCTTTAGGGTCCATCTAGTCCTTATAAATAGCCTAGTGGTCTACATTCTGGGCATTTTCCTCGATACCCTGTCAGATATTTTTGCAGCTCCTCTCTGGTCAGTAAACATTGCCATCCATGTGAACGTTTGGTGACGGCTCACCATAAATCTTTCGAATGACACTGATTAATAATTAGGTTAAAATAAGTTAGACTAAAATAACATATATAGATCCCTAATGGCTATAACAGGGGATCAATAGTCATGGCCATGGTTATGGATTCGTCAGTTTTTCGGCTGCTCCCATTGGAGCTCAGGTATATCTCGTCCGTTCGGCACAGGAAGTGACGTGATAGGATCTTCCGGAAGGTGTGCCTGAACTCCCTGATCCGGTAGGCGTAGATGATGGGGTTGACAGCTGAATTGGCGTGCGAGAGGATGATGGCCATGTACATAACAAAGTCAGGCTTCCTTAGCTCGGTGTAGAGTGTAAGGCAGTTCAGTATGTGTACAGGCAGCCAGCAAACGGCAAACAACCCCACAATAATAGACAAGGATTTAGCCGCGCGAATCTCGCGCTGCAGCAGCCTGTGGTGGTGGTGGCTCTCGCCGTTCCCCACTGTGCTCCTAAGTTCTATTTGGCGGAGCTGCTTGCGCGCCACCGTGAAGATTTTCACGTAGATGTCCAACATGATGACCAAGGGTATCAGCACGCAGCCGAAGAAGTTGAAGTAGACCATGTAGCGCATGTCCACCACATTCTCAAATTGGCACGACACTTGGCAACTCTGAAAAAAGCCACAGTTTGTTGGAAGGTCCTCTCCAATAGTGGAGTTGCTTATATTGACCTTAACACACTCGTTTTTTAACCTGTAGCAGTTGCTGTCTTTTTTGTTCCAGCCTGCGAAAGGGATGAGGCCAATGATAAAGGACAAAATCCATAAGATGGTGATGATCTCCCTCGCCCTCTTCCCTGTGACCAGCTCCTTATACCTGAAGAGAGAAAAGAGATAGGTCAGTTGATGGGATGGGGGGTAGGTGGGTAAACTGTAAACTGAAGGGTAGAAGGGAGATTCTTAAAGAAACCATGGAAGCTCTACTTGCTTCCTTTGTAACTGTTCTCACCATCTGTCGTGCTGGAGATCTATAAGCTCTGCTGGACTAAACTAAACTGAAAACACATCTAATCCAGCTCGTAAATACATGGGTTGTTTTGGACATGGTGTGGCTTGGAAATGAATTTTGGGGACGATGTACAGTATACTAATCCTTGCACTTTGTTTATTTCAGCACAAGCGCTCTAATAATAATGATCCATTTGAGTGGGTTTCTTTGATGACTCTACCTCCATTGATCACAACACAGAGAACATCAATACTGAGCACAATGAAGGGAAAGTATCAAAAATATGAAAAACCGAGCAAGTAAAAGTCAGAGTGGAAACTCAGGTTAATACCCACATCCTGTTCCTGCCATCTCAGCTTTGTCTTCTGGGAAATGCTTTTACGGCGTTGGCACATATTTGCATACTCTTGCCTTTAAAAAGTGTGACCACACATTTCTAACAACAAAGCATAGTGTCAACAATGTCAAGCAAAAAAAGTTTCATCATGCCGTCCACACTGCAAGCCTTTTGGGTTCTGTGAGGAAGTATTTTCTACGCTGGATCACGATTTCAAGTTTCTAGCTTATCGGTTATTGCCACTGTTGGCAGGATGATGCTTGCAGAGAGGAGTCTACCTCAGTGTACCTCAGCTCGCAGGCCTGAATGATGGACCAAACTGTTTAGCACAGGTCACTTCATCACTGGTCCTCAGACGCTACAGCGTCTGCCTGCTCTGATGGAGCCTGGTGAGTAATGCATGGGATGCATTATTCATCAGCCTCCCTCCAAAACCTGTCACTGCATTTCTCCTCACCGTGGACTCAGATGATCAAGGCTGCCATCAATAACGGTCTCAAAACAGCACCATGCTCTAGAAGCCTTTAGGGCAGAGTGCATGGCTGCAGCAATGTTGGCTGAAGTGCCTGCAGTTTTTTTTTTTTTTGGTTCTTTGGCATACTGAAGGAATATTTGTTTGTTCAGCTATGACTGGATCATCAGTGTATGACCCTATGTGTCATTCATGTGTGATTGTTTCTCTCTACCCTACTTCTTCATTAACCCTATGTGGCCAATTACTGCTGTGACTGCAGTTTTCTCAGTTTCTACAGTTTCAGCATTTAATGTAAGGAGTTTTCATTGTGCCAGCCAGTGCAAAGATCATTTAACCCCCCTTTATCTTTTTCTTCCAACTAGTTTGTGATTAGCGTTATGTAGGGAAGTGCATGCTTGCCTGCTGTGTTAAGCTTCACCATGCATTTTTTTTTATTTTTTATAATTCTCTCTTCCTTTCGCTGTGATGTCCAAGGGCACATGATTGAAGGAATGAGTGGATTCGTTCTGGCATGGTGATAGTTGCTGCCCCCTCCAGCCCCCCTCCCCTTCTTTCTATTCTGAGCACACATCTCTCTCGCCCCTCCGCTCCCTTGCTTCCGCTTAGAGCCAGTGGTCAGCATCAGGAGGACAGAGTGCTTGAGATGAATGGCATTGATTCCCTCCTGGTCTTTCAGAACGTGTACATTTAACTCACGGCTATTCTGTCGCGTACTTATCCCTGGCAAATAAACAGGTTTCTTTTTTGCTTCCTGAACCGTTTGGTACTTTTAAGACCACTTTTCTTGTCACAGGTCTGGAAGCATTTGCAACTGAGGTCTGTTCATCCCTGTGCAGGGATAATGTAAAGACAAATAGAAATGTACTGTGATCTACATGCACTTTTACTGCCCAGGCCATGGGAATTTCTCCAGCACACACATTTATAAGGAGTTTTATCACCATGATGTGAACTAAAACAACACCTACTGGCTGTGCTCAGTTTTACTGGACAAACAATTAAAATAATAACTAGAGAAGTGTATTTCCTGAAGGAACCACAGAATGATTGCACAGCTTTAATGGTTCCCAGTTCCTGTTAGCCTGTGGTTGCTATGGGAGTAACAAGGGATAAATAACCCATAGAGGAGTGCACATCAGTATGGTTGTGGGTTAGAGTCTAAAGGGATCTGCCCTGAGTGAGTACATGCAGTTTGGTGTCTGGGGGTTAAAGGAAACAATAGGGTTTAAATGGGGCTGGAAATGTATGTGGACTGTATGAAATAAACAAGACAAACAGACAGCTGCGGGACAGACCAGTACTGAAGCCGTGCATAGGGGGTCTGCCCCGAGATACTGTATGCGAAACTGTGTCTGTCAGTCGAGTAGAAGTACAGTAGATAGGTGTGTACTACCCACTGCATTCAAATCAGCTAGGAACAGGGTCGATATTTAAAAAACTAAAAAACAATTAGAAGAATATATTTATACAGGCTTTTTTTGTTTCTGCATATTACTAAGATGTAAAGAGGCCTCCAGAGTCAGAATTCTGGTGGTGAACTAAATGTCAGAATAGGTAATGTCTCTAAAAGCTCCTTCCCAGAAAGTTATTACATGGTTATGCTACCTGAAAAATGTTTTTAGAAATATATTCATGATAGAGAGGTACATTCAGGAATTATGGCAGATTAGTCTGAAAAAAATACACCATTCATTTTATAACAGAACTAGATTTAGCATTACTGACATTACATAAGCATCCCAGACAAAAAAAAAAACCATGCATGTTTCAGGTGGTAGTAACTTCAGGCACCTGCAGTTGTCCCTACATGAAGATGATATAGGGGGTGATAATTGGGTCTATAAATACCTTCAGGGTGTGAGTGAAGGGGTTCATAGATTGAGAAGAGGTGGTACAGTGCAGTGAATGTGTCATTCCATATGTGGGAAATGGCCCCAAAGCAGATATTAATGATTGGCTAAAGGGAGTGACTGCATTTGGGCGTGCCAAAGACCATAGGGGGAGGCAAGTAGCTGAATCTGCAGGTGTATGGAAGTGTGCGATTATATGGGTCTACCAGCAGTGGATAAAATCCCAGTCTACAGGGAATTCTCGTCGGAATTGTACCAGCGAAGGCATCTACCAAATCTGGCCCAACTGCGGCAATCTTTGATGCTAGAGTGTCTGAAAATTAATGTGTCCTACATCCAGAAACTTGTCCAGTCCATGCCCAATTGATCCAAAGCTGTTGTTCGTCCTCATGGAGGTATTAAATGCTATGTTTCAGACACAGGTCACTCATGTTTAAGAATACACATGTAGGGTCAAAGGTCATTTAGGACATGACTGTATTTTAGTGTAGACATCACAGCACCAGTGTTCCACCACTACTGTAAAAAGAAAAGCTGAGTCAGGGTCTCTTTACTCTAAACAACTTTGTGTACCGTCTAAAAATTGAATTGAATTCCACTTTAATCTGTTTCTAACTAGACTTTAGAAAACTTTAAATCTTCGTACCCGCCAGCCTGTGGGTTGTTTTCATGCTACATGGTCTGTCTGTGAAAGAGAAGAGCATGTTCTGCGCATTCCTGACAAAAAGTGTCTAAAAATGACATCAATGCAGCCCACCTCCCCCACACAGCTAGCCGGTATTTGTCTGCAGTAATGAAGGCATAGGCTATTAGGATTCAGGTCCATGCTTCAGATTATGCAATGGCGGTCTTTTCTTCCAGGGAGTTTTAGTCCCTCTAGACACTTGCAGCTTTACCCGAAGTACACCCTTTGTGTTCAAGCAAACAGGCCAAGCTGAGGTTACTGTGGCCTGAAAACCGAGGGAATATGGTGGGAGAAAGTATACCCTTGTTGAACCAAATTGAGGACGGGGCCAACATCAGCATTACTTACCAGCAGCTGAGTTGAAAATAAAGCAAAAATGGAACCCACAGAGAAACCTGAGCTGAGTGTGAGTAATCCAGATGCTGTTGGGGGGACCTGCGTGGGCGCTCTGCTACTCTACAGCCCAAGCAGCTGCGGAAGCACTCACACGGGGTGCAGCCACAGTTCTATACAACTGTTTGCTCTCACTTTCATTTGGCAGAAGGCTGATCATGGCTCAGTGCTTTGTTGGTCTCCTTTCACAGTCTGAGTGTTTTAGGTTATTCAGTTTTACATAAAGAGGCCCTGACACTGACAGAATCTGCTGTCTACACATGTACCAGTTTACCTTTCACAACAGACATCAAAACTTATGCTTCCCTTCGCCACTATAAAAAGAAATTCTGAGTCAGTGTTTCTGTGCTCTGAATGACGTTGTGTACAGCTCAGAAATTAAATCAGAGGGGCATTTTCTAAATCAGACAGAATTCCACTTTAATCTGTGTTTCCATCTAGGAAAAAAACAAACCAAGTCTTCGTACTCTTTAGCTGGTGTGTCTCTGAAAAAGAAGAGCATATTTTGCGCGTTTCTGACCAAAAAGTGACATCAATGTAGCCCACCTTCCCCACACAGCTAGCCGCCATTCGTCTGTATTAATGAAGGCATTGGCTATTAGGCTTCAAGTCTGTTACACTTGTCTACTCGTGTAACAGTTTACCTTTCAAAACACATGTGCTATGTCAGGCATGCATCTATTGAACTGGACGTGCCTATCCTGTCATCACTCTGGTCGTGGGCATTGAAGAAATATCAATGACTAATCAATGGGAATTTCCAATTCACTTGTATGGGAGTCAACACATTAAGCAAGACCTCACGAGTCACTGACTTAGCGGACATAACGCCAGCAGTTAAATATCTGGATCTATAGAAGAGTTTTCTGTATTTCCAGTGTTTTCCACATTTTGGAAAAACAGTGAGGAGATTAGAACTGTAATATAGCACATGTGGGAATGTGTAGCAGCCATGTTAAACAAATCCAAATACTTTCTAATACTTTTTCTATTTTATTCTTTCCTACAGGCCCAGAGAGGATACCCTAATGCTGAGACCTTATTGTTTCTGTAAACCGCATGTTGCATGTTTAGGAATACACATACAGTACCAGTCAAAAGTTTAGACACACCCAACTAAATAGATGTTGCTGGTGATCTTAAAGACTCAGGCTTACACTTAACAGTTTCAACTGCTGAGAGTCTGAAACACTACATATCCTGATATACCACATATACTCTTGATGTAGCACAGTGTCATATTTCTCCATATCTCCACCTCTAATATATATTTAGTGGTGTAGAAACTTTGATCTCGTTTTCTGCAGTGTAAAAGCTCTAGTTCTCCTTTCAGTCTAGTGAATATTCATGATGGACAGATCAGTAGAATTGCTCCAAAAATCAACCTACACTGCAGGCTACGAAAGCTTTTACATCCTCCTGTAAAGGTCCACTGTGGAGGTTTTTAAGGTGGACTGCAGAATTCTATAAGTGCTATTTTATAGTTTGATGTCATTATTGTTATTCTAAAATAAAGCATTAAGATCTTCTATGATATGTATGTATATACACATATATATATATATATATATATATATATATATATATATATATATATATATATATACATATATATATATAAAATCTTTGATGAGTAGTCGTGTCTAAACCTGCGACTGGTACTGTTCAACTGTACATATACAATGCTGCTGATGGAAGAAATCCTTGCATCTCCAAAATGATAACTTAAAAAAAAAAGAAAAAGAAAAAGAAACATCTTACTTTTATTGTAACCTGAACTCCGGCCCATTTTCTTTTGGTCCATTAATTTTGAAACTTCCACACAATGTAAAAGGAAACAGGTATTTTCAAGTTCAAGTTTCAAGTAAACTGGAAAACAACTAAATGAAGAGACAGAAGGTTTTGTTCCAACAGCAGCGATATGTGCATAAAGAATTTCCTGGGTAGGCATCAGTTTCATTTTTTCTGTTTGTATTTGTCTTGTTTTTGTCATAGAAACAAATCTCGTGGGCATTTAAGCCTTTAGACCCAAATACCAAAATATGTACGGATGTGAAAACCACATATTCAGTTAGGTGCATCCAAGCATTGGACTTTAAGAGCATGTCCTAATATTACAAACAGCTTGTCTGTAGTGTTGGAGTTAAAATCAAAGGTAGGCTCGTGTATTACAGCAGGAGATGGTGGGAATTTGACTTGGTGCAGAATAAAGATGGCACATCAGTTAAAAGTTCCACTCCTACAGGTACTCAGGAACCCCAAATCAGTCAAGACTTTTCAATTACAGTTATCAGATTCACCTAGGAAAGCAACCAGTGTATCTAATCCTTTCTTCACTGACTTTGTCCTGACTTTAGCAGCACCCTCCCGGAGCCTTAAGGTGGACATCCTGTAACAGTGGAATAACAGCTCCAGGCTCAGCAGCAAACACCAAAGGACACAGTCTGATAAAACCGTCTTTCTAATACCAGGCCCATCAGCATTTCTTCAGCAGTGAAAACAGTACTAAGAACCTGTGGACTTCGTACGGGTTTCACTATTGGATTTCACTAAGGATAGGCTATTGATCTCCTCCTCCGCAGTACTGTAGAGTAAATATTAGTGCATTCTATAGGAATACCATAAAATGGAGTTAAACATCAACTCCAGATTACAACTTTTGGAGGAGGAGATCAATTTGCTTGCCCATTCATTACTATCTGATCATCCAGTACCTACAACACGCGTGCGAATATAGGGGGCAGAGATTGAATGCATTAAACAGCTAATGTCTAAAAATATAAGGCATGTAAACAGGACCCTCTGTCTCCACATATAAAGAATATAAACAAGACCCTCTGTCTCCACATCCAGTATTAAGAATATCAATCAGAGACAACATACAACACATGTAAACCAGAGTCTAAATCAAAACATAAGACATCTAAACCAGAGTCTAAGACAATACACAATACATAGCATACAAACCAGAGTCTAAGTCAATACACAATACATAGCATATAAACCAGAGTCTAAGTCAATGTATAAGATCTATAAACCAGAGTCTAAGTCAATACACAGCATATAAACCAGAGTCTAAGTCAATGTATAAGATCTATAAACCAGAGTCTAAGTCAATACACAATACATAGCATATAAACCAGAGTCTAAGTCAATGTGTATTACATATAAACCAGAGTCTAAGTCAATGTGTATTACATATAAACCAGAGTCTAAGTCAGTGTATAAGATCTATAAACCAGAGACTAAGTCAATGTATAAGACATATATCTGTGTCTTAAGACCACACGCAAGACTTGCAAACCAGAGTCTGACTCAATATATATGACATAAACCAGAGTCTATCTTTCGACATATGAAGCATCTAAACCGGAATACAAGTGGACATGGAAGCACGCACACCAGCTTCCAGGTCTCGCCTCAGAAGTTACTCCCAGCCGTGATGAGATGGAGATGTGTGGTGACTTCAGCTGAAGCAGTCCGCAACTCACCTTAGAGGAATTTTGACGGCCAGGAACCGGTCGACGGCCACCGCCAGCAGGCTGAAGATGGAGCTCTGAGTGAGCACCAGCACGAAGCAGGCCAGGAACAGGCATCCGTAAAAGTCCGAGAGGAGTCCGATGCTGATGGTGATGGCGAAGGGGATGGCGAGGCACCCCACCAGGATGTCGGCCACGGCCAGCGACACCAGAAAGTAGTTGGTGGCGTTTTTGAGAGTGGAGTTGATGGCTACGGCCCAGCACACCAGGACGTTTCCCGCTATCGACAAAACGGCGATGATCAATTCAATGGCGATATAGACCCCATCCATCTTAGCGGAGAAGTGCAGGGAGAGAGAAAAAGAGGGGGGGGAGTGGAGGGGGTGGTTGCGGGGAGACTCCGCCGGAAAGGAGGCTTTAGGACGCCGCGGGCAGTGAAGAGCGCAGCCTTCTGCAACAACTGTCCGGCACTTTCCCAACGTGATTTGCGCAAACTGCCATCTACGATTCGGAGAGGAAGCGAGAACGCACAGAGCATGAACACACACACATGTAAGCGAGTAACACCAGTGCACTGCTTCAGCCTTGCCCTGAAACTTTCTGACCTCAGCTAGAAGCGCTACACAGCCTGAGCTGCCAGCCTCGACTGAAGAATGTGCAGACATATCCAGAGCGAGTCTGCGCAAGTTCAGCTGTCTGCTCACTTCTCTCTGCCTTCCTCTACCACATGCAAACGAGATGCGTTCCCCTGATTTAAACTTCTGGGGCAGAGAAGTACAGAGCGAGGCTGGAGCAGAGAGGCAGAGAGGCGTGTAGTCCGTTCTGCTAGTGAAGAGCAGTGGAGGTAAACTTACCCTCAGTGTCAGGAGCGGCGGCGGCAGCAGCGCCGAGGAGCCAAACTTCAGCCGGAGCGAGCGCGACGCACACATGGCTCTTCAGGCACTTAGGTTAAGACCATGACAGACCGTGACGAGGCCCCGCCCAGGCATAGCCACGCCTCCTCTTGTCGCTACTGCGATGTGTAACTGCTTCCGACCACAGAGCACCGTCATTTTACTACGTATGGAGCAGAAGCAGAGAAGGGTGCTGCCCGGCTTTTCCCCACACACTCATCATTACGGGGTGATGAGGGCACTTGTGTTCATATACAGTGGACCTGGGAAAGTGTTCCTGAAACTGGACTGGACTCCTACTACTGGAGATGATGCCATAATACTAAGACTATATAATACTATATATATATATATATATATATATATATATATATATAGACTTATAGATAGATAGATAGACAGACAGATAGATGGAGAGAGAGAGAGTCAAATTAATTATTTAAGGCTTATTCACCAGAGTCTAATTCAGTATATGTGACATATGTGACAGAGTCTACATCTTAGCATATGCAGCATAATGACGACTGGCTCTGACGCACCCTACTGAAATGTATACAAAATCAAACAAATGTTTCCATACTGAAATCCTTTCTCTAATCGGCTGGTGAGTTGTTGTGCAGGCGTAGATGACATTTGTGTTCAGTAAATATTAAAAACAATACAAATTCTCAAACATGGACTTCAGATGGGGTCTTTGTTGTGCTGCTGAAACCCCCCTTATCTTTATTGTTACAACCGCCAAATTCAAAAACCTGTTCCAGACAATGCACACTGTGAACTTAACTGACAGTGCAGAAGGAGATAACAGTGATTCTTTAGCAGCTCATATAGAAAAACTGTCTGCCGACTTTAAAGCCCTGCTTCTCAATAAAGCAACAGGAACCGTTATAGAAAAATAGGTGTCAAAACTACCACACTTGTTGTTCCTGTATAGTGGATTAAAAAAAAAAAATCAGTGCTCAAGTAGCGAAAGATTTACTCCAGTTCCAAGACCGACCTATTACTTTTTGGCAAACCATTTTTTAAAAGGCGGCTGTTGTGTTTTAGATGGTTTGAGAAGTTACTACACAAATGTCCACAGGTTTGCATCCATTTCATGTTCCCTATCGACACCACTGGAAGAAAACCAGCTTCAGACTTTGACATTTACACCTCAGTGCTTTACAGGACTCTTACTGGAGTCTGGTTGTTCTTCTACGGGCTTTACTCCACACAACGAGGCCACCATCAGTTTGATGTCATGCTTAAAATGTTGGAGTAGTAACCTAATGGTCCAAATACTTATTGAGGACACTGTATGTCAAATACAGTCTCCATCCAAAGAAGAACAAGCATCTCCAAAAGGCAGACTTTACAGGAGAGGCCAAAAAGTACAAGTTCATGCTGTTCCTAAATGGTATTTTTGGACCACATTGTTACATTGACCTTTCTGTTCAAAAAGGATCTTCACACCCGCCACTGGAAGGTTCTTTAGGGAAGTGTTTTTTTCCATGGCATCACTGCAATTAGCAAAAAAAAAAGAAAGTGTCTGTGAGTGAGAGAAAGTGAGAGGAGCGGTAATATTGACAGTTTGTGTGGTAAAATCCCCCAAGCATACCTTTTTCCATTTCACACCCACATGCATGTTTCACTGCTCTGGCACACACACTCTTGTACAGGGCTTTCAGTGGCCAACTAAAAGCCTCACTCCTCACTCTCACATTCTTTACCGCCTTTCCAGGCAAACATGCTCATCAGTGCCGGGTTCTCCCCTCCTTTTCTCCAATCACTGTGAGGAATGAAGGCTTGACACGGTCGTTTTGATCAAGAAGACTTTATTATCAATAGCAGTTCTCCATGAATCTCTCTTACCAAGCAAAACTGAAATGTTTAGGATAGAAAAAGTGACATTAAGGTCGCATGTCAGAGAAACAACACAGGGTCAATAAATAAAGCCAGTTCTTTTTAGATCAAAGGAAATAAAGCTGTGGGCTGGGACTGTTTACTTTGTCCCAATATGTATCATTTTCATTTGAAACAGGTGCTATTTGTCTATAAACAGTCCTTGTCCCTAAACATTTCAGTGTAGCATTAGTGTTTTAACTGTGTTGGAATTTGGCACAGGTTTCAATCAGCTTATACACAGTGGAGTCACATTATTATGACCATATCAGATACACATATCCAGAGCGACCACAGTGTGCAGTAGCTAGACAGACAGGGCGTGACTCAATAAGGTCCTGGTAGGTTTTCACTGGTATCTGGAGCCCTGCTGACTGCAGTGCATACCACTGCTGCTGGAGGGGGCGTGAAGGAGCCATAGAGTGAACATGGCGATCGAGGTGGTCCCACAGATGCTCAGTTGGGTTCAAGTATGGGGAATTAGGGGGCCAGGGAAGTACTTGGAGGTCCTGGTCATGCTCCTCCAACCAATGTCGGACATTTCTAGCCGGGTGACGTGTGGCAATGTCTTGCTGGAAGATCCAATACGCCTCAGGTGAGACAATCAGCATGTATGTATCAATGTATGGATGAGTGGGCCCAGAGAATGCCACAAAAACTTCCTCCTTCATGAGCTACGTGATTCCGCCCTCGAAATTAGGAAGTAGTCATAATAATGTGACTTGACTGTGTAGAATACAGTACGACAGTGAACATCAATGTTGTAAAATTCCCACCTTCAATGACGGCTACACTTCAAATAACACTTCACATGTTAGAGTTACTTCTAAAATACAGTGAAGCATGTAAGGAGGAGCGACCTCTGCTAACGCTAATGTTCCTAAAAATACTGCAACCATCTCTTTAACGCTGAACCAGTGAATGTCCTTTAGGACCTCTCAGAAAATATAGTAAATCTTCAAAGTGGTTCTTGTTAATTATAAAAGGGATCTTATTTATAGGCTGTAGATGCTTTATAGTGTACCAATGCAATGCATGCATCGCTTTCAGTCAACTCCATCGAGAGGACAATATTCAAAAATACTTCTATATCTACACTGTACTTTTGGTAATCATCCATTCTCTGTAAACAATAACAGTCAAACTGCAGTCCGACACTGTGATCCGTACCGCGGTTCTAAAGAGAAGTGGCAAAAACAGCAACCTCAACCATTCAAAGCAACTTCAAACTTGTAATGAAATGAAGAAAGTATAGTCCAGCAAGTGCAGTGTTGAGAACAAGCTCAGATTTGTCTGCCAAATCCTGGTGCAGCAGGGAACGGAGGTGGGCAGGTAGTGCCTCTGTGACTCGGAAGTTTTCCCGCTTTCTATTTGTCCAGACAGAGGTAGGTCAAGTTTCAAAGTACTTGTAGATCTGAGAAACATACTGCATCACACTCTGCCAGTCCGGCCTGTCTGTGTGCATCAGCTCGTCTATGTCCTAATAATACAGAGAGAGAGAGAGAGAGAGAGAGAGAGAGACAGAGAGAGAGAAAGAGAGAAAGAGAGAGAGAGAGACAGAGACAGAGAGAGAGACAAAGACAGAGAGAGAGAGATACAGAGAGAGAGATACAGAGACAGAGAGAGAGATACAGAGACAGAGAGAGATACAGAGACAGAGAGAGAGATGTTAAAAACAAACCAAGGAGGATCACATACAGGTGGCTGGTGTGGCAAAAATGTTTTAGGACCACAGTATTTTGTTTTCCTGAGGTGCACCAGTATAAGACTAGTGCCACATTTAACGGTATGAGGAATGGAACACTGTGTTTACATGGTCATAGATGAATGAGGAGAGTTCAGGACTTAGAAACGACATACTGTCAACCCCAAACACTGTTCCTCCTCCAAACAAACAAAAGCTCCAGTATTTACAGAGGAGGACAGTAAAACACGCCAAGGCCAAAATCTTAGTCTGTTACATAACTGTCTTGACTAATTCATATATACACTTCCAGCATCCACATATATCTGCTCATACTCTAGACCACAGAAACAATAAAAACAGCAGGTTATTTGAAGAACAAAGTTTGGTGTTCCAGGCACTGAAGAGGGTGTCGGCACTTTTCAGACCCTTTGTGTTTTTATTGTGTTGCTGATGGACATGACATTTACATTTACAGTTCAGCCATTTAGCTGACGTTCTTACCCAGAGCGACTTACAAGGTTATTCATTTTACAGGTAGGTCAGTGCAGAGTTAGGAGTCTTGCCCAAGGACTCTTATTGGTGTAGCTCAGCATTTGCTACCTAGCCTTGGATTCGAACCCCTGTCTCCTACATGGGGTGGTTGATCTCGGTGGGTAGTGATGTTACATGACTGATGACTGCTCTCCATCTTTAAACAAGACTAAAATTAGCATTATACTCAAAACCTTTTAACCAAATATTCCCTTTCACCTTAAAAGCTACTGGTTATGTCACAGTATTTAAGGTGGATTGGAAAATTTGCCAAAAAGCTGGGAAACAATAAGCCAAATTCAGCTTCCACAATCTTTAACAAGATCCTATATGACTAGTTTTAGAAGCTGTAGAGAGGAGCCATGCTGTGTGATTGCAGATCATCTTAAACTGAGAGCTCCAAGTAGCTAGCATAGCTAATTCTGCTAACATTCTGGACCAAAAACCATAAAAAACCTTACTTGCTAAACTGGTCATAGTATGTAGGTTACAGTAGTCTTTCCACTTTACTGAACCTTTGACAACAGCTTCACTCAGCGTTTGACCCTGAAGAGACTGGAGAGGAGCAGTTCCTCCTTCATTAGCATCACAACCCCAGCAGCAGCCTGTTAGTAGACTGTAGCCAGTCGCCGTGCAGTGTGATTGTATCAGTGTTGGCTGGTTGACGCAGCTCATCTTAAACTGAGTTTCCTAGTGAGAAACAGCTTTAGTTTACTTTGTGTTGATGTCCAGAGGGAAAGCTAGTAGCTAGTATAAATGACTAGCTACTAACAAGCTCCAAGTAACTAACATTAGCAAAGCTAATAGCGAGCTTATTTACACTGAGGCTCATTTTGTTTTCCTGTCTCTCTGTTTGACATCATGCTACTGATCATCACAGTGTCTCGCTGTAAACGGATGTGTAAATGGACGTGCTAACCACATCTTTGCATTTCTCACCTCAAACCAAACTCACAAAGCTTCTATGGAGAACATCTGATAACAAATGTAAAATGCTAAATACATGCATTCTGCAGCACCTTTAAAAACTCCATCATGAACTATTAGTACAATAACTTGAGCTGACATTCAGTTAGCTGTTGATTCTACGCAGTTTATGTGTAAGGTATATTGTGGCTGTTGTTTGCAGGCTTTCTATGATTGGTCTAAATGTTCTTACGGAGGTGTTCAGTTCTAAATGTATTGACAGTTCCATGTGTCATAATATATCAACACAACATTAACATGTCACACCACCCACACCTATAATGAACTTAAACGTAATAAGAAATTTCAGAACACTGATCTCTGAGAAATGACAATATCAGCATTGCAGAATTGGCTATTTAAGCTTATATTGAGGATTTAAAAGTCTAGACTCATTTGCATTCAGTCAGTGTGTGAGGGGGATTCTCCTCTGTTAATGTGCATGTATTTATGGGATGTGGGGATTAGAAGCTTAAGATGCAGGATCAGACGCTTCACTTCAACAGTAAGAGGTGTCAGCGGTCATTTGTCTTCAACTGTGATTAGCAGTACACACACCTACACACACGTATGCACACGCCCCAGAGTGTACATGTAGACTGTGTACGCAGGATACACTACAAGGAGTAAGAAGAGTACTGATGTAGCGCAAGTAGAAGTATAGGTATGGGAAGTTACTCAAGAGCGAACAAGCTGTTTATTAAAAACTGCTTTAGCAATTACTCTGAGTTATGGCTTTATATGTCTGCAATGGTGCGGGCTGGGGAGGCACAGGTGACAATAACGGCACTTGTAAACTACAGTTCAAAATTTTAAATCTAAATCATTATATATATTAATTATATATAACATTATACATCAGAATCAAGCTATATCTGACGCACATGGAAATAGTGTTTGGTTACATTACCACACAGTGCACATTCCTCACACATACACACATACAATACCTTGCCTAGCTGTAAACCTTACATTCTAGGTATGCTACAGTCAGGATGTAGAGACTGATTAAATTAAAGCTCATAAAAGTGGAGCACAAAAAGAAGCAGTAGTCGGAGACATGCAATGGCACATGTCAGCACTTTCAGATACCGAAGAGTCGAAGGGCATAACCTTCAAACAAGACTTGCTAATCGAACGTTGTGTGTGTTAGCTGCTAGCTGGCCTCAAGTAACTGGCCTTAGGATAGCTAACTGATTGTATAATGAGTGAACTTGAAATTAATACATGCACTGTCACTACAGGAGACAGAAAAGCTAGTTCACACCTTTATTACTTCAAGGCTGGATTACTGCCCTGCTTTCAGTTCCAGCAAAAGCCTTAACAAACTTCAGTTAGTCCAAAACGCTGCAGCTAGAGTCCATACAAGAACTAGGAAGTTTGATCATATCAGTCCAGTCTTATCTAACTTACGCTGGTTACCGGTTAAATTTCTCATTGTGTATAAAATTCTTCTCCTGATGTATAAAGCTCTAAACGGCCTTGCTCCTATGTACCTCACTGAACTTATCTCGTACTATGAGCCATCACGTGACCTTAGGTCTCAAAGTGCGGGCACTCTATTAGTGCCTAGAATTAACAAAGTTACATCAGGGGGCAGAGCCTTCACATACAAGGCCCCCCAGCTTTGGAATAACCTACCAGTCAGTGTTTGGGACACAGATACAGCCTCAATCTTTAATCTAATGAAGAGCAGAAGCTCTTCATGTTCACTCAGGTTTGTTGACGGTGGAGCAGAGGGGCGCTGACTTCTCAGGGAGCCCTCATGTCTGTGTGACCTTTTGGCTCTCCCTTTTTAGTTATGCTGTAATAGCCAGGCCTGCCAGAGTCACTGCTGCACTCTGTTAACACCATATAGTCTGTTCAGGTCTTCTGTCAGAGCTAACAGTCTGTCTGTTCTCTTTGTCTGAGCTGAACTGCTGCCCATCCTGTGTGGCCTGATGCTGTTGCTACATCTGCTCTGACTGGGAGCCACTGCTTGCCTTTAACCACCCCGGAGCTCCTGGCTGTCCTGTACTGTGGAAGCTTGACCTGCGTCCTGCTGACCCATCTGATGACCCACCAACATAATTACAGACTAATCAGACATTTACTATTCTAATCTACAAACACTGTACGCTCCTTTCCTGTGCTGCCTTGTATCTGGTGTTGACCTGAGGTAGATGAGTACCCTTTGAGTCTTGGTTCCTCTTGAGGTTTCTTTCTTCCTAACTAAGGCAGTTTTTCCTTGCCTCTGTCGCCTTGGCTTGCTCATTGGGGGCTCGGACTCCAGATTCTTTGTCAAGCTGCTTTGTGACGACATCTGTTGTAAAAAGCGCTATATAAATAAATGGTGACGACTTAAATCATGAGGAGCTTTTACCAGTGACCAAAAGTTGTTGTCCATGAGGAGCACAATGCAAGACATTGACCAAACAACATCAGTAAAAATGGCTTGCAAACCTTTGTCTGTGGTCAGGATGAGCCTGAAGTCCGCTTCCTATTTAACAGCTTCTTGGTTGAAGCTTCCTGTTCCACCTTAAATTGGGCGTTAATTGCATTCCAGCTGCACCATTTAAGGTGGAACAGGAACACTGGTAAATAAGAAGCTGACTTCAGTGTAGTCGGGAGGGGTGGAGTATTGTATTTTGCCCAGTTCATCTGTGTGTGTGCACTGTGGGTATATCGAAACAACAGTCACAAGCAAAACCATTAACACTTGAACTGCGGTAGAGAGTCACTTCGGATGAAAGGCAAAGATAAATGACCTAAGCTGTTGTGCTTTTCACTCTTTGCTTTTCAACATGCCCACCATCTTGATATTGCCTGTCATAAGAGTCACATGACTGCAAACAACCTGTTGGTATACAAGCTGAACACACTTTGGTTTTTACTCTGTAACGG
This sequence comes from Prochilodus magdalenae, assembly GCA_024036415.1. Classification (NCBI taxonomy): domain Eukaryota; kingdom Metazoa; phylum Chordata; class Actinopteri; order Characiformes; family Prochilodontidae; genus Prochilodus; species Prochilodus magdalenae. Next base: position 787,187 of record JAMWET010005002.1, read on the forward strand.
TTTTTGAAAATGAAAGCAGTGAACTAAGAGTACTTCATGAACTCAAGTAGAACCACTAATGATTTCATTCCACTCAAGAAAGTTCTAGCACTTAGGTACCACTTAAGTGAGAGTAGGTGTAATATGTTACTTATGTCGGCTATAGAACATGTTACTTTCCACTTCTGGTGTTCAAACAAGCTGTACCGCACAGAATCCATGAACAAATGATCAGTATGTGGAGAACCAATGACTAGATCATGTGCAGTGATGGAATGGAAATCTATACCCACTTTCCCTCTGCAGCATGACATAATTCCAAGGCATTTCTTCTTCTTTTCCATGGTAAACATTTTTTGTCTGCTAAATAGTCCCACAGTTTTTGAGATATTGACACCTTCCCAACTCCAAAAAGGGTCTGATCAGGAATGGTGTGATTGTACACAGCTTTTTGATCAGATGCACAGTTTCCATGTAGCAATGTATCTTTCCAGAATTCCATTAAGAATGAATAAGCAAATTTTGCACCCTTTAATAAAACCTGAGAGTTTTAACAGGGCCTCCTTTATTGGGTACCTTTACCACTCCACCCACTGCACTGCTCACACACCCTGAATCACGTCCATTGTAGCAGCAATGCACACGTGTGTGTGTGTGTGTGTGTGTGTGTGTGTGTGTGTGTGTGTGTGTGTGTGTGGTTAAGGTTCACACCTACACATCTTTTTCCTTTCCCACCAATTTTCCATTTATGGTGCAGCATGATGAGAACATGCACTTCTGAAAGATGTTAGCGGCTGACATCATCTTTGGCTCTTTTGTGAAGCAGCACTCATAATACATAAAAATAAAACCAACAGCATCATTTTCTGAAGGCAAGTCTGAGGTTTATCTCTGCAAAAGGATAGCTATAAAAACCCATCCCTCCACTTAGGTAGCCTCAAGGCACATCTAACGAAAGGAAATGATGATGATGCAGCAGCTGCAAACTACACAAGATCTGGATGTTAGACCATTTACTCAATAACGGTAATCATGTCTAATCATAACTTTGTTCATTATTGTCAGTAAATCCGCAAGAACAGTCTGTTATTGTACTATCAGCAGGCATTCGTACCTAAAACTCACTCGTCACATTCATGGTATGAGTGCACTGCTTCTGCATCTTATTAAATCATACCTGATAACTGTTTTCTTGGTATGATATTAGTCAGCACTGTTTCTTCTCCCACCTTTGGGTCTCATTCACTAAAACCTGTCTATGCTTCTTCTTTAGGGACACATTACTGTTGGAATCTTTGTGAAAACTGCATAAGTGGGTTTTAGAACAGTTTCTTTTTAATAATAAGTGGTGAAAGGTGTCTCAAAACATCTCTAGGTGAGTTAATTACAGGGGGTCGATTATGCTTTTCTGGTTTCCCACTTTACTTTGTTATGGTGCTTTTTGTACATGAAAATGTTCTGCAAAGTAAAGTCTGAAGTACACGGCTGAGGGAAAAGCGCTCACCCACAGAAAGCATTTTTCCGAGCTGCCTGATATCCCTAATGGGAATTCCCACCTATTTCTGTGTTACAAGATGAAGATGACTTAATCTCATAACACAATCCTTATTGTCCACCTACCAGCAATCCTGGCCCAGCCACACACAACACACAGAAAACAGCCAGAACTGCTCCAGGCTGGTGAAGATGGATCTGCCATCTTTAATTTGTTCATTCATCTTCTAAGGAGCTTATTGTTCTGGGTCGTCAAGGGTACTGAAATCTCAGCATTCACTCGGCAGAAAGCAGGAAACACCATGGACAGGTCGCCAGTCCATCGCAAGGGAGATACACAGACATACACATTCACACCTAGGGAGTAAATTAGCTTCTCCAAGATACCTGACTGCATGTCTTTGGACAGCAGTCTCCCCACAAAAAGGACCTTAGACATCCCAACCAGGATTCAAAGCCAGGCCCTTCTTACTGTGAGGGAACAGGGCTATCCACTGCACCACTGTGCCACCAATCTACAAACTTGTTCTATCAGGCTTTCAGCATCGAACTCTGGCTCAGACTGATCAAAGAGAGTGGGAGGTCTGACCAATAAGCACACACTGGGTCATCAGGAGGTGGGGCTTAAAAATATAGGACCTTTAACAGAGCGTTTCAGACAGAGGGTGAATATAGATGTACAGTATGAGAGAAATTATTATTATTATTATTATTATTATCAGCGAAAAATGAAGCATGTTACTCTATTCCAGTAGACCCCAACAAATAAATTCTAAACACTGACAATGAGCATGATGATATTAAGGTCATAAAACCTTCAAAGCAGCAAGAACATAATTTGCCCTGATCAGCTTTAAACTGCTGTAAGTAATCTCCAGGAGGCTTGCTCATGTGGTTTCTGACTCTGGCTTTCTTACTCAGTTTTCGGTACCACTTTAGAATAAGGCTATCTTTATAAAGGATTTACAAATGGTTTACTAATAGGTTACTATTGCTTATTAGTTAGGTCATAAACACTTTACAAATGATTATTAAGCAGTTATAACACATTATTAAAACGAGCTCCTCCATATGATGCATGTGAATATGTTTTGAAGCTGACAGGGTTATGTGGACTGATGGTAAAGACAAAGTAAGATTAGTAAACATCAAAATCTGAACTTTAACAGTATAAAAGTATGTGTGTTCACTGTTAGGCTTATAACAAGTCACTGTTGCCCATCTTATTTATGTGTTGTAACTGCTAATTAATTATTTGAATGTGCTTATGGCCTAATTAATAACCATTAGTAAACTCATTTTAAACCATCCATAAACTCTTTATAAAGGTAGCCTTATTTTAAAGTGGTACCGAGTTTTCTATAAAACAAGGAATATGATTACATCACATGGCTAAAAACAGGAGTAGCAGCCTTGTTGTACTTCTGTTCATTGTTTTCTAGCTTCCAGCACTAAACATGTTGACTGAATTTTGGGTAAGAAGAAAAGTTTTGCTAAACTACCACTTTAATATTCTATAGTTCATTCAGACTCGTTGGGAGTAGAAGCTGAACAGGAATCCTCCACTGTTAGGTAACTCAGCAGAACCTTTTTATCATCACTTGCTTATGAACTGTGCTCTACAGAATAGCATACACTGTATCAGCGGCACAGTGATTAATGTCCCAATTAATCAGAGCAGAGCTGGAGCTTTTATCGAGGGCTACGTCTTTAAACCGATGGGTCCGTGTTTCGGGAAGAAATGGAGATTATCATTTGTCTGGTCTGCAATCATGTCACCAGACTGACCAAGAACCACATCCCACAATGTGATCTGCCCTCCAGACATTTCCCCGACACGGCAGTAGGAGTGTGGGCCGAGACGCTGAGCCTCATAAAACATTCAGAGCTAATTTAACAGGACCCCTGTGGGAAGAGAAACATTTGAATGCATTTTCCTGTTTTTCCATCATTTTCCTTTGCTTTTTTTTTGTCTCCTACCGGTCCTTCCCCCTCACACACACTTACATACACACACACTCATCAATGTGCCTTAAAACGCCTCGTTACATTGTCTTTTTTCACACTCAGACCTCATTGATGAAATTCTGTTAAAACTTCAGATTCTAAACTTTCACTTAGTCCTACATTTTTCTGTAGCACAGCTTCTAGAAGCTGCTATTACACAAGGGCATCAAAGCTCAAAAGAAAAACTTAGAAGTGGAGACTTATCAGTACAGAATGTACATCAGTTACCAGTTTAATGTAACTAACAGTGTACATTATAATCTAATAACGCTGATTCCTCCTGCACCCAAAAGAACTCAGCCAACAGGAATGGGCAGGTTTGACATTTAGACATGCAAATGATTCAAGTTTCATGCTCGACTGCACATGTGATGTAAGCAAGGACAGGCCTTATCGCTGTACCTGACCGACACAAGAGCCATGATTACAGACATTCAGCGACTCAACGTCACCAAAGACTGCAATGGTGTCGTGCCAGACTGTCATGGAGTGACTCAGATTGGCAACACTTTTGTGTTGGTGGAAATGACCAATGAAACCACGTGTGCAGACACCGTGGTCAGCGCCAAGATGAACGGTTTGTTGTTACACACATGTTCAGAAGGCCTGGTGTCACTCCACCTCCACCCCTACCACACAATCTGCAGGAACTGTGTGAGAATATTCAATCTGCATGGGATGGATTATCACAGGACACCATTAGGAACCTACTTCTGTATGTGTAGCTCAATAACTATTGTCAGTATCAGGCTCAATTTGATCTTATTTATCTTCCTTACAAAGAGCATTGTGATCCAACAATTTAGGATGAGTGTATATGGAACTCATCATAACATTTTATCACTTATTTAGGTTTTTGAATGTTATCTGTGCTTTTGTCACGCAAAACAAGTAACGCTTTGCATCAGTGACACTGTGCGCCATTATTTATTCATAAAAATATTTTCTTTTTGGAGTTTCAATTGGGACATAATACACTTGGGTGCCTGTCAGTGTAACAATAACACTAGTCCTCTAAAGGCTAATATTGAGACAGTTGTTTTATTGAGAGTTTGTTTGAGAAAAGATGTAGACAGAAGCTGTGCTCCCACCATTGACCCTCCTTCCTCAAACTCATTGTTGATGACCAAAATACACAGAGGACGTGAAGCCGTCAGTAATATATTCTCTGGACAGCATTCAGAGGCAGGTTACCGTCTGCAAACATGCTAATGGAGATGCAGTACAGCATGCCAAGCCTGCTCATTGTTTCGTTTCATCATCAACACTGTCACACCTTCAATATACACACAGTCTGAGGTTCAGACGCTTCAGAACAGTGCCCCTGTACCGTAATTCAGGTCATAGCTCATATTTGTCTTTTGAAGGGTGAAGTGTGTGTGTCAGATGCCGTATGGAAGGAGTGCGTAATCCGTTTCGATGAACAGCAGTAATGTTTAGTAAACAGGGTATTAAAGCTGTCCGCTTTAGTTCAGCAGGCCAGTTGGAAATGAAGACAGACGCATAATTCTAAGTAGCTGGGGGGGATTTGAAATCTGAAGTGACCTTTTAATCCTCGGAACCTGCAATGTTTTTGAGGGTGTGTTGGAATAAACATGACCTCAAAGCAGTTATGACAGTCTGAAAACAGCAAACTCCAATTGGCCAATTCACAGCAATATTTACACATTATCACTGAAAATCAATATTTATGCTGCCATATAATCAGCGACCATCAATATTTATGCTATCAGAGACTACCTTTTTAATTCATTTCCAGTCCAAACAGCCAGGTACAAGAGGTCTAATATAATATTGCATAAATATATACTGTCTTTTATAACCTTTTCTGAACTATACATTTTGTTTTCAATAGCAATTTTTGAAAACATCTTTTTATGTAATGAAGCTTTCACTTGGTTCATGCCACTTCCTGGATTTTTATTGCAGCAAAATGGGAGTCAAGCCGGCAGAGCTGTTATTAAACCTTCTATTATACTTTCTATAAGAAAATATTGATACTTATATTGGTGTCTGTGTATCGATAAAACATTTGGTCAAGCAGAATATTACAATACAATGCTGTATAAATGTTTTCCGCAACCTGTGAGGTAGATGTTCTCATTTATTTTTAGTGTCTGAAAAGCAGAAAATATGTAGAAAATCAGAAAACAACTAAAGACGTAGAACATTTCAGTGTAATTAACACTTTGCCTCTATTACAGCTTCTTTCGTTTTCAGGAGATGTGTTTTTAGTTTGTCCAAGTAATCTGCAGGGATATTTTTCCACACCTCCAAAGTTCGTTTGCAGAAGGTGCTTGCATTTCTGCTTCTCACAATCCAAATAATCCCAATTTCAGGCTCTTCAGTTACTCGGCTCCAAACCTTACTCCACGGCTCAGATGTCCAGTTTCAGTGTCTCCAGTGCACAATGTCTTCTTTTTTGTCTGTTTCCTTTTCTCAGTCAACAGCTTCCTGACAGCTACACATCCTTATAAACCCTCCCATTGTCTCCTTACAGTGGAAGGATGCACTCTACTGGGGTCAGATATGAAAATTAGCGTGTATCTTAATTTTGTGTGGTTGAAGTTTTAATGGTCTACCAGATTGTTCCTGCTTATTAGGAGGCCAGTTTTCTCCTTCTTCATTATACTTATACATTCCTTTCCCTTATGCAAGTGTATTATCTCCTCAGGAATCTCTTGTTTAGCCAAGTTAGAGCTCAGGAGAAAGAGATCGGAAGGCAGCTAGGGCTAGAGTTTGGGCAGTTGCTTGTGTGAATCTTAATGTCTCTTTGAAGGGGCTTGTCAGTGCCAGGGACTCCTTTGGAAGCAGCTTTTGTTGAGAGGACACAGCTGTAACTGTTAAAGTGGCAGGAAGGTGCACAGAAGCTCAGTAAGGATAGATCTGATGTTATGCTTCATGTTGGAGGGTAACTTTCTGTTTCCTGATTTTTTTCCTGATGCTGAAACATTAATAACTTACTTGTACATAATAATCCTAATTTTAAATCAATGAAAAGCACTGTACAGTTCGCTAATGACCCCCGGCATGGGCATAATGTTTACTTTGAAAATACTGTGGAAGAGGATGAGGAAAAACAGGTTCACGGTGAGGGGCTTGGTTATAAATAGACTTCCATGTGTGATAGTCTGCAATCATACTGCTGCACTCGCCACGCACATACAAATCTACAGACCACAATCTGCATCTCAGCTGTAATGTGGCTATAGCTGCCCAACAACTCTGGTCAAGCCAACATTTAATCATCCAAATATAAAATAAGGGTTTATCATCATGTCATACAAAAGGTGTTAAATTAGTCTTCGTAAACTGTTGTCCGGTAGGACTCTCCGCACACACCACACAAAACAAATAACTGCTATTATTGATTATTAGCCATCAGTGTGTCACGTCACGCTCGGTTTAATGGAGAGAAATGACTGAAGACACTGTTCCGCATGGTCTTAGTGACTCTTGGGTGCAGACTTTAGCTGCAAGCTTTATAGTAAGCCATTCAAGAGACGATAGAGATTTCAAGAACATGCTCCCAGTGTAAATTCCACCTATGGGCATCAGTAAAGAGGAAGCTTCAGTAGTTATTGCCAGTGACCTTTGGAACCGCGGCGTCTTACCGTAAGTCAGATAACACACGGTTTCCCAAAAATTAGCTCACTGTGTCCAGACGTCCACAAATACACCACAGTTTCTTTGTTTTGGGTCTGCAGGGACTGAATGAGTGATAACAGCAGCAGGAGAGCCAACTCAAACCCTCTGCATCGGTAAAACTGTTCAAAATATTTAAGGTGGTGATATTCCTGACATCTGAATAGCTCCTAAATCACCCACACATCCCCCCACACCTCTCCAAAAACAGAGAATTCCCAGGGCTGAAAAGAATGAGAGACTCTGACTGGTTTGGCTCTCAGGCACTAGTGGACATGGCTCCAGCACTGCATCTTGTCTGTTGTCTGTCTCTTCGAGGGAACTCCAGGATACAGATGTCAGGAGCCACTTGAATCTCATGCTCAGAGACAGTGGAGAGTTGGCAAGCTGTACTAATAAGCTCTTCTCTTTGTACACATGTATGATTGATCACCTTTCACTGTGGATCTCACCACCATACTTTAACCTGTAGATGGTTAGTGTGAGTGGTCATTTTCCTTTTGTCATGTACATTACATTTAGAATTTATAAGATGTATATTTAATATAAGGTCTGCGCTTGCAACTGCAATGTGAGTTCAGTAGGGTAACTCATGATGCAGATTTTATTACTATTGCTGTTTGTTTAAATAGGATAGAAAATGCACTTATTCACTTGTGTAGCTACCCATCTTGATACCAGATAGATTGTCTTCCCACAATTTTGCCATATTCCCTGGTGAATTTCAGGCCTATACAGCAGTGTTCCAAAGCTGGAATAGAATTTCAACAAAGGTACAAGAAGTTACATGTTTCTAATATACTGCAGTTCTCAGCTGACTGTATTTTATTGTCAGTTTTTACCCCCAGTTATCACAAATCTTCAAACAGAAAGCATTCTGGATATGAATTTTATTAAAGCTATTATACTTTATATATAGCTAATACAGCTTATTCTAGAATCAGCTACATTTTTGTTACAGGCAAATCTACCATTTCTCATTTTTGCAACCTACTACAGATTATTTGTAGGGTAGCTTTTATGTACGTATATGTACATGTGTATTAATATGTAACACTTCTACATAGCCTCTTTTAAAAACATTTTATAATGTATTTATGGCTTTTTAATCCACAGTTCATAAAGTATACATGATATTTCATATGATATTAATATGGAGTACTATGGCAATTACTAACATACATTTTTTCATAATAAAAGTGTTCCTTTATTATATTCAAAACTAAATAATTTATTTCTGGACAGAAAATATAAATTGACCCAGCTTTACCCCTTTGGATAGAAAGTGCTTTGACTTGATTTTTAATCTAGATTTTCAGATTATTGTACAATTTTTTCTTTCTTTATTTCTCTTTATCTTCTTATATTTGTATCTTGCCTAAGGGTTCATTCAATAGCCCGTACACTGTTCAGGAAATTGTGATTAGACCTTTTTTTGCCTGACCAGAATAGAATGTCTCTTACTAAAAAGGCATAATGTCATGTAAGGCACTTTATAAAAGTTGATTAAAACGTTTGTGAACATGTTAGGAAGTGTTTATGTAAGATGTTATGCATGTGTCACGTAGGCACTCTGTATGTAAAATGCTATTGTATTGTCTGTATGTATCAGCAACAAAATGACTGAAAACACTGAGTAGCGTAGCTGTGATCAACGCTAGCACTGTGAGTGCGTGTGTTTTCTCACCAGCGATGGTTTAATTCCAACACTTTCAGCTGCTTGGAAGGCCAGGGTCAGATTGCGGCTCTACGGAACAACAAACAGAAGGATTAGAGGTCATTTACCACACAGAGAGACTGACCAAGCAACAAATACACAAACCACTAACGATAAACACCTACATATACTGCTGTCAATACACACCAACCCACACATGCATATCCACACACTAAAAATAAACATCCACAGAGCTTATTCTTACTGGCAGGGTCTGGCATAGACGACCACCTACAGCAAGTTTAGCTGCAGATGTGTGTAGTGCATTGTATGACAAATGTGCAGCAGAAATACAGGTTATAGGCTTGGCTAGTAGTGAGTCGCACACACATTGTATGATCTTGAAGACCAATCATTTCAGGGGCTTCGGACTGCATACCTGGCAGGGCTTCTAAAATTAATCAATCAAGCAACTGGGTTACTCTGTTAACAAAAAAACAACTATCTCTTGACATTCACAGCAGGTTCAGCGGTCTGAAACCGAGACTCGTGCCATCATACAAACGCTTGTGGTATTGTGTTGCGATTCTGGTAGATGGAACCACAGTACACTCCTCCACCACCACCACAGTGCTGCACTGCTGCTGGTGTGGCTGGTTGAGCTCTCTTTATGTTAATTTATGTGAAGTTCATTAAATCGAATCGTTCCTCTCATCAGTGTTCTAAATGGTTGGTGTTTTATTAAAACTCTTCTACATAGGAATCTAAATTAGTTACAAATATTAGCTAAAAGTCTTTTTCCTTCTATAAAGTTACCATTCTGAAGATAAGAGGTTTTGTCCTGACAGTGATTACATGCACCATCATTTATAGGGTGATTTCTATTGGACGGTGGGTGACCGAAACCCAACCCCCTATATTTCAACATGTAAAATGTATAAAAATATCTATTATATTTTAAATGGAAGGGGACGTATTTAGTGTCACCATAAGTCGAATGTTTAGGTAAAAGGAATACTGTTCCACGTGTTCATGTTTCTACCTAAATACAAGGAGCTAAATTCATAGACGGAGCCCTATTTTAACCATACCCCTGCATTTTAGAGCAGGAAGTGGGACTGTATCCCTGTCCCACATGGCCACACGTGAGCAATTGTTTTGAAATAGATGCATCTCAAAAGGCTGAATATCAGGCTGAGTAACATTAACGATTGTCACTACCAAAAAAAATTTTTTTACAATGAATTTTATAAATTCATTAATTTACGCTTTGTGTTTTGAATAAAAAAGAAATAATTTTTTTTTGTACAAATGTTTAAAGCTAAGTTTTTGTATTGTTATAATTGTTTTGATAGTGACAAAGAAATGTTAAGTTAGACACAGGGTCACTCTAAACACAAGTTCAACAAAAATGAATAATAACAAATAACGTAGCCTTGCAAAGATTCCAAAATGCTTTCTGGGAAAACAAGGTAGGAAACTTTTCAGCTTATTAATAACTATATGGCTCATTCTGTCTAACTGGTTCAAATTCAGAGCTGAGAAAACATTTTAAGACTTCAGACTTCACTGACTCGATGACTCTCAAGGTGGAACATCGATTTTGATAAGTACAATTGGAATTCACAGTTTTGCTGAATTTCTAAGTAAAATAAGTTAACACTTACATTTTTATTATTCTTTTACACATTTTAAAGCACAATTCCTGATTGTTAGCTTAATTTAACAAAATAAAATCAGACTGTGGAGTGTACAAAAGTTATGACATATTATATGTCATGTTTTATAGAAAATGTGTTTTAAATAGAAAGTCAAGAAACATGTAAGTTGATTGCAGGTGGGTCAACTTTTCACTTTGTATACTAGTATTACTCCTCAGTCCCGCCATCCACATATGGCAATTAAATACAGCTCGTTTTAAATCGGCTGTTTCCTATAAGGCACAAGAACCAATACATTTACATATACACATAGCCCCACCCACTTATTCTGAAGTTATAAAAAACATTTCAGGCTGGACTGCTTTTTAAATCATGCAAAATATAGAGTGGCCAATCAGAACAGTCCTAATTTAGATATATCGCTCCTAAGGATAGTCACGTAAAAATGGATTATGACTGTTTAGAGTACATTACACCACACATAGGAGCCTTTTCAATAAACACATCAGAAACTGACACAATAAGAATATTACAGCTGTACAAAACAGCAAGTAGCTGAACCACCCTGCCAGTCCCTAGAACCCTGCAGGGTGTTATAAAGCTTCCATTAAGGTGTCTCAGAGCTCCTCCTGATTATACTGCACTGAAAGAATGGATAATTCTGAATAATTTAACTGGACATGTGCTTATTTCTGTTGTGCTAATCAGCACTGTAGTCACAGCACGTCACACGCCCTCACGCACTGAGCTTAAAAAACACAAGAGTGGCAGGACAGCTCTTTGTTTACAGTGCATTGTGTCTTCATCCCTCCGTCTGCCATCTGCGTCTATATAGTCTTTCAGCGTTAAAGCACCCTGCTAGTCATTCATTACAGCAGATAAAGCTTTGAGAGTTTACAGGCCATGCTTAATTATGGCAGCAGCATCAGGTATCAGGGACTGGGTGAACAATAGAATTGCTTTATAGAGAAGGCTTATATTAATAACCTGAACAGGAGCTAGCGTGGCTGACACTAACCCTTTGAAATAGAGAAACTTCATCTGTGATACCTGTTTAACAGTCACATAAAAAAAAAATCATAATCATATTCAATGTTTTTGTTATTTTATGTAAAAACAACTTGTGCAAACTGAGATATCGTAGATTCTAACTTGTTTTATTCAGAAGGACTGATTAAGCAATAATATGCTGTAAATTTTATTATTTCTATCAATATTCATTCAAAACCTATTTATATTCATTTCTTCCCCAGTTCTTGACACTTTTTAAATATGAGGTATTGTGGGTATTAATTTAATAATATCACTTATTTTTCTTCTCTGATATTGATACAAGTACTGAAACCGTATCAGCTGATGCAAATAAACTAAGCTATTTGTCACTCAGTGCCACACAGTTGTAGTACCCTATGAAGGGTTCTTTAAGCGATGCCACAAAAAAATCAGTTTTGATTTTTCGAAAAATCGTGTTTGAAGAAAAACATCATGCTAGGGATCTGTGGGTTTGAAGAGGCTTTTAAAGGTTTAAATTACTTTTACATAATATAAAAGTTCTTTAAAAGTTTAAGGGTGCTTCCTAGAACTGTTTTTAACACACTACTGCTTGACAAAAAGGGATGAAAGGTTCTTTAGGGAACTTTGAGTGGTTCTTCTATGGCACCTACGTTTTTAAGAGAGTAGTGGAAGGACTACACAGTCAACACAGCTTTTCTCCGGTTATGCTTTCACACAAATTGAAATATCTACATAAATAACAGTACAGGTATGTGCTAAAGGTGGACGGCTTGAAATGAAAGTACTAGGAACACTGGGCTTCTCTATGTTAACATTAGGCTACATGTGATCATCTTTACCTTCTATCCTTTAATTCCCATTTTTTACAGATTGATACTAATTATTACTATAACAACTAATTATTTCTATAATAATTAATTATTGGTTTCCAATTTTTTAACAGTAGTGTAAGTCTACAGATACATGTGTGTATCTGTGTTTGGGTGTGTGTGCGTGTGAGTAGTACCTTGTCCTGGCTGATGAGCTCCTGGTAGGGGATGTGTGCAGGCAGGTAGGTGTGTAGCAGGGCGCAGAAGGCCAGGCCGTCACTCCAACTGCTGCTAAAGTTGGTCACATCGATGTTCTGTGGGACAAACAGACAGGACAGTTTGAGTTACAGCTCACTTTCTGTTTTTGTGTGTGTGAGTGTGGAGATACACCAGGATGTAAAACAGGGTGAACGGTCAGAGCTAAGTAAAGGTGCATTTCTGACACAACTGAGCAGAAGTGTTAGACCACAAAACAGCCAGACAGGTTTACCTGATAGCTCTAATGATATATTATCATAGTTAACAAATAAAGTCTATAACCAAAACCAGAATGCACAGTAACAACAGCATCTGCAAAAACCTGAGGCCACCTTACTTTGGTATATGCTGTAACCCCCTGCCATATGACCATTTGCTGCATCAGGAAAAAGCAGAAAACAAACAAATATGATCTTAATTTGTTAATCTAGATATTTTCTAGATCTTCATAGAAAAGATTTTCCATTCAGGGGATCCGACTTTAGCATTGAAAGAATCCTGCAGGGATATATTACACAAGTCTTAGAAGTTGGTTGTATTTTTTGCTTCTCACACTCAGGAAACCATTCTGTGATGTTGGGGTCTGCACTCTGGAGGTCTGGTTAATTGTTTTGTGTCTATTTCTTGTCATAGCTTTAAGAAGAGTCTTCTCACACTGTAAGGATGGACACAAACACCTTTGCATATGTCCAGATCTGAAGCAAGAATGGAGCTCGATCTTCTCCTCTCACTCAAAGATGAAAGCTTTATGTGCCATTTATCTGATAATGACAGTTTTGGTGGACTAGCAGGTCTTGCATAATTGCCAGGAGTCTCATTTCCTCTGTATCTTTTTATAATTTCATCAATTTTTTCACTTTGACGTTCCCCTTGTTCTTATGCAATTGGATTATTTTATATCTATATTTATATCTTATATCTCCTTAGAAACATAATAAATAAATGAAGGGTGGTCTGTGCTCACTAACAAAGAGGAAAGAAATCAACAGAACTGAAAAAAAAGAATGAAAATATTATATAAAAGCTCAGCTAAAAGTTTTTAAAACTAAGGGTGTAAAATAGAAGAGCTTTCTTCTAAAAGATGACCCTCACACAGTGACAAATCTGATTACATTATGTACAGAGCAGAATATAGGAAAATATGTTATTCTTATGGCAATTAATTACATCAAATTAGGCTTTTCGGATTATGTCATGAGCATCATTAGGACAAACATCAAACACTGAACAACTGCATATACCACACACTGTAAGCAACAACAAGTATATGTTAACTGCATAAAATACACACGGCCCATAAAATACCCAATAGAACAGCATGTTTTAATGACTGCCATGACCGTATAAGATCATATATCCTCGTGTTTTATGGCCATATTCAGGATATAATGCTCATTATTAACCAAATACACTTCAAAAGGTATTCTGCACCTGTAAAACCGATTCCACAGTGTGCCAATATCACTGAAAAGTGGCATAGGCAGTGTATATGAAGCTGCACTATTTAGTAGTAGTAGTACAAAATAAATTAGCTGACCGCGTGACTTGTCTGGCTCAGGAAGTAAAGACAGCTGGCCACTGATTGATTCTAAGATACATATCAGACAGACGTTGTGTGCAATGACGCAAGAAACCCAAGGGTGTTACCAAATAAAGTCAGACATTGCATAGTTTATGACTAATCAGATATCCAAGCGGTTTATGTTTTACAACTCACTGGCCATGCACCAACCCATCAGTTTGTGAAACTAATCTGAATGGCCTACATATTATTGTTTGATAATATCTTGTGGAAATGGAGGCTAGTGCGGGCAAACGTCAGTCTTCAGGGTGACTGCCATTACTGCTTCTATATATTACACATGTGGACTTTTTCTCCTTTTTCTACCGAGCACACCAAAACCTCAATGCCTTGAGCAAATCTTGCTCAAGTGTTTTTGACCATCTGCCTTCTCAGTAATCTGGTGGCAGTCAGTGATAGCTTCCTCTTTCTGCTGCATCCAATGTTTTCTTTTACTTTGAACTTGCAAACTATCTATCTAAACTAACATACAGCATCAGAAATCATATATGCAAGCAACACCTCACAATTGCTTCAGGTGATACTGAATGTTAACACAATGTTTCTCTGAGTTATCATGTTTTCGCTCTATACAGCTCAATACCATGTATATCGTTCTCTATACAATGTTTAAAGTGATGCACTGGATTTACAGTCAGCAATTGTTTAAACCAACAATCAAGAAAATCAAGAAATTGGACATTTCTAGGTAAAAATGAGTGAACATTGAATGATGTTGCATGATTTTACTGTTTATATTTCCACAATAACATCATGACATTTACTCTTAGGTCATTCATATCCTCCGTTTTCCCAGGCTGGTAATCAACCAAAGTCCTAAACACATAGGACAATGGTGTTATCAACCAGCAGCATTCTATTGTCTTAAATAATTAATTGTTATAAGACTGATATATGAATTATTTGCTTATATAATACGTACAATTGCAATCAAAATTTTTCAACTCCCAACTGATGTAACCAGTGGTTTCTCCAATTTTTTTCTCCGAGAAAAAATGCCACTTCTAATAATGACTGCAGTGTCACGGTTATTTAACCCCTCATGACAAGCATATTTAGTACTCAGTAGAGTTCCCTTTTGTTGTTATGGCCTGCTGCCAATGTGATACATAGCTAGACGCCAGCCTCTGGCAGCGTTCCTGCTTCTGCCAGCGAATCTTAGGTCATTCCTCATGGCCAGTGGCCTCCAGTTTACTAATACTATTGGGTTTGTGTGCCCCAGGCACGTTTTTCAAATCTTTCCTATGAGGTTTCAGTCAGAGACTGTGATGGCCAATCCAGGATCCAAGACTTCTTCTGAATCCAAGCCCCCTGGGATCACTGTCCTGTTGCAAAGTCCAATGACGTTTTGAGCACACAGGCATTGGTGTGGAGACCTTTAGTATTTAGTATGAACCTTACTTTGCAAACTGAAACCTCAGTACCTGCTGACACTAAATCTTGTTGCTGGTCTTTTGCAGTCACTTGAGGGTTTTTGACCACCTTCCTCCACAGGGTTGTGGTGACAGCCCCTTATTCTTTAATTCTCCCTTAGACACAGCTTCTCCCACAGCTTTGGTTTGTTGTCATGCATCACGCGTCCAACCACGCACTCCACCTCTGCCCCTACCACTGTGTGAGACTATTCAAGCTGCATGGGATGGATTATCACAGGACATTATTAGGAACCTCTATAACTCCATACCGACATGTCTGATATGTCACCTTAGCAAGTATGGTGGCCTGACACCATACTGGGAGACACTACTTCTGTATGTGCAGCTCAATAAATTTTGTCCATATCAGTCTAAATATATCATCATATATTGTTTCTGGTAACCTTTATCTTCCTTACCAATAGCACTGCAATCTGACTCTCTCTTCTGGATGCTGCTACTCCTTTGATGATGAGCGAACATTAGATCACAATATATATTTTCTGCAGTGTGTTAATATCTTGCACATTACTTAATAGCATGTAAAAATTTTACACATAAGCAATTGACATATAACACATAGAATCCATCAACCAAAACCTTATGTTGTGCAATTATTTCAGGCTTGACAGAAGCCCATACACACCATATTTTAGAGTGTTCTCTTCACCCTGACTTAGTAACTTCAGTTTTAACAAAGAAAGCTTTGTATGGTTCATGTTTAAGTGAGGGAGACAATAACAGCATGAACACAGAGGAGGAAGGCTTAGCGTTCTCATTAAAATGTTATGTAATGTGGCAGAATTGCTGGGTAGTTCTAGACAATTCATTACTGTGAGCCACCAGAAATGAGTCAGATTTTCAGATTTCTAAAACGACGCTCCACACCCTTGCCAAAATGTAAATGGGTAACATTAAAATAGCTTGTAGATCACAATGCAAAACATTTTGCCCTATAATTTGTGTCTTCCTGTGATGAATGACTTCATTATCGCTGGTGAGTTACAGGCAGTGAATGGTTCCTTAGGATCATTAGAATTCCACTCTGAGCGTCATGTATCACTGCGAACTCCCTCAGAGCCCTTTCACCTGGAGAGCCATTACAAGCCGAGTGGCGAGGGTGAGCGGTGGGACATGCTCCGCAGCACGTTCTCTCTCTCTTTCTCTCACACACACATACGCACAGGGGAAAGAGGGGTGGAGGGGGAAGATGGAGCAGAATAGAAGCGTGGGCGGCGCTCCCTGTTATGATGTCATCCGCTGAGAAAGGCACAAATAAGTGTCATACACTAAAAAAGGTACTAGTTAAATAACGTGCTGAGTGAAATACATTTATCATGATTATAATTGCATTAACTATTAAAATAGTCATTACAAATATATAAACACTGGTTGGCGTTAACCCTTTAACATCCTTAGCAAGAAATTTATTTCTTTATTTTTGGACCAATAATAACAAAGCAAATAAATAGATTTAATTACATTAGCATAGCATAGACGCCATTTGCATAAAGAAACAATTAGACCATTTGGTAACGCATGCTTTTTGAAATTTGTTTTATATTATTAGTCCTTTTTGTTATATGAAGTTACATAGATTAGAACAGTAAGTAAGAACAATATCTAATGAAAGTTTTTTATCCTAATGAACCTCTGCCGATTGGTTGAAATGGCACAATCAGTTAAGTGAGTTAAGTTCAATCATCTTCATTAAGATTGGGTGACTCAAAATGTGCTCTACCAAAAAGTTGAGCAGAACATTTTACTTTAAGTTAGTTTAAGTTATTCAATGCTACTTACTACTTACATGATATAAGATAAACAACTCACATGAGCAACACATCTTCTTAGTTTTGTTCCTGTTCATCTTCTATACTGCTTTTCCTTCTGGGTTAAAGGAGGTGCTGTAGCCTATCCCAGCTCTCATTGGGTGGAAGGCACAAAGCACCCTGAAAAGTCTGTTGCAGGGCTGACACACTCATATGATGTTGGGTGACAGTACTGCCCACTGTGGCACTGTGCCACCCAGCAAAGAAGTTCCGAGATTTAAGAAAAATGATTAAAAGACAGAGAAAACTGAACTTGTGGATGACCTGGTTGACCATCAAATCTGGTGACACCAGAACTTAAAGCTTTCATCTCAGAGGTAAAAGAGCTCCACTCTTACTTCAGATCTGAAACAATAAACAGGTGTGAGTCAACTGTGAGTCACTGGGAAAATGTCCCAGAGTTCTAACACCATGGAAGGTCCAGAACCAACACGCCTCACTCTAAAATTCACATATCCCTGAAGCCCTCCACAACCAGGATCAGGCGTATTAGATTAGGGATGGAGCTGAAGTCCGCAGGGTGATAGATCTCCAGGATCACAGCTGCAAAGTAGACAGCGAGAATGAACATTTGTAAATCAAACAAACAAACTACTGGTGTTCTCAAAATAATGGATCGACCACCACAGAGTCCAGACCTCACTGAATCCTCACTATATTGGCCTGAGATTACAAGCACTGTGAGAAACAGAGAGCTTCTTCGTCTGAACTCTGAAGGTGTGGCAGAATGTCCCTGCAGATCTCTGCAAAAATGAAAGTAGGTTTACTGAAAAAAATGTGGCTGCAATATGTTACATGCATTTTCTGCTTTTTTCCTGCCCTTGAAAAATTAATACCTTGAGCTTAAAGGCCACGCTGGCTGGACCGACTCTTTGCATATCAATCAAAACGCAAAATTTGCTGATTTTAATATGCTGTCAGTGAGAACATGGTATTCATGTCCAAATGACGCACACATTTAAAATATGTCTACGTTTAAAAGCAAGTACGGGACTGTATGACCGGAGTGGAAAGAAAAGGGAAACTTAGCGTCAGTGAAGAGTGAACACTGGGATGGCCTGCACATACACAGTACGTCACACGTGCTCCTAACTCATTGTCCTCTGCTAGACTTCCTGTCCCTTCCTGTATCTCCCTGCGCAGTTGTTGCTCTGGTATGTGTGTGTGTGTGTAGGGCTGAGTTTGGGAACAGGGCAAAAGGCCAGCTGCGGCTCTCCTGGGCTTAGCCCTCATCAGCCCTATAACGCACCCACTGTGACCCAACACTTCATAAACATCTTCTGAAAGGCGCCTTGACGTTTGTATCTGAAGAGAGACCGCGTCATATGCTGCATTCTCAGATGGGCCATTAGAAAAAAGGAATGAGGAAAAGTTCATTCACAACACATTCAGTGGGACGTAGGAAGTACCTATCACTGTCGTCCTGCTATACGCTATACTACTGTATAGCATGTATTTACATAATTACAAGTTACTAATTACAAAACTACTTTTATTTATAGCCTGATATGAGCTATGTCCCATGCTAAGCTTTGACTAGAGGAGGATAAAGTCATTCAGCATTCTGTTGTGAAACTTTGGAACTGTGTTATTTGGAGGCAGGGAGCTCCATCCAGTCTCTTTAGGATGAGCTGAAGTGACCAGAGCGCATCATCTAAGATCAGTACCTGATCTTGGAACTTGGGCAAGTTTTCAGAATTACAAATCTATGACAAGGCACAGTGAAGGCAAAGTTACAGTCACTAGGCTAAGAGAGACCAACTGGGTGAACCAATCTGCTACAGCACCATCCTAGTGCTGCATTGTTAGTTAGTCAGAAAAGACAGAAGCTTGCAGATTGTGAGTGAAGCAGCTAAACAAAGACAGCATGACATAATACTATATTTATGTTCAGGGACCCTTTCAGAATCATTGATTTAAGCCTAAAAATCAGGGGGTCCAAGAGTTTTATTATTCCTCCACAGGACTCCCTGTACTTCACCCTCAACCTTGGAGGAAACATTGGAAGAGCATGTATACACAAACATTGGGACGTACAGTGTCTCTTGCATACCGTCGCTGTTGAAAGCAAACAAGCATTTCCCAAATGGTAACTTTACAGGAGAGGGCCTCATTTAACCTCATTTAACTTTAACGTAAGTCAATGGAACCAACTTTTAGCCAAGCGATTTTGGGCTATTTCTGTTGCTCCATTCATCATGACATTTTCACACAGTGTAAACAGCAGCTCATAAGCTCAAATGATGAGGGACACATTTGAATAGGCAAAAGTTCCAGAGTTTTGGAAGATCCAGAGATCCAGAGTTTTCAGAATTTTTCCTGTAAGCAAATGTGAACAGGAGTAAAAAAGCCATTCAGAATGTTTCAATGTGTCGAGAAACTTACTGGCTCAGATTTCTTTACAGTGGTGGTGACAGGAACCAGCAGTCATCTGGTCTACACACATAGCCCCCATGTCCAAAACAACCAGTGAGCCTACAGGGGTCTTCTGAGCTTTTACTGGATATATGTTACTGATTATAACGCAGTATTTAATCAAACAAAAAACTGTTTTTATTTGGGGAACATTTTGCAACGCCCTGCATGAACCGTCCCAACCTGAAAGGATTTTAAAATAGATTTTAAACCAAAATTCTATCAGAAAACAATAGCCAAACAACTTTCTGGAAGGGAGCTTTTAGTAAGCTTGGTTTTCTGTAAGTTTCCTTAGAACTGAGAATTTCGTATGAAACTAATTTGAATATCTTTGTTTGCATATCAACCACTTCGATATGCAGAAATTTTTAGAAAGTAATTTGAATTCCTGCTCTAACTCTGTAACCCAACCAGTTGCACAGTAGTTCTTGTAGTTGGTATGCAGTAAGAACAGGACTTTTAAGGGTTTAATGGTTCAGTAAATAAGGTTATTGATTTATGAAATGGAGATTTCACAAATCAATGATATAATAGGTCTCCCCCCCCCCCCCCACCCCCCCCCCCCTTTCCCCCCCCCCTTCCCCCCTCTTTCCCCCCCTTCTTTCCCCCCCTCCCCTTCCCCCTCCTCTCTTTCTCTCTCTCTCTCTCTTTCTCTCTAAGGAAACCTGCATGTGCATGGGCCTGTCATGTAGGCCGACATTCTTCACATGCCTGTAGCATCTGTCTCTGAACCAGTTCCGTGTCCCGCAATCCTCAAAAATACACACACATGAGTCGGAGCGGGGGTGATCAAGGGTGTATGTGTGTGTGGCTGTACGGGAGTGAGGTGGAGGAGCACGAAGCTACATCCTGGTCAGTGTGACCCCTGTGGGGAGGTGGGGGCTGCTCACAGAACAGCAGGCACGGCGAGAGAGAGTGGGGAGGGGGGAGAGAGAGAGAGAGAGAGAGAGAGGGAGAGAGAGAGAGAGAGAGAGAGAGAGAGAGAGAGAGAGAGAGAGAGAGAGAGAGAGAGAGAGAGAGAGAGAGCGAGCAGGGTTATGAATGTTAAAACAACAGCAGCCTCCATCAACATGCTGAGACCAGGCTTGCAAAAAGCAAACACACAATCCACGGACAGGAAGTCACTCTTGGCCAGCTCTGACTAGAAAGAGATAGAGAAAGACACATGAGTGGGCGCTTCTATGAACACTTTGAGACCTACATTTCCTTGCAGAGAGAAAGATCGCAAAGTATCTCAAAGGCTGGGATGGATTAAGGCGATTTGCCCATGATGTGGTGTCAAAATAAACAAGCTCTCTTCTTTTACATACAAATGCTAAAAGTACAATACACCGACTGATGGAAATTTTGACTGAAAACAGGATTTTTATATATGCTCAGTTCAAATCTGGTGCCAAAAAAGTTGGGACAGGAGGAAATCCTACGGGCGCTAATATGCCTCTAGACGATGACAGACTCTGGCTTCTGAACACATCAGGCTACAATACACATTTCCTCTGTGGATCTGCACATTTTAGATGAGCTGGTTTTGACAAAGTCCATGTGCCCATATGGTGATATCCATCACAGAAGCAAGGAGGTTTATATATATATATTTGTACTGATTTTGTTTTTAAAAATCCACTGCTCAAAGTGGACTGACAAATATCTCTTTTTTTAGTTTAGCCTTTTACTCACTGCCAAATCTGATGTTGGTAAAAAGGTCTCATTGTTTTAAAACAATTGGGCAATTGGGTGGAAATGAGCGTTAAACAGATTTTCAACCTATTGAAGTTTAGTATACACACATTTGTCTGCAAACTGAATTGTATTACAACCAATAATTGAAAGCCTGTGTACTGTTCATGGAATAACCTGTATGTTTTTATAGAGTTGCGAGTTTTTACAGTGATTTTATACTTAAATATTGGTAGTCCATAACCTGTAACACTTTCGTGGCTTGTTGTTTTATTTACTAAGCTGTATATTTTGCTCATAATGCTTAGCTTCATTTTTGTCACAATGACTTGCTTGGTAGGAAGAGCAGGTTCGGCCTGTAGTGGTTTACTTTTCTACATCATGATGAATGAAACATGGTTTTAGTGTTCAATATTTTAATAATAATTCAAGCTTAATAGAGGTAAGTGCAACACAGATTTGAGTGCTAATTAGGCCAGACATCTCAATATGGCCATAAGATGTTGGGATTTGTCTTTATTTATTCCACAGTTAGTTCTGATCTTGCAGTGTGATTGGCTGAGAACAATTTTATATGTTACAATATTGCACAATAATACCTAGCAATGATGTCTGTGCTTACAAGACAAACACACCAGCCATAATAAAGCATCAGTATTATAACTATACTTGTTTATTTCCAAGTAAAACAGCCGAAATGAATTTACTATATTTCATTTGTTGTTGTAGTGTCACAAATGAGAAGTAAATGCTGAAGATCTCACACGGTTATTCACACTAAACACAGACACAGTGGGTTTACAACAGTGCAGGACTCATCAGCTAGGTAGGTAGGGCGGTAGGTAGATAGGGTAAGTAGATAGGGATGTGGGGAGGTAGGCAGGGAAGTAGGTAGGGAGGTAAGTAGTGTAGGTAAGTAGGAAGGTAAAGAGAGTGGTAGGGAGGGTGGGTAGGTAGGTAGGTAGGTAAGGAGGTGGTAAAGTCCGTAGATAGATAGAAAAGAAAGTAGGAAAGGGGGGTAGATAGGGAAGTGGAGAGGTAGGTGGGTAGGGGACATAGGCAGATAAGGAAGTAGGTAGGTAGAGATGTAGGTAGAGAGGAGGTAAGTAGTGTAGATAAGTAGGGAGATAGGTAGGCAGGTGGGGAATTAGGCAGGTAGGGAGGTAGGGAGGTAGGGAGGTAGGGAGTGGGTGGGTGGGGGGGCAGTGAAGTAGGGAGGGAGGTAGGTAGGGTTTAACGCATTGTGCAGTTAAGATATGAAATTAGATCAGCCAAATAGATGGAGCATGAGGCACTGCACCATTTAAGGTAGGCAGATAATCTGAGTGAGTAAATACGAAACTTCATATAAACGAAAGTTCTTGTGTAACAGCTTTGGCAGTGTGTGTAGCCATGGGATTACTATAACTTGAAATAGGGAATGTTGATTAACAAGGAAAAACTTTTTTTTCCTGTCCTCCTTATCTTAAACTCAAACACTAAACAGCGATAGCAGGACTGTAGTATAATCACTATAATACACTCGAGGTTTGTCCTATGACGTGAGATGTTGGCAGAGTGGTGTACTTATCCTTTCTGCGGCACACCAGTGCCAATACCTCACGTTATAGCATGAACCATGAGTGTTTTTTTTTTTATTCCCAAACCAGTACTGTGTCTAATAAACATGTTTATACAATGGAGAAAAATATGAAATTATTTTTATTAAAAAGCATTTAAAAGCTAGTCTCTAAATCCCAAGGCTGCATTCACCAAAATGCACATTGCTTTGATAATTAAAATACCTGAAGTTTCAATCTTGTGAAAAAGCCAAATTGCCATATGAAGTCAGTGTCTTTCTACGTATGAAAGTTCTCTTTCATGAGTGGGAAATGACAGAATTAATGCGAAGGGCTACTTTTAGCACATTATGGCATTACAGTAATGCTGAGAGTGAAGTGCAGGGCAGGAGCATTGGTTCTGCCCGCTGCCACTTCCTCAGTAAACAGCACACCCAGCCAGTGTAATTGTAAGCCTGTGGCTTTGCATCATCTGTTAATGAAATTTCAGACTATTAAGTCGCCATGTTTCAGCAGCTGCCCACACAGACGATCAGATCACTCAGGGACACGGTCTCACTTTGAGCTGGCTTTCAAGGGCACACTCTCTCACACACCATCTTTCATGGATAGAGTGCATGTCGCGTACCCAGCCCATTACACAACACGTCACTCTCAAACTGTTCATGATATGAAATGCTAATGATATGGTATTACCTATGCCTTTTCTGGAGAGCATCCTTGCTTAGCAAAGAAGAGCCTGTGGTTTTAGTGATAGTTTTACCCTCAGATATCCTCACATCAGTTTGTTTGGTGTTAACACTGGTTTCCTTTAGCTTTCCACTAGAGCTACAAGGCTAATGCAGCTAACACATTTAATTTTCAACTGTGAACTCTTTCCAGCCAAGGTGGATCATTTTTGGGAAATGTTTGACTGGGTAAATTCCAAATCCGAAGCTCAAACTGTGTGGAATACATTAACAGCCAAACTTATATATACAAATAAATATAAACAAAACCTATTGTCCTTTAATGAGCCAAGCTGTTATTTTTAATTATGCATATCTGTATATTTTAAACCAACAACACCCAAAGTAGGAAGCCTCTGGCTAGTTACAAATCAAGTCAAATCAAAGTTTATTGTCACGTCACATTTAAACAGGTGTGAAGGTGAGAATCTCAGGTGCGTAGCTTCTTGCAGTACTTAATTACTAAGTGAACAGAGTAGAATGAATAGAAGCTGTGATACATACAGATGTACACCATTCCATATATGCAGTTTGAGGAAGCTGAGGTAGATAAAAGAGATACAGGGTATATACAGGGTATTATAAAGCATTTAGCGCTATGCTACACCATATTGGTATAAATGTAGCAGTAGCATTCAAATACAGCGGTTTACCTGGCTACCACCTTTTCTGTCATAACACTGCAACACACATCTGCCATAATAAAAGTAGTAACCGTGTCCAGTTGCAGAGATTAGAATAGTGCTCAAAGATCCACCAATACCAATCCTCTTATCTAATGACATCACAGCTAAAACCAGAAGTAGCAGCAAACATTTATTTACTATTCAGTTTATAGACTGCACTGCATTAAAAGTTGCCATAGTATTGAAAATAGCATTTACATTGGCATAGCTGAACAAAGAGAGTTCAGTACAGCGTAGAACTGACACACTGTGCACACTGTGAACCTCTAACATTGTTGTTCCTCCTTTAAATACAAATCCAGCATTTACAAATGAGGACGGTAAAACAAGCTGATTCCTGAACTCCAAGCACTAAACTAGACTTATTAATATATAACCCAAAATGTATGTACAACAACGAAGCAACAACAACAAAAAGGCAGCCTATATGGACAATGCTACTGTTCCAGGCTGGAAAGACCATTTCCAAAGTGCTTCCAAGGAAACAAACTATCAGGGTTACATGGTTTATTGTTATCTTCAAACAAGGCTGAAATTGGCTTCCTATGCGCCGGCTTCTTAATCCAATCTTCGGTTTCACTTTAAATGCTAGAACTTGTACAGGCGCCAGAAAGCAGCTGCTGCCCATATATTTTACTAGATCATGGACAGCTAATTAAAAGTTGTTTGTTTGATCTGCACATTTCATAGACCGTAAGCAAGTATGGAGCAGCTTCACTCAGCTCTTGACACTGAAGACACTGGTAAGAGGAGCAGTTCCGCCTTTACTGGCATCACAACCTCAACCACAACCAAAGGCAAGTCAAATGATTTTATCACTGTTTGAACTTGAACTGTTTGAAGTTGGCTGAGAGTTTCACTTTGTGTTGATGTCCAGATGGAAAGCGAGTAGCTAGTATAGGTAATGTTAGGTACAAACAAGCTCCAAGTAACTTATGTTAGTTAAGATAAATTGACTTAACCACATATTTGACAAGTATGCCAAGTATGTTTCTTCTGTATGATTATTACAGGGTCTTGCTGTAAACCAGCCAATCAGAGTAGAGCTTATCTAATTATTCATAATCTCTACTTACTACTTACAGCACACTAACGCATTACACTTACTGAGTTACTGTACACCAACACACTACATACAGCACACTAACGCATTACACTTACTGAGTTACTGTACACCAACACACTACTTACAGTACACTAACACATTACACTTACTGAGTTACTGTACACCAGCACACTACTTACAGTACACTAACACATTACACTTACTGAGTTACTGTACACCAACACACTACTTACAGTACACTAACACATTACACTTACTGAGTTACTGTACACCAACACACTACTTACAGTACACTAACACATTACACTTACTGAGTTACTGTACACCAACACACTACTTACAGCACACTAACACATTACACTTACTGAGTTACTGTACACCAACACACTACTTACAGTACACTAACACATTACACTTACTGAGTTACTGTACACCAGCACACTACTTACAGTACACTAACACATTACACTTACTGAGTTACTGCACACCAACACACTACTTACAGTAAACTAACACATTACACTTACTGAGTTACTGCACACCAACACACTACTTACAGTACACTAACGCATTACACTTACTGAGTTACTGTACACCCACACACTACTTACAGTAAAATAACACATTACACTTACTGAGTTACTGCACACCAACACACTACTTACAGTACACTAACACATTACACTTACTGAGTTACTGCACACCCACACACTACTTACACTACACTAACGCATTACACTTACTGAGTTACTGATCCCTGCTCCACTGAGCTACTGCTTTAATATGTTTCGGTGTTTATGTTAGCAGGTCCTTACTCCATGGCTTCAGATTTCAATTAAATGGTGAATGCTGGAGTGTCTGTAGTGTGTAAACCACAATGTGTGTGGGTGTACGAGAGACAGAGTTTGCTTCTAAACGGCAGCCACAGAGGTTGTCTTAACGTTCTAAAACTTTGCAGGCCTGAAAAATAGCCTAATAACTTGAAATGTCATCTGCCTACCCACACTGACACAGCAACCACACTACATGCATAATGTTCCACTGTCAGTTTTACAGATGGTTCTATTATTAGATACTGATGTCACTGAACGCATGGAGAGGAAAGTGTAGGGTAGCAACATTTGTTGTGGCCATCGTCACAAACAGGAGGCTCTGTTCTGATTGGATGCCCTACATTTAGCCTCATTTAAAAGGTGGACTGGGCTGAAACACACTTCAGCATGAATGGTCAAACCTCCATAGACCAAACAAGCAGATATATGTAAATGCTATGGTTTAGGGACATCACAAAAACAATACATTCCAAACGTGCCGTTTCTGCGGTTTTCATGCCATATATGGACTGCATGGGCTGGATAGTTAATGGTTGTCAGTGTTTACAAACAACATTAAATGCTTAGTAACATCAGAGACCACCCTTCATCTGTTTAATCTGCGCTCTGAACAGTCATTACAAACGTATTTATTGTCCGGTATCAGGAAAACAAGCTGCTTGACATAAAACGACACAGAAACTTCACCAACTAAATATATCAGTGTTTCCAGTATTGACTGTGTCCACCCATGGCTTTATTACAGCTTCCCTTTTTCCAGAACACATGCTTTCAGTTCTTCAAAGACGTCTGCAGGGATGTTTTTTCACACCTCCTAAGTTTTATATCTTAGCATTTTCTTCTTACCATCCTAAATTATCCCAAACACATTCAATAATGTTGAGGTCTGGAATCTGGGGTGGTCAGACCATTGTTCTGAAAACACCAGCAGCTTCTTTGTTTGCACACATTCTTCTTTTTCAATTATTTCCTGTTCTCAGGGAGTAGCTACTTGAACAGCTACACATCCTTTCAGACTCATAGCCTTCTCGCAGTGGAAGGATGGACAGAAGCAGCTGGATCTTTTGGTTGGAAGTGTACTGAAATAAGTGACTGTATAATATAGGAATCAGGTGGCCTCTGTATAATACGGGAGAATTCAGTTAAACGGTAATTGAGTTTGTGATTCTATTTGGTTGTACTCAAACATCAGACTGCTTCCTGGTGGGTAAGAATAGAAACACTTGCACACAGACAGACAGCTCCATCAACGCTCTTCAAAAAGCCTCTTCACTGCCTCGGGCCATGTTATTTAACCAAGAGAAATGACACACTCCATGGCCTTGTGACACACACACCCCCACACACACATGCAAACACTCAGGCTTTTACATTAGTCAGCAGCTCAGTGGTCAGCATGCTCAGTGTTGACAATCATGCAGTCAGAAGCTGTGAGAGAAAAGAAAATACACTTCTCATTACAGTGACCCGCTTTCAGCAACTTCAGATTGCTGCAGAACACAACACCTAGCTAAAAGCTGCTTGTCACAGTGATGACAGACCTCTTTTTGCTCCCCCCCACACCTCTCTCTCTCTCTTTCTCTCTCTTTCTCTGTATGGTTAAAGATACTACCTGTATAATAATAGGATATTTACTGCTGCTGACAGAGATTTCAAGGGCCCACAGAACAGAACTGTGGAAGTGTCGACAGAGCTGTACACACTTTCTGGAAAAAGGCTAAATATTAAGTGCATAATGCATGTGTCATTAATTTAAACATTCTCACCAGTTTATACAGTCCATATATAGAAACTTAGGGGCAGATTTACATTTTGTGCCAATGCAAACTCTTTGTTAAAATTAAAGGAGCTATTTATTAGCCTTAAAGGAGCAGTCTATAAGATGCAATCTGTCAAATTCATAGTTCAACAATAGGGGGCAACATATAACCAGAAAATGCACAGTCCCTCCTCCTCCCCTTTCAGTTCATACCTGCAACATCAAACTTCCCTCTACTCGCCACATAAATCTCCAGTGGTGGAAGGCAGTGCCAAAGATAAGTCATTTTGCTGCTCTTTATATCACTTCTTTATTTGCTGCTGAAAGTGGATTCTTGCTGCCAGCTGCCAGAGGGGTGTTATAATGTCTTGTCAGACGGGGGCTTTAGGCATCTTCATGTTTAATCCTCCTCACATTGGCTACCTGTCCTTAAAGGACCAGGAGAAGAACCTTCAACATGACTGATAAGAGGTAAGAATACGCTGTCAGGGCAACAGAACTACTTCTACACCTTCTTATGTTGGACTGATTCCACTCCACCCTACAGTGACTCACTATCACCTAATCACGGACAAAGTGGTATTACGAGACAGCACAGAATGGGGTTAACTGGTCGATGCTATTGTTTGTGCTCACCTTTAGCTACTGCTGATGAAATAAATGACTTTTTTGCCTGCCAGAAGCAGAAATTCCATAAAAGAGTCTGAAGTTCTGATTTATTTCATGTATTTCAAAGACCTCAAGGATGAAGTAATGTAAAAATATTAACTTTGTTTAACTTAGTTTTGGTAGAGCACATTTTGAATCACTATATATTAATAAAAAGATGTTGAACCTAACATGATTGTGCCATGTCTACCAACCGGCAGAGGTACATTGGACTAGAAAGATCCAAATAAGGTCAGTATGTCTTTTAATAGATACACCTTTACTGTTCTCATCGTAAATCTTTCCACACATGTGAATTGTTTTTGGTGGTATTCTTGGAAGTTAATTTATCTGCCTTATTACTATAACTATTATAATAACTATTATAGTTTCAGAGGTCTTGATGAACAGAATACATAACTTATACATACATAATAAAAAAGTCTAATAAAGGTAAGGCCATTTTTGAAAAGTATACATTACCAAACAGTCCAATTGCTATGCTAAGCTAATGTAACTGAAATTGAGTACTTGCTATGTTATTATTGTCCCACAACAAATGAAAATGCAAATAAAAATCAATTTTTTTCTTTGTGAGGAAGGTTTAAAATTCAGTCATTACATTTGCTTGCTTTCATACATGATTTTATAGATAGATAGATAGATACATACATACACACATACATCAATAGATTCGTTTTTAGCACAACAGAGCTAGTTTGTTTAACCCATCCTTGTGTTAAGGAGTGTGTTCCTGTATAGTTGCACAAATAGCTGCACCCAGACAGAATCAACCCACGGGAAAGAAACTTGGTGGGTAGGTTTGACATTCAAGTTTCATGCTCGGCTTGCATGTGATGTAAGCAAGGACAGAGCTTATCACTGAACCTGACCGACCCAACAGCCACGAATACAGACATTCAGCAAGTAGTGATGTCTTCCATGAGTCATCCTGTTAGAGCCAGCATCATTGGCAGATGGCTGCACGAGGCAGGACTACATGCATGCCGACGACTGCGTATAACGCCACGTAAGCATCGCCAAACACTGCAATGATTTTGTGCCAGACTGTGATGGAGTGACTGGCAGTGATGGCAGCGGGTCATCTTCAGTGATGAGTCCAGCTTTTGTCTTGGTGGAGACGACCAA
The DNA here is from genome assembly GCA_024036415.1 of Prochilodus magdalenae. Taxonomy (NCBI): domain Eukaryota; kingdom Metazoa; phylum Chordata; class Actinopteri; order Characiformes; family Prochilodontidae; genus Prochilodus; species Prochilodus magdalenae. The sequence continues at coordinate 817,057 of JAMWET010005002.1, forward strand.
CGAATCCTTGTGTGGAGGCACCGTGGTCAGTGAAATGATAAGCCATTTTATTTTATCATCATTTATTCTGATTCATTTATTTATTCATAACTAATTCTGAAAGTTTGGTTGTGTAATACATGATCCAGGGATGCATCTTGTGTGTCAGCCTGTGAGATTTGAATGCTGGATGTTATGAGTGAGATGAGATTAATTGAGTTAAGCATTCAGGTTTTTGGAAAAAAGCAGCCATGGAGCAACCTAAAATAACACAGCTGATTCTGCCAATTGTAGATGCTGACTGAAACAGTGGAACAACTGGTGGGACTGCAGCTGCAGAGGAGGGACTGATGCCATGGGCATTCATCATCTCACCTACTTCTTCTGGTTAAACTGCTACCTCACAGCTCTTGCACACTGCACAGTCTTTCTCCCTGCACTTTAGGGCTGGGCACTGTCAGCGACTTCAGACTACATATCATGATACAAGCATCTTTACAAGTCTTTAAATCTTAGATTTATACAGAACTTAGGTAATAATCTGTTTATGCATTTATTATTGATAAAAAAAATATGTATACACAAAACCATTACTTATAAGGTACTTTTTTTTTCGTGATCAATTCATTATTGGTTTTTGTGTACATATACAAACAACAAACTAGTGATAAACGACAATCTAGAAGTGAAAAGAGAAAAGAAAAAACAAGATAAATATGTTTACAAAAAGAATAAAGGAGAAATATAAACTAGAATCAAGTTCACCAGACCAAATTGAGTCACCTTGTGTGTTTAAGGTGTAGTAACTTCAGGTCCTTGCAAATGGTGCAAGTAGGAAACTTGTCAAGCCCATGCCAAATCCAGTCACAGGTGTTACTGATGCTTGTGGAGGCATTACACGCTATTATATACGTTTCAGCCTCAGATGGCTCAGCTTATATGTGCACTGAGAAGGTACATATCAGTGTCTGGATACGGAATCACAGTATTTTATAACTGGGTTTAAAGCTAATGTAATTAATCACCATCTTCGCTGCAGCGAACCTAGAGAACAGCATTCTGCACTGATTATATGTAATAGCTCCGCCATTGTTTAATAGACAAATGGCAGGCGTTTACACTTTGTACATCTAACCTCTTACACTGAAGAAGTAGTTATTATATAATTCACGAGTAGTAAGTGTAAATATTATTTTCACAACTTGTGATTAGCGGTTAGTGTTGGGATGCACACCTGCTAATAGAAAGTGCCACAGTATTCCAACTCTTCTTTTGATGATGAGTGTAATTAGACATGTGTACTTGCCTATGTTCAAAAATATGTAATGGTCTTTCAAAAAGTAATGCCTTTGACTGTAGATAGAAACTCCTAAATTCATTGCAGTTGAAGTCCTAGATTTTATGAATGTGTTGCCGGCATCAAATTAGGAATAAGCATATATATTTACAAAAGGTAAACCACTTGAGATATCTTCATTGTGCTGCTTGTAATTACATGTGTGTAAAAGACAGTTTATAAATCACTGATTTTTTGTTTTTATCTGCATTTGTATCGACTGTTTACTCATTTATTTTCACAGCCAATAGGAATAGGGCATGCTTTACTATCACACCAGCCTGAATGTATGAGCTACAGTGCTCTTTCTATACCAATATATGTGTTGATGGAATTTCATTGACTGGTGTTACAGTACATCTTCTTTTTTCCTTATGTAACTCCCTTCAAGCAATGCAAGGATATGCTTGAAAGCATACAGAAGCAAAGGATCTGTTCTACTCCCTCTAGCCTCTGTGTTTCTCACTTGTAAGGCCCTGGGAAGAAAAAGAAAACGAAAAACCCATAGCAGGAGGAAGAAAATGCTGAGGTGAGAAGAGCTGAAGCTGTAAATCATGACCATGGGAGATGGCAGACAGAGAGGGAGACACAAATAAGCCAGAGATGGCAAGGCCAACACTCAGTAGGTAACCGTCGTTTGGCAGAGCTCAGGATGTACAGTAGAAGCCCTACAGTAATAGCTCAGCGAAAAAGGCAATTTACAGCTTCCCCTTACTGGGAAGGCAGTGGAGCGAAGACATGACTGGTGTACAAAGTCGAACTCTAAAGTTTTCCACTGGAGCTACAATCAAACACTTGCCTTAAACCATGCTGACTAGATTGCTTGTGTGCTTTCTGACACCGAAAGACCAGCTATTCTGTTCTCGACAAAAATGGTATATAGTAACGGAATATGATAAGATACGCATTACCATGGGTGTACTTCTGGACATCTTGAGCAAGTACAAATATTTTTTTTGTAAATGCACTTAAGTATCAACAGTAAAAGGACTCTGAGTTGTTATTAGGGCTGTCCAACTTTTAAAATAACTCATTGGAATACATTTTTTTCTTTCCGCTTTAAAAGCAGTGGGTTTGTTAGAACTGTATGTGAAAATAAGCCTTTGCACAATATTCATGCAATTCAATAATTCATTCATTCATTCATCCACACCATTTATTCTACTGGGTCATGAGCAGGTGGGGTCCTTGAGCTTATCCCAGCACTCATTTTGTGGAAGGCAGGAAACACCCAGGACTGACCACAGTCCATCACAGGCACACGGACACACGCACTTGTCTTACTATACTTGTGAGGTCCTTCACTGTAGCACCTCTTCTCAATCTATGGATCCTGTCACTCACACCACACAGGTATTTCTAGCCCCATCTGAGCCTGAAGTTAGTACTATCTTCGTCACACAAGTGTTAAATTAAAAGCTACCAAAACAATTATGACACTACTGAAAGTTTATTAAATGGTATGCTTAGCATAACTCAAACTCCCATCCATGACACGCAAACACAGCCTTGAACAGCTGTACAAACATAAAATCCAAAAAAAAAACAAGTTCTCAAATCCAGAAAATATGTGTTTTGGTAGTGAGAGTTCTTAATGTAATTCACTGATTTTCAGACCCATTTACTTCAAAACAAAGGGCTCTAAAAGCTGGCCATGTGGCTGCAAGGGAGCAGTAATATCCATCTGCAGGGCAGCAGAACCACAACGGTAAATTAGGTTTCACGCTTTAAGCACTATCAGAGTGTGAGGTAAGGCTGCTGGGCTGAACAGTGATGTGTAAATGGGTCAGTTAGAGGTGAGGAGGATGTGCTGAGTAGAGTGACTTCAACATACTGGAACAGACAGCGGAGCTTCTGAGCAAGTGGTAAAGTAAACACAGATGACATAACCTGTGCAAACGTCATAAAAGAAGCAACGTCAGATGTTTTGTAGACCTTTGTACGGATTACGAATGAACACAATCCCGTTTCCAGACACTAGATCCCATCTATGCTGAAGATGTAGTGTGGCAGCCATGCTGTGCTGCAAGGAAAACATCTGGGGTACCAGTGACCCAGATGAGCCAGATGTCTGTCCTGGGGGTCTGAAACTTGTATGTCTGAGCGGGTGAGTGTTTACTGACTGTCTGCATCATATTTTTACAGTGGCCACATTCCCATTCATCTTCATCTGGCAGGCTAATGGATTTTCAGTCATTAATGAAATTAAAAAGTTTAAATTATGGCTTCATTAGCTTATAGTCAGAACATAGAACAGCCTATCAGCTTTATCTAACATGATATGGTGAATGGTTGTAGTGGTCTAGCCTGAGTGCTTTCCAGACATAATAGGTGAACATAGTGATTTAATGATCCTACATGCCACATATCGAGATATTAACACCGTTTCATATCTGATTGTGTGATTCAGGCTTGTGTACAGATTTTTGATCAGATGCACAGTTTCCATGCAGCAATGATTTTTTATGAATTTTGTTTTCCTATTGGAATGGAATGAATAAATGGGATGGAAAAGTGCATGCCCACATTTAATGTTGGTCTGATCAACACTTGTCTTTTTTCCCCATCCCTCTTTCCTCCCATAGAGTGTAGAGTAGTAACTGTTGCTGTCGGTCAAGCAGAAGTACAGTAGACGGGCGTGTACTTTTTCACCCCATTCATTCTTCATGGGAAGAAGTTTGGAATTTAATGAGGTGTTTTTCCGAAAACCGTAAATCAGTTAAAAAACTGTATACAAGCATACTTCTCCCGATCAGACTAAACAATCCCGAATTGGAACGATGTTGATATATGAAAGCCTGTGGAACTAGTTAGTGGACAAAAAATCTCTAGACCAGAAGAACAATGCTGGAAAAGTGCATGTTTAGAAGGAAACGAGGAATGGCTTCACAGCTTAAATGGTTCCCACTTCCTGTTAGGATGTGGTTGCTATGGGAGGAACGAGGGATGAATAAACAACACATAAAAGAGTATGGGTCAGTATGTCTGAGGATTAGAGTTTGGGGATCTGCCCTGAGTGAGCACTTGCAGTTTGGTTGATGGTTAAAGGCAATAGCAATAGGGTTTGAATGGGGGTGGAAATGAATGGGACCCTATGGGAGAAAATGAGGGATGAGGTAAAAAGACAAACAGACGAGTGCAGGTTAGAATTCATGCCTGGGGTTCTGCCCTATAGTGTATGTGAAAGGGTGTCTGTCAGCTGAGGAGAAGTACAGAGACACATTCTTAATGGGAGAATCAGAATTTAGTTTTTCTGAAAAACCTATGTTGGATTGAAAAGCTGTATACAAGCCCGCCATTCCCATTCAGACTGGACATTCTGGAGATATCCCAAAACCTGCAGGACAAGTCAGTGGACAAAAAGTCTCTTGACCAAGCAGAATATCAATTGGATAACAATACTGTTACATCATTAATAACCAATCCCAGACTGTTTTGTTGGTTTAGCTCGTTGTATGTATCACAGATTTTTCCAAACGGGTTTAACCTGTCATATAAAGTCCTTTCATAAAAAGAATAAACTGCATTTCTGACAGACTAGGTCTGGCTTTAAAGAGGCACTGGGCCGGTGCTGTTTTTGAGGAATCTATTACATCCGTACCTCTCTCTCAATTCCCCAGGAGTGTTATGACACAGATTTAGTTTTGTCTAAGCCCAGCTTCCCTGCCGTCTCCCACAGGCTCAGCCATTCTACAGAGGAGGTTGATTTTGTAGCTCCGGCAGTGGCGATCTGAGCCAAAACCCCCCGGCGGTGCTGTTTATGTTTGTGTGAAGAGGCCGAGCGAGACGCGAACAGCTGAATCCTCTGTTTGAATGAGCGGCCTTGGACCCCCTGTTTTCTTTTCTCATTGTCTCCATCCTGAACAAACAGCGCTCGGGCCCCTCCTTTCTGTTGTTCGGCTTCTCGCAAGGAAACTGACCTAAATAAAACGGATCAAAGGGAGTATAAAAATACAGTGGGAACTTGATTTAGGAGATTTCAGGATCAATCATAACGGCGCAATTGAAAGGACGGAGACTTCGGCCATGTTTGAACTTTAAATAATCAGATTGCTTTCTTTAATCGCTTTGCTGATGTTTACTTTTTTTTTGTTTATTTGCTGGTGCTGTGGTGCCAAACAACTGCAGCCCAGGTGTGCAGTCATTCAGCTGAACGCTGCGATGCTGTTAAATACTAATAATAGAGGCTTATGTCATGCAGTCTGTTTGTTTTGTGTTGTGAGGACCACAGTGGAAATCAGCTTTAGGGCTTTATTGCAGTGTAAGGATGTGACAATACTCATGTTAAAGAATCATTTCTTAGAAAATGAATAGCAAGTGAAATGCCTCATTCAGTATGAACATATGGAGCCATTTCTGTTCCCAGTGATAATGATAGGAACTAGACTAGTCTAAAGTGTTTAATGCCTCTGAAAGCTCCCACACAGAAAGCTATTATATAAAATGGTTATGAATATGTTGCCTGATCCTTAATGCAGAGTTTCACAACAGTTTCAGATAAGGTTAGTTTTGAATGCATCCATGGAGGAGGTATATATGCATCCAGGGTGTTGTAATTCAAAGATGTCCCAATGAAAACTCGTTTATTTTAGATTAACACCCATTCTACCATTATTGACATTATACAGACAAAACTACATGTGGGTTCACTGATAGTTCAGGAAATAAAATAGCTGGTAAATAAAATACCTGTGTTTGTGTTGTATACATGGCGTCTCCTGGCTTATATCACCACCACTCCCAAGACATTGTTTACATCTCAGTAATTGAATTATGCAGAAATTATTAAACTTTTCTCTATTCTGTTGTAGAGTTCCCTACTATGTGGTTGTTGAGTCTACCTCTCTTTAGTTTTAGAGTCCACCTTTATTCATTAGCATAGTTCAATTCTATTTGGTAGGAGAGTCCACGTTTATTCGGCAATACAGTCCCTCTTTATTAAGGTTGTAGAATCCACCATTTTTGTAAGGATATTGCATTTTATTTATTTTGTTATCCATTTATTACTCATTAAAAATAAATAAATAAACATTAAATTTGTGTTAGCATTTATGTTTTCTAATTCTGTATCATAATATATTTGTACCCTACTGCAGTATGGCATGAACATATATCCTAACCACTAATAAATCCATTCATTTATTCAATGCAAATGTTGTTTGTGCACAGAATCCACCTGGCAGTGGTCAAAAGAAGCTGGCTCTGACCCCTTACTTATTTCCAACAATATTTTTCCATCAGAGCCTCTGGAATGAAGACCTGTCTGAAACTTCAAAGGATGAGCTTTGAATACAAAAACCATTAGGCGGTGCCATTAAAATATAGATTTCACAGCTCTTGGTAAACACTGGAATCAATGTTATGAAGCCAGGCATGACTACTGCCTGTGATCCTTGTGGCTTTAATACTGCAGACATGAAAGAAGCTATTAGTCTACTGATATTGTAATTATCAAAGCATCTCACACAGCTTCCACAGGTGTGGGCGCGCGCTTCCTCATTAATTCTCCATTCAGTCTAACTGAGTCAAGCATTCTATTAATAAGAGCCCTTCACGATCAATGCCTTTTGCAGAATGTGACATTTAAACGTGAGCTACGTGCCGTCCAGCAAGCGTACTAACGCGCTACTAATGCTCTGTCCATCCGCATCAATGAGCATGTTGTAGGTTATGCAGTATTACTCTAGGTACCAGCCCCTATCCCTGGAGGGCTCTGCATCATTGAAACCATGGTGACAGCAGGCCTGCCTGCACTGTTGTTTACCTTTCTGTTAATTTGCCTGCGCTTGGACGGCTGATTTGGTCCCCCAGGCTCAAGACACAAGACACAAGACACATTTACAGGTGCTGTCACATTCACAACTGACCAATCAACAGTGACCCATTGCTGGTGACCCCAGGCATGGTTTTAGCTTCAGAGACAAAGCAAGCTACACAGGTACACATAAGCACATGAAAATGAATGCTCCTGCCCAGCCTCAGTTCAGGAAGTGCTTTAACAACCAAACAAAGGTGAGCAATCAATAAAAGGGTCAGTGTCACAGACCTAGATTAGGCACACCCGAAGGAGCTGAATGACTACAGGCCGGTTGCTTTGACGTCTCACGTGATGAAGACCATGGAGCGACTGCTGCTGAACCACCTCAGACCTCAGGTCCACCATGCTGAGGACCCACTGCAGTTCGCGTACCGGGAGAAGGTGGGAGTGGAAGATGCCATCCTCTATCTTCTACACAGAACTCACTCTCATCTGGACAAGGGGGGTGGTGCTGTGAGGGTCATGTTCTTTGACTTCTCTAGTGCCTTCAACACCATTCAACCCCTACTACTGAGAGACAAGCTGATGAAGATGGAGGTGGACATGCACCTGGTCACCTGGATCACTGACTACCTCACTGGGAGACCACAACATGTCAGGATCAGGGACTGCTCCTCTGATACGGTGATCAGCAGCACAGGAGCACCACAGGGGACTGTTCTCTCTCCAGTCCTGTTCACCCTGTACACATCGGACTTCAAATACAACTCGGAGTTATGCCACATGCAGAAGTTCTCTGATGACACTGCAATCGTGGGGTGTGTGCGTAATGGCCAGGAGAGGGAGTACAGAAGCCTGGTTGAGGACTTTGTGGAGTGGTGCACCACCAACCATCTGAAGCTGAACATCACAAAAACCAAGGAGATGTGTATAGACTTCAGGAGGTCCAGGCCCTCTCAGCAGCCAATCTCCATCAAGGGGGTTGATGTGGAGGTTGTCAGGTCCTACAGATACCTTGGTGTGCACCTGGACGAGAGGCTGGACTGGTCAGTAAACACTGACACAGTCTACAAGAAAGCACAGAGCAGACTGTACTTCCTCAGGAGGCTGGGGTCCTTCAGGATCTGCCAGAAACTCCTCCTGATGTTCTACCAGTCTGTGGTAGCCAGCGTCCTCTTTTATGCTGTGGTGTGTTGGGGGGGCAGTATCAGCAAGAGGGATGCTGGACGACTCGACAGGCTGGTGAGGAAAGCTGGTTCTGTGCTGGGACTAGAGCTGGAGTCCTTAACACCACTGGCAGAGAGGAGAGCCCTCAGCAAGCTGCTGAACATCATGGACAATGTTCACCATCCTCTGCACACCACGATCATCAGGCAGAGGAGCTCATTCAGTGGCAGACTGCTGTCCCAGTCCTGCTCCACAGACAGACTCAGGAAGTCTTTTGTCAACTCCTCCCAGTACAGCAGATGAAAAAGTCTGTGACACTCTTTCATTCCGGTCCCTCCAATGGACACACCCCCATCTCTGCACACACTCCCTCCTAAATGCCCTCCTAAATGCCCTACATCTATTTATATTGTATTATTCTACTCCATTCTGTACTGTTTACACTTTTTGCACTGATAATTATTTATATTACTGCGTATTTGCACTGTCTGTATGGCTGAAAACAGCCATCTTCTTAATTTGCTTAGCGAACGGTATACCATTACCTCCATCTATACTTTACACTTTACACAGACACTAAGGACTCTATTTTTATACCTTCATACTTTATATAGTATTGTCTCTATTTGTACAAATCTATCTTGCTTCTGTTGTTACTTCTGTATAGTTTGTTTGTATACCTGCTACTGGATGCCTTGAATTTCCCTCTGGGATCAATAAAGTATCTATCTATCTATCTATCTATCTATTAGGCCTAAGCCGGTAAGACACCACTGGCATTGTGATTTTGTCTAAGGTTGACTGTACACCCTGAAGCTTTCCTGTAACTAGCTGCATGCAACATAAGAGTTGCACGCAACATATATATATATATACTCTACTGGAGTTTCAGCTCATACCTTCATACCGTTCTGGCTATAAAGGCAGCCAACCAGGTGTCATTTACATATTTCCATCATATATAATTACATAGAATGGAATTCCTTCAATTCATTATTTCATCTGTCATTGCATTTGTTTTTTAAAGAAATTGAAAACTGTATAAAGAAAAAAACATGCATCTCCAGAATGGCAACTTCACAGGAAAGGGCAAAAACCTCATTTTGTTTCAAAGTAAGTCAATGGAACCCAACGTTTTACTTCAAGCGTTTCTGTTGGTCCATTCACCATGAAATCACAGTGTCTTTTTCATACAGTGTAAACAGCAGCTGACGTGTTCGAGAGTTGCATATAAGATTCATGTTTTTCTTTGGACAGTGATGATATGTATGTCCCTGTAATTCTATACTCTGTTTTTTAATTTTAAATATGCTCATATGTTAAATAAGAAATTAATGTTTAAGTGGACATATGGTTAGTTACACATACAGGTGTATCCAGCTAGAAATGTTTTTGTCTAAAATCGTTCAGAGAATGTGCAATGCAATGTTTTAATAATGTTTGCAGTGGGAAGTTTTCTTTTGGCTCTCAAAATGTTAATGATAGGAGAACTCTCTCTAAGAACACTGTCAACGGAGGTCTTAGTAACATCCGTAAAACATTGTCTGAATGTTGCACTTAGAATGTTCTTCTTTTGTGACCATGTAACATAATCAGTGACCCTGACAACATCCGCAGAAATCCTCTGAACATTGCAGTTAAAACATTACATGTAAGTTCATAACCTTATAGGAACATTATCTGAAACTATAAACGTCTTTAAAAACGTTCTTTAAACATTTGACTAAAACATGTACTTTAAATAGTGAGTAGTGGGTTAATGGGAACCTGGCATCATGTTTTAGAGGGTAAAGAAACTATATATGTGTTCCTTAGATGTTCATTTAACTGTATTGGGTCTGCTGCCATGATAACATCCTCAAAGTATCCTCCGAACGTTGCATGGAAGACTGTCCTGGCACCCAGATGGTGGAATGAACTTCCACTGGCTGTCCGAACAGCAGACTCTCCTGCGCACACTCCTCCAGTGCTGGCCTGGAATTGCTAAGTAGTGCACTTATGCTGTATGCAGCTGCATGTCATGTATTCTTCTCTCTAGGTATCAGCACTGTACCTTGTTCAGGCAGTGCCTGAGCTCAAGGTGAGTTTTTGACTCTAATCCTCTTGTACTAGCTAGGAAACATTCTCGGACGGAGCACTAAGCACGTTTGTAAGCCACTCTGGATGAGAGCATCTACTTAATGCCTTAAATGTAAACCGTTAGCATCTAACTTTATAGGAGCATTACCTGAACATTATAAACATCTTTAAAATCTTCTTCGTACTTTAGACTAAAACATTTACTTTAAAACTTTATAATAATTTGTAGGTATTGTTAGCCAAAGTTCTGGGAACGTTCCCTGCTAGCTGGGGTAGGTGGAGCTAAACTCATCCTGTCACTGAGTCACAGTGCACCCAGGCCTACTCCTCAGTAATAATATTCACCCTTCAGAGCCTGAATGAGCCTGAGCTCTGATTAAAGTTAGGGAACATTAAGAGAGGAGAAAATGAATTAAGCTGTGAGGAGTAATAGCAGGCTAATGAAGAACATAAAAACAGGTTGCCGCTTGTGTAGTCAGGAAAGCCGACTGCTGAAACGTTACCTTTAAGAAGCTCAGGAACTGAACGTGATGGCCCACATAAGGTCCACACCTGAAGCATGAGCCTGGGGCTGTCTCGACTGTGGTCTTTAGCATGTTCAGTATGTTAGGTTGGCAGCATGGAACACAAACCATTATTGTCCATAGTTCTCGCTTAATAAATCTAAATTGTGAGCCCGGTTTACTTGTTTATCAGGCTGTAGATTAGTAGTAATTGTGTTGTCATTTTATTGATAAAGAATACATGCTGTGCTGCTGGACGTGGTCTCAGTGCTACCACTGGGAAGTACATAGGTCAGCTCTGTAATGCTAGGAGTGCAGACTATATCACGGAGGGACTGATATTAGGTAGTTTATTTTGTGGCACTTTGACACTTTAAAAAACCTTTATTCTGCTCTGTCCTAGAAACTGTGTCTGTGGCGTGCACCAGTGAGTTGGTTAATGGGAACTGGGTATAATTAAACATATTTATTAATAGATAATAATAATAATTGAATACATAAATGAATAATTAAAACATAATAATTATAATAACAGTAATAATTAATGTTCATTTAACTGTACAGGATCTATGTTCATTAGCGTACAACAGAATGTCTATAAGTGTTGTAAAGATGAAAATATGTTTTTTATATCTTATGTAATTGGTCTGTAAAACCCTGTAGCGTGTAAATGTATGCTCTGTTAGTGAAAAGCTACTGAATGCCTGGTGAGACCTCTATAAATGGATGTATTGAGTGTAATTGTGCAGAAACAACTGGTGGGTACAAGGTGTGAAATGCCCTCCACCCACCAGGATATTTCTATTAGTCTATTATTTCTAGTTTAATACAGTTTATTACTGTTGAGTCATTAAAATCTCACTAGAAAATTAAAACCATAATTTTGTAACTAAAATACATTAAAACTGCCATTTCTTACTATCTGAAGCCTTAAACACTGCAGCCTGTTTTATTTCTTCTCTACTGATCCGATAAAATCAATGGTGTGACATCATGTGGCCTGAAATGACCAGATGAGGTGTTCTTAGGTATTCTGACTAGCTGTTTCATGAAACTAGCTTCATAAAGTTAAGAAGATGGTTGCAGCCATTTTCATATGAGCTGGGAGAAGTTTAATATTATAGTGGAATTCAAGCAACAAAAGTTGCATGAAAGTTTGACTGTGTAAAATGTTTTGTTATGTTTAATCCATGTCCAAGAAGGACATATACAAGCGATTTTACTTATTGGACTTGGCCGGTACAATGCTCCTAAAGACAGATTGCCTAATTAAGTTTCATTGCAGAAAGATAAACAGATATTCAGATGACTTCTGCTTTGCATTTGTGCTTTGAAAGCTGCCACAAACTCTTCACACTAAAGCACAAGCATATACAAATCAGCAGCTCTCTTTGTTTTATATAAGCTCACACAGAAACACAGCACACACACATGCATGCACTGGGCTGCAAATAAGTGTAAACAGGCATGTTAACAACCTTAGCTTCCATGAGCTGCAGAGTATAGGCCTGCAAGGATCAAGGCTTGAACCTGCATCTTTTAGACCTGACCAGGCAACACCCCTGGTTTTATTCAAAGGGCACCTTCACCCAGTCCCCAAGCTTCAGTTATTCCAAAGACAGCCATGACATACAATGCCATTATAGAGTGAGTGTGAGAGGGAGAGAGAAATTAATAGCAAGTGGCATAAATGGATAAATGAATTTAAAAATGAATGGAGGAAAGTCGTAGGAAAATAAGTGAACATCAGTTAATCGTTAACAAAAAACTAAGGACTTCTACCATTTGGTGGACCACCAAAACATTCATCAACAGATATAGAGCACCTAACTAAAATGAACAGTGTAAAGTTATGACCGTATGTCATAGACATCAATGTACTGTATTGTGCTACAGAGATATCTAACAAAGTTAGCATGCTATCCAGCTAGTCCCAGCCGGTCCTCTCTCATGATACCACTTTGTACCTCAGGAGGTGACTGTGACATCAAGTTTAAATCAGTCCAAAATGAGAAGATGTAGAAGAAGCACTTCTCGAACCTTGGCAGTTAAGATTGATGCTGCATTGCACCGCTAGAGACGTTCTTGGCGCCTAAAGGGGTGAAGTTTGCAGCAGTGCTGCTGGACACCTCAGTGACATTGTTGGACTGAGAATCATCCACAAACCAAAACTATCCAGCCTACAGCGTCTTGAGGGCAGCTTTCAGTGGGCAGCATCCTGAGAGCAGCATCCTGTGTCGACTGATGAAGGACTAGAGGATGTCCAACACTGCACTGTGCAGCAGGAGATGCGCTATCGTTTCTGACTTCACATCTACAAGGTGGACCAGCAAGGTAGGAGTGTCTAAAAGAGTGGACAGTGAGTGGACACAGGGTTTAAACACTCCAACAGCAGCACTGTAGTGTCTGATCCACTCACACCAGCACAAGTGTAGATAAGAGGAGGTGGTGAAGAACTAATGACTTATCTCTGACTTCTGCACAGTACTGTACTGATGGGATATTGGGAAGGATGGAGGGATTAGCTGACCTTTAGCTTTGGTTCTAGAGAGAATTCTTGGTCAGGGAAAGCTCCAGGACTACTGTGTCCTGGTTCTTCAATGTCATTTCCGTTGAATTAGCCTGTGATTTGACTATGGGTTAGCTGATAAGCTGCAGCTAAACTGAGCTGGCCCTAGTGCTGTGTGTGCTGTCACTCTCTTGCTGTCTCTCAGAGCAAAGCCTCAGGCATCGGGCATGGTGGCTCCAAAAAAGACAGATGAAGGCAATAAAGTAGCCAGCCTTCTGACACCTCATTTGAACCTGGTGGAAGATGAGGGGGGGACTAGTTTTATATGTGTGTGCGTGTATGTGTGTGTGTAGGGCAGCCCAGTCAATATTCATACTGTTTGCTGATAAAGCCACTCCTGATGAGGCTCATCCCTTAGGAAATGAGGGGTGAATGGAATGATGTTGAGTTTAATCTCAGGACTGTTATTAAAGGCTTTTGCTACAGTACACGCACTGCCAGCTGTCTACCTTCCGAGCGAAGGAGAGCAGAGGAACAGGGAAGTGATTTGCCTGTGAATTAGCTTTGCATATAATAGACCCTCAGAGCAGAGAGGTTTGCATGTGGGTTTGTGTATGTGTGCATACGTCAAACGAGGGCTAGTTCTTCTTTAGAAAATGAGGGTTTTTGGATGTTTTCAATAATAGCTATGAAATAAAGTAAGCAGAAGAAGAAAAGGAAGTGTGAATAAATGAATATTCAAGGTGAGTCCCACCGGTGAAACCTCGGTGAAGGTGAGACCTCGGTGAAGACTACCAATGAATCCGTGTGTGAAGGCACTGTGGTCAGTGCCAATTTGAACGGTTTGTTGTCGCACATCCAGAAGACCTGGTGTCACTTTCCCCTACACCCCTACCGAACAATCTGCAGGAACTGTGTGAGAATATTCAAGCTGTATGGGATGGGTTATCACAGGACACCATTAGGAACCTTTACAACTCCATGTCGAGACGTCTGGCATGTTGCGTTAGCAAACATGGCCGCCCGACCCCCTAATATATTGTTCTTGGTAACCTTTATCTTCCTTCCCAATAGCAGTGCAATCCCACACTTCCTTCTGGGTGCAACATTGTTTGGATTATGATGGTATATATGCAGTATATCTGTATATATAGTATAAATTTATGGTAAATGTTAATGAGTTTCCAGACAGAACCCAGTCCACGTAATCCAAAACATATTCAGTGATGTTGAGGTCTGGCCTCTTGGGTGGTCAGTCCATTGTTCTAGCAACACCAGCAGCTAGCTTCTTTATTTGATTTGCTAATGTTTTTGTTTTGTCTGTCTCTTTGTCTCAGTAACAGCTTCTTGACAGCTACACATCCTTTCACTGCTGTCTTTGCACTGCCTTTTTCTGGTGAGTGGAAGGAAGGGACTATGTGTCTTTTTTTCCAACCTGAAGTGAGAATGGAGCATGACTTTTTTTCTTCTCTCTCAATAATGAAAGCTATAAATACTGTTTATCTGATGGTGACAGTTTTGGGGTTCTACCAGGTCTTTCCAATTATACTGCTCTGCTAATCATTTTTGAATTATAGTTTGAAAAGATCCTCTTTTTATTGTAATTATTCTGTACCTTATGCTAGAGAATTATGTTATAATTAATGTAGGTCTGCAAGACATTGGAAAAAAATGGCAATGCAATTGCTTACCTGTAATATATATATTGCGAAATAAAAAACATTCTTGACTTTGCACCAGATGAACATCAGTTTTTAAACATTCACAGTAAAACTTTTGGGGTGAAACACCTGAGAAATTACATTTTACCATCTTTTGTGAGTGTGACGCATATTTTCTGGATCTTTAATGCCCTTTAATCGGTTTCAGTGCACCAAACACATAAGCACCTGAGCGCTGGCACTACTTCTCCATGTTTATCCAAGAAGCCTTAAAACAGAGGAGGAACCAAGCTTTTCTTTTCTATCCAGCAGCAAAAAATATGTTGCACAACTTTCATGTCATATGATTTGTCTTACTAAACATTGCACATCCTGCATTGTAAGTATTGCACATGTGCACAATATATTGTGCAGCTGTAATTAAATCTGCTCAGAAACACCGCACGGGCTTGGGCTTTGTGTGTGCTTTGAATGGAAACGTAACAATAGAGGGTGGTCTCTGACTTTCACACAGTACTGTATCGAGCAAGTGCAAGTGCTTATAGACAACCCCACAGGGTCATGTGCGAGATGTATGTGTGTAAGCGAATGTGCTGTTTGTCTCTGTACATTAGACGGTAATTAGCAGATGTCACCCTCTGTGCTTTTCTCCTAGAACTGATGACCCTGGTGACAAAGCCATGGAAGACTGCTCTGACCTTTTCCTCGCCTTAGATTAATTTTCTGGTGTGTGTGTGTGTGTGTGTGTGTATGTAAAAGAGAGAAGGTCTGTCCTGTGGCCACAGCCATTTCTCAGACTAAACCCACCTTATATCGTTGTCTTTCATGGTGGCATTAGCATTTAAATCAATTACCCAAGACAATCATTTCCTCACATGACCCTACAACCTACAGAAGAACAAAAAACCTACTGATTTAAAACCCTCTGACAACAGACATCAACAAGCAGCTGCTGAATTATGTCACTAGATTTTATACAGAACATAGGCCTTAATAAAACGCTGTCAGGAATTCTTTGGTCAACAGCATTTGTAATTAAAATGTAAATCTGTATAATCTGTTTTTTCAGGGATTAACACAGTCAAGTAACTCGCTGGTGATCTCTTCTGAGCATTTGGTGTTGGTACCTTGAGCTTGTTTAAATCTGCCACCAGAGAAATTACAATGCGTGTTATGAATCAGCATGTAGGCCTACTTCATGTTTTGGAGTGTCACCATGCTCTGTTGCAACTGGGTTACAAGGAGTTGTGGTTGAAATCATCCCCTACAAATCTGACAACATTCTAGCTCTGCAAGCTGTTTACCCTTTAGAGGTGAGAATGAATGGGCACAGTGCATGCCAGCATCACACCAACAAAATAATAATAAAATCCGGATCGAAGCTGTATGCCCAGCTAGCTAAGAGACCCAGCGCCCGTGGCTCAACTTCGTTATTATATTTTATAAATAATGTACTAATAAGAACTAATAAGATGCCATTTTGCTTTAATACATTAGGCTGAAGTGTAATGAACCAGGAGTAAAACAGAGGAAGGTTACTTTATCAAACATAATTTGCAGCAACAAATAGTCAATCGTAATATATTACTGTACTATAGCCAGAAGGAATAAACCTACAGGAACTAAACTTGCTGGGTTGGTTTAACCGCATGAGGCACGTGAACAATTCAGGTTTCGTACTCGACCTGGGAGACTTACTCAAACCACTAAGAGAGAGAGCTGACGGATTTTCCTAAATGCGCTGAGCTGTCCAACAGCCATGATTGTGAACATTCATGAGCAGTGGTGCCCTCCATGAGTCATCCTGTTAGTGGTTGCACTACTGGCTAATGGCTGCAGGACTACACGCTCACAGACCATAACAAGGACGGCCATTAACACCACATTAACATGGCCAAAGACTGCAATGGGGTCGTGCCAGACTGTCATGGAGTGATTTAGAATGGCAGTCCAATCCCATTTTGTAATTTTCCCCTACCGCTTGTTTTGAAATATCATCTTGCCCATCGGAACTGGGTTACATGGGGCTGTGGTTGAAACAGGACAACCCTTCAAGAACCTAATATGTCCTCAGAAAAATAGCTACCAGGCTACTAGGGTCCTCTGTAGGCCAGCTTATGTTGTATCTGTGGTCGATTGTGTATTATACTAAGTTTGGAAAGCATGGGACAGGCTCTGTATGAATACCAGTGATGGCCATACACCATGTACAAACAGCCACTGTGAGCCTTAAAGAGTTAACAGGCTAGGGGCTAGCTCTATTTCAATTAAGACTGAACCACATTGTTCATACCTACAAAAGCAGCACTTCCCCCATCCCCTAAGTCCTGATTTAACCCCTGGGCTTACGTTTCACCAACAGACTGACCACACAACAAATTCTGAAGAAAGGTCCCTATTAAGTTAAGAAGGATTAAAGTGAATAATGAGCTAGACTCCAGGCCTGCTGCACCTAACAAGGTTAACGTTATTTGGTGCTTTCTGTTTTGCATTTGCAAAGGTGTTATATGACTTACGTGCTCAACAGGAAGCAGCCCACATGCGCCCAGGGTGCACACACCCTCTACTGCACGCATTGTCAACACTCCGCTTGTCGCTGACCTGCAGCAGGTCTAGTAATCCCTCCCGATCTTTACTGTAAACCACGCTGGATTTCACCGGTGCTTTCTCGCTAAAAATAACCCTGCCTTACCAGAGTCTCTCGCAGAAGCTGAGAAAGAATCCGACTCTTACACGCGGCTTTTCGGTTCCCACCAAGCCTCGAATGGAAAAAATGCACAAGTGTATAATAGCAGTCTAATTATTCCCAATACTGAACCTACCCACTATTAGCTTAAGCCTCTTATTGCATTCCAGCCCTGTAAGCAGTGGCTGTTTACCCTTCAGAGGTGAGAATGGATGGGCACAGTGCATGCCAGCATCACACCAATAGCGCTATGGGCAGGGTCCGAAAGGGGTGAAGAACATGTCTATAAAATAAATTATAATAAAAACAGGAACAAAGCTGTATGCTCAGAGACCCTGCGCCCACAGCCCAACTATGTTATTATATTGTATAAATAATGTACATGCATAAGAACTAATTAGTGAGCATTTCGCTTTAATACATAAGGCTGAGGTGTAATGAACCAGGTGTTTCTTTATCAAACTATAATCCGTAGCAACAAATAGTCAATTGCAATGTATTACTATACTCTATCCAGAAGGAATCAGCCTACAAAAATGAAACTTGGTGAGCAGGTTTAATAGCATTAGGCACGCAAAGTTTCATGCTTGCCATGCGTCACATGTGCAGAAGGCCCGGTGTCACTCCACCTCCACCCCTACTACACAATCTGCAGGAGCTGTGTGAGAATTTAAGATGCATGGGATGGATTATCACAGGACACCAATAGGAACATCTACAACTCCATGCCGAGACGCCTGGTATGTTGAATTAGCTCAATAAATGTTCCCCATATCAGTCTAAATGTATCATTTATTGTTCCTGGTAACCTTTATCTTCCTTCCCAATAGTCCTGCAGTCCCACACTTCCTTCTGCAAAAGTTTTACTGATGATGAGTCTACTTCACTATTTAGCTGTTATTTAGTGAACTGGTGTAACAAACTGTAAACTCTATTGCATAAAGCTAATATTTGGTTTGTCTGCATATTAGAATATATTCCATATCATACTGCCTTAAATGACATGAAACTACACAACATTTAGCAAACAGCACAGCAAATACTCAGAAAGAGTAGCAAGGTCTACAGTCTGGGTAATTAATTGGGTCAGTTTTTCTAAACGTGGATTAAGCCTATGTAAGTTCTTTATATGTAAGTAGATACAGCCATGCTAGTCCTCTTAGGTTAGGCTTAGGCTAGTCCTGGTTAGGACTTCAGAAGCTGAACAGCATCAGCCAATCACATCTTGATTTCCAATGATTAGGACCAATATTACGGGACAAAACATTATCCTAGGCTTACGTGATGTTCAAGGTACCTAACTGATGGAGTTTCACACAGATTAACCAATACCTTGCAGTCAGACGTTAGAAATGGAAAACAGCTGTAGCTCTATGCCAGGGCTTTTTACTCAAGGTTCCATTGTAAGGCTGCGTAAGTTAATGGAAAATATGTGTAAAGCTTCAAGTCCAAAATGAAATGTATTTTACCAGCTTTGAATGTCAGTGACAGGTTAATCTGAATCTCTATTAACTTAGCACTACCATACTTCTATTGTGTAGGGACACTAGCAGAAATTAGCCTTAGGTTTTAGCATTTATGGCCCAAATTAAAGGCTAGCTGTTACAATAGTGACAATGGTTTATGAAGCACAAAGAAAACCTAGACTCTAGATGGGCACATGTTCCTATTTTAAGATGCTTTCGAAATGCTGGCACTGAATTGTGAAATCTCATCATGCTGGGAAAATACAAAGGCTGGTTTAGGGCATGATGCGACATATGGGCATCAGCAGACGCTAAAGAAACATTTGCCTTGTGGAGGCATCTGTTGTGTCCACTAAATGGTAGTGATTCAGCATTATGAAAGAATAGAATCTCCGTAACTCAAAGGGCAAAGGATGACTCAACATCTCACCGGCCAGCTTGCATTATGCAAACTCATCCGTCTAGAATTTATTTATTTTGGTCTCCATTCCTTCTCAAAACCTTCTCACAAAGAATGGAAGCTATTTTTAGACATCAACGTAATCTTCAGAGGCGGAATATCCTGGGTGGTGTCAGAACATGAGTGGATTCAGCTTGCAATATTTAAGCAAAAGCTATTATACCGCCTTGTAGTCAACAGGCCAGGGCCTATCCGGTGTCTGAGGTTTGCTTCTATGAATCTGCACTCAAGCTACAAGGCCCATGTAGCTCACAAGTAAGACAACAATCATCATTGAGAAAACTGCATGACTTAAGCATTACATACAGTGCTGTTATGTAATCTCAAAGAGACTTGTGTATGCAGTTTCTGACCCTGCAGTTCCATCACAATCTCTAAAAACAAATGACTGATAGGCAAATGATTGATATATAGGACACACATTAATTGTTATGCAATTATGAGCTATTAATATACACTGCTCAAAAAAATAAAGGGAACACTTTTTAATCAGAGTATAGCATCAACTCAGTTCCACTTCAGGCATAATGATCTTGTCAGTTAAGCTGTTATTTAAGCTGAAATTAACAACAGGTGCTGTAGAGGAGCAACAATAAGACACCCCCCAAAACAGGAATGGTTTAAAAGGACGAGGTCATTGTCATCTTTTCCCACTGATTCTTCACTAGTTTTGCAGTTGCCTTGGGTCAGCGTCACTACTAGTACCATTGGGCGGTACCTGGACCCTACAGAGGTTGCACAGGTAGTCCAACTGCTGAAGGTTGGCACATCAATATGTGCCATTGCCACAAGGTTTGCTGTGTCTCCCAGCACAGTCTTAAGAGTACGGTGGAGATTCCAGGAGACAGGCAGTTACTCTAAGAGAGCTGGACAAGGCTGTAGAAGGTCCTTAACCCCTCAGCAGGACCGGTATCTGCTCCTTTGTGCAAGGCGGAACAAGATGAGCACTGCCAGAGCCCTACTGCTGTGAATGTGTCTGACCAAACAATCAGAAACAGGGCTCATGAGGGCGGCCTGAGGGCCCAACGTCCTGTAGTGGGCCCTGTGCTCACTGGCCAGCACCGTACAGCTCGATTGGCATTTGCCACAGAATACCAGAACTGGCAGATCCACCACAGGCGCCTTGTGCTTTTCACAGATGAGAGCAGGTTTTACCTGAGCACATGTGACAGACGTGACAGGCTCTGGAGATGCCGTGGCGAATGTTATGCCGCCTGCGACATCATTCAGCATGACTGGTTTGGTGGGTCAGTGATGGTCTGGGGAGGCATATCCCTGGAAGGACACACAGACCTCTGCAGGCTAGACAACGGCACCCTGACTGCTATTAGGCATCTGGATGAAATCCTCGGACCCCTTGTCTGACCCTACGCTGGTGCAGTGGGTCCTGGGTTCCTTCTGGTGCACAACAATGCCCATCCTCATGTGGCGAGAGTATGCAGGCAGTTCTTGGAGAATGAAGGAATTGCTACCATTGACTGGCCCTCCGGCTCGCCTGACCTAAATCCAATAGAACACCTCTGGGACATTATGTTTCGGTCCATCTGACGCCACCAGGTTGCACTTCAGACTGTCCAAGAGCTCAGTGATGCCCTCAGTGAGGTCCAGATCTGGGAGGAGATCCCCCAGGACACCATCCGTTGTCTCATTAGGAGCATGTGGAGGCCATACAAACTACTGAGTACCATTTTGAGTTGCTGCAATGGAATTTGGGTTAAATGGACAAGCCTGCTGCATCATCCTTTTGCTTTGATTTTCAGGGTGTCTTTGAATTCAACCCTCTGTAGGGTGATCATTTTCATTTCCATCAAACGATGTGGCATCCTTTCGTTTCTAACACATTACCCAGTCTATATGAGGAAAGATATTCTACATGATTTTTTCCCATTGAGATCTGATGTGTTTTCAAAGTGTTCCCTTTATTTTTTTGAGCAGTGTTTTATTAATAGCTATTCTATAACATATTATAATATATCATTAGCTATGTATATTTGGTGGATGCCCTCCTTGGCACAATTCTGAGGAGAGTTTCCTGTAGACTGGGATTTTAGCCACTGCTGGTAGACTAGTATAACTGTACGTCTACATACACCTGCACATTTAGCTACTTCCTTGACACTATGGTCTTTGGCACGCCCAAATGCAGTCACTCCTTTTAGCCAATAATTAACATCTGCTCTGGAGCCATGTTAACTCATTCACTACCTAAAGTTCTCTTCGAAGGATAGACAGGCAATACTGTCCTCCTCGTTACACCCAGAGACGGGTCCACACAGAACACAAAACTGTGCTTCTGTAGTCTCTACTAATAGTGCCTTGTCGCTTCTGTCAGATGACCGCTGAACATAAACAATGATTGGTTGGGATCGAATGTGTAGATGGTCCTGCCAGTCTTCCAACTACAAGAACTTATGGCACTATAATTACCTAATCTGACATAATTACCATTGTGAATGACAAAAAATACAACAGCTCTGGTTATAAGTTTGGTCAGTTCCACTTATTTATTTTTCCAAACCTTCCTCATAATTCAGACTTTGGTATGAAATGCTACATAGAGAAACATACCGACCCAGAATTATTCACACTGGTGATAATACAGTGGAACCTGACGTCAAAGCATTTAATGCCTCTAATATCTACTTCACACAATGATATTACAGGAAATGGCTATAAATTTGCTACCTGCTCCCTGAACATTGATTTATGATTTTATGATTTGTTTGAGAGCAAACTTCAGACGCCAAACACGTCTTGGCTGATAGACTACATTTAGAACAAACAAAAACAAAGTAATACTAATAAGGCAAGAGGCCAGTCCTCAAACGTAATGTAAAACAGCAAGCGGAAGCAGGAAGGGAATGACAGAGACTCTTTTCCGTTGCACTTCGTTTACCAGGGGAGGTTAATAGAGGTGCTAACCACTTTAGCTGTCACATATGAGCATGGCCGGGCCTCAGCCTTAATCCCCCCAGGCCCTAATGGGTCCTGCAGAGGCTTTAAGCCTACAAGAGAGACATGGGAACTAGTGCTAACACACGCCTACGCATACACAGGCTGCATATGTGCTCAACAACACAGGCCTATACATTCGCATGTGCGTGCATACACATATGTAACATGCATATATAAGCCTATATCTAAAGTGACATTGCTCTGTTAGGTCTAAAAATGAAAAACCTGGCTGATTTAAAGAAAAGCACTTTGCATCCTTAATGTACATCAAGGTACATGACTCAGACGTACACGCATGGACACGCTATGTCCTTTCTTGCTTTCATACAATTTCTATGTTAATTACTTTGTTTCCATAAACAGGCAGACAATCTGTGCAGCATCATTATCTGGTGATTTTTCTTGGTACGGCATTTACTTTTCAGGGTTATAAAATAAGCTTTTTGCCAGAGAGACCCTGGTGTTTTAATTTCAGATAAACAGAAAAGTCTATGAGCACAAACGTAATATGAAGTTTTTAATTCTGTCTTTTTTTTGTGTCCCTCCTATCAGCCAGAGAGGATGTTTAATCTAGCAATCAGCTTTCCTCCACAATGTCCACGCCCTTACGGACTGCCTGAACAAAGTTTTTCCAGTGTCATTCAATGAAGCACTACATTCAGTTTTTCTGTTCTCTGCTCGCTTTGCTTATCATCCGTTGCGGTTGTCTGTTTAAATGCCAGTGCATGAAATCAGCACTATTGGCTGTAATTTGGTGGGGCTGTTGTGGATAGTGAATGTGCTGCAAACATGCAGTTGAGCTCTTATTAGTATTGACTTTTCTTGTGTTTTTAGTACTGACTGTTTCTGTGATCAAACAAACCTTTCAACCCATGAGATTTAGATTATTCACCAGGGCCCAGCTCTAGCCTTTTGGAGACCTCAAGCAGGACTATTTTAAGGCCCTTCCATCTTGCTAGCTGACTCACTGTAAAATCAAATAATGACTAATAACAATTGTGACCACACAGGCCATACATTTATAAAGGGCTAACTTGGGTATTGATGATGACAGGGTGTCTGTTTAGGTTCTAATAACTTATAGCTTTAATTAGATACAGGCATTTCCAAGGTTTCTATGTCACCACCTGGTATACAGACTGTAGCCCATCTGATTCTCTGTATGCTTTATTACCATTGTTCTTCAATGGTCAGGACCCCGACAGGACCATCACAGAGCAGGCATTATTAGGGTGTTGGATTATTCTTAGCACTGCAGTGACACTGTTACATCTCTGTCTGTCTGTCTGCCTGTCCCCATCCATGTGCTTTTGTTTTGGTCATGTGCTCCTCCTGTCTCCGCCCTCTAGGTCCCGTGTTTGTAGCCCCGCCCCTTTCCAGGTGTTCCTTGTTAGTCCGTGTTCGTTTATACTCCCTGTGTTCCCCTGTGTTTTTGCTTGGCGTTTGATTCCATGTTGGTTGTTAGCGTTTTGGTTTCTTGTTTGATGATAGTTTTGATGATACCTAAGTCTCACTGCTGGACTGGTAATCTTCTACCAACCAAAACTATCCAGCCAACAGAGTTCTGTGGGTGGCATCCTGTGGGCCTTGTCCTGTGAGCATCGTTCCGTTGGCAGCGTCCTGTGGACATCATTCTGTGGGCATGGCCTGTGGGAAGCGTACTGTGGGCAGTGTCTTGTGGGAAGCGTACTGTGGGCAGTGTTATGTGGGAAGTGTACTGTGGGCAGGGTCTTGTGGGAAGCATACTGTGGGCAGTGTCTTGTGACCACTGATGAAGGACCAGAGAATGACCTAGAATGACTCGGATGGGGCTTTGTTTCTGACTTCACATCTACAAGGTGAACTAGCAAGGTAGGAGCGTCTAATAGAGTGGACAGTGAGTGGACACAGTGTTTAAACGCTTCAGCAGCACCGCTGTGTTTGATCCACTCACACCAGCACAACACATCCTAACACACTACCACCATCATATCAGTGTCACTGCAGGGCACATAATGCCTGCTATGTGGTGGTCCTGTGGGGGTCCTGACCATTGAAGAACAGGGTGATAAACAGAGAAACAGATGGACTACATTCTGTAACTGTAGAACTACAGAGTGCTCCTATATGATCAGTGAAGCTAAAGAGGTGACCAAATGAATAGGACTGGACTAATGAAGTTAGGTAGTAAGATTTCTTCTTCCTTCTTTGCCGACTCTTAATGTTTCACACAACTGGCTGTTCAGCATGACACTTTAACAGAGGATAATCACAGCCTGAGTATCTAAATTGGACCTGAATTAGATTAGTTCTAAATGAAGCCACCCGACTGGCTACAGTTACTATGGACCAGGCTATGTTCCTTGTTTAAACAGCCAGAGTGGAGCTGTAGCAACCATCTATACCAATGCATCAGGTATGAACCAGAAAGCAGGCTGCAGATTCTCTTCATTTAAAGCTCTTTTTCTTAATGTAAGTGACTGAGGAGCAAATAAAAGTTCATTTTTCACTAATCATAATCTAAAGGCCACCAGGGCCATATTCTTAGTACTTATGAAGTTTAAATTCCATTAAAAATACATAATGGGGCTTACTCATTACCAGTGGTGTACAGTAACTCAGTAAGTGTAATGTGTTAGTGTAGTGTAAGTAGTGCGTTGGTGTACAGTAACTCAGTAAGTGTAATGTGTTAGTGTACTGTAAGTAGTGTGTTGGTGTACAGTAACTCAGTAAGTGTAATGCGTTAGTGTACTGCAAGTAGTGTGTTGGTGTACAGTAACTCAGTAAGTGTAATGTGTTAGTGTACAGTAAGTAGTGTGTTGGTGTACAGTAACTCAGTAAGTGTAATGTGTTAGTGTACAGTAAGTAGTGTGTTGGTGTACAGTAACTCAGTCAGTGTAATGTGTTAGTGTACTGTAAGTGGTGTGTTGGTGTACAGTAACTCGCTAAGTGTAATGTGTTAGTGTGCTGTAAGTAACGTGTCAGTGTTCAGTAACTCAGTAAGTGTAATGTGTTAGTGTACTGTAAGTAGTGTGTTGGTGTACAGTAACTCGGTAAGTGTAACGTGTTAGTGTGCTGTAAGTAACGTGTCGGTGTTCATTCAGTAATGCAATTGTGAGCTGTTAGTGTACTGTAAGTAGTGTGTTGGTGTACAGTAACTCAGTAAGTGTAATGTGTTAGTGTGCTGTAAGTAGTGTGTTGGTGTACAGTAACTCAGTAAGTGTAATGTGTTAGTGTACTGTAAGTAGTGTGTTGGTGTACAGTAACTCAGTAAGTGTAATGTGTTAGTGTACTGTAAGTAGTGTGTTTGGTGTACAGTAACTTGGTAAGTGTAATGCGTTAGTGTACTGCAAGTAGTGTGTTGGTGTACAGTAACTCAGTAAGTGTAATGTGTTAGTGTACAGTAAGTAGTGTGTTGGTGTACAGTAACTCAGTAAGTGTAATGTGTTAGTGTACAGTAAGTAGTGTGTTGGTGTACAGTAACTCAGTCAGTGTAATGTGTTAGTGTACTGTAAGTGGTGTGTTGGTGTACAGTAACTCGCTAAGTGTAATGTGTTAGTGTGCTGTAAGTAACGTGTCAGTGTTCAGTAACTCAGTAAGTGTAATGTGTTAGTGTACTGTAAGTAGTGTGTTGGTGTACAGTAACTCGGTAAGTGTAACGTGTTAGTGTGCTGTAAGTAACGTGTCGGTGTTCAGTAACTCAGCAAGTGTGATGCGTTAGTGTACTGTAAGTAGTGTGTTGGTGTACAGTAACTCAGTAAGTGTAATGCGTTAGTGTGCTGTAAGTAGTGTGTTGGTGTACAGTAACTCAGTAAGTGTAATGCGTTAATGTACTGTAAGTAGTGTGTTGGTGTACAGTAACTCAGTAAGTGTAATGTGTTAGTGTGCTGTAAGTAGTGTGTTGGTGTACAGTAACTCAGTAAGCATATGTTGCTGTACTGTAAGTAGTGTGTCGGTGTACAGTAGCTCTGTACGTGTAATGTGTTGAGCTGATTAAACAAGAGCCTATATTAATACCACCGGTATAGCTTTCCTACATCTTTGCAAAGAAATGCACTGTTCCTACAAGATTACAATATTATATAAAGGCTGGATTATTGTAATACCCTGCTTTATGGATGTTCCAAAAAAAAGCATTAACAAGTTTAAGTTAGTCCAGAATGCTGCAGCCAAAGTCCTTATGAGAACTATAAAATTTGGTCATATCAGCCCCAGTCTTATCTACCTTACATTGGCTGCCAGTTAAATTCCACATTGAGTACTCCTCTACTGACTTGTCAAGGATAGCTGCACCCAGAAGGAAGTGTAGGATAGCAGTCCTATTGGGAAGGAAGAAAAAGGTTACCAGGAACAATAAATGATGATACGTTTAGACTGATATGGGCAATATTTATTGAGCTACGCATACAGAAGTAGTGTCTCTCAGTATGGCGTCAGGCCACCATGTTTACTAATGCAACATCCCAGACGTGGGACCTGTCTGTGTGCATGTAGTCCAGCATCATCCAGCCCATCTGCCAACAGTGCTGGCACTAACAGGGTGACTCATGGAAGGCATTACTGCTCACTCAGTGTAATTGTTGAGTCAGTCAGGTACAGCGATAAGGCCCGTCCTTGCTTACGTCACATGTGCAACCGAGCGTGGAATCATTCATGTTGAGTCATTCACATGATGCTTGATTCCTTCTGGGTGCAACTATATGTGCAACTAAAAAAGTCTCGCATCTCTGAGTGAACGTATCTATTAAGAACCAGCAACCCAACTAAGATCAGAACGTGTGGGCTCACTAATAATAACTAGAGTAAATAAAGTTCCATAAGGGGGCAGAACCTTTTCATATAAAGCCCCTCAGGTTCAGATTAACTTTGCAGTCAGTGTTTGGGACTCAGTCTCGATCTATAAGTCTAGAGCATAAAAAGCTACTTGTGTAATCAAGCCTTATTTTTTTCCCTGTTAGAAAATAAATGGTTGCTCATTCAGGTGTGTTAACAGTGGACTAGAGTGGTACTGACTTCTCAGGGAGCCCTCATGTCACCTTCTGGCTCACCTATTTAGTTATGGTGTAATGGTCAGGAATGCAGGAGTTACAGTTGTACTGTATTAATACCATGTACTGTTCGAAGTTTTTTGACAGAACTAACTATTTGTTTATTGGCTGAGCTGGAATACAGCTCATCCTGTGAGGTCTGTTGCGGAACAACTGCCCATCCTGTGTGATCTGATACTGTTGCTTCATCTGCCTTGACCGGGTGCCCTGTATGTCTGCATTTTGGACCAGTTTAGCATGGAGCTTCCTGTCAAGCGCTATGCGGAAAGCTTTGCCTGCATGCACTGGCCTTCCCGAAGATGCTGCTTGCTTACTTAATCACAGATTTTCTTTTCCTGTCTTACAAAGCACTGAATGTTTTTATTATTCTTACTGATAGATCATCACTGTAGGCTTTTAGCGGTAGTTACTGACATTCACTGTGAGAAAGCTCTGTTTCCAGGTCTGTTTCTCATTGCCAGTCCAATAGTTTTTCCCTTTTTCTATATTCATTAATGCAAATAAATGTAAATTCTTATCCTTTTATATTGCTTTTGTGCTTGCTTTGCTACCAAGTGTTGAAGCCAGGTTCTCCTATTTGAATCTGGAGTCATCCTCAGAACCTCAGGATCATTCGGATTCTCTGTAAGGCAGCTTTGTGACAACATCTGTTGTAAAAGTCGCTACATAAATAAACCTTGACTTGTCGTGACTTCACTAAATCAACAAAGGAAGCTGTTAACTACTACTGGTATCCCTGTATGCGTTTGTTAGTTTTTGTGAAGCTGCTATGAGAAGCTACTACTTGCTGTCCAGCTACATCTTTTCTCCTGATCTCTTTTTCTCATTTTTTTCTTTTAAAAACTTTTTTATGATTAACCAGTTGCTCTTTTCCCCCCCACTACAGTGTCCTTGGTAGGATGAGTTTTCAGTGTGGAGGTGGGGTAATGCCAGTTTAGCACAGGATGTCTATCATTTTTATGACCAATTGGCAGAGGATAAGAAATCTCAGTATATATGACCGAGATGGGGAATTCACAGCGAACCGTCAACTTCCCTGCTTCACTGTAATACTGTGAGATGAACAGGACAGTAGCTTTATGTATCAGCTTGATTTTGGCCACAAGGGAAACAAGGGATGAGTACACATTTTCTTAAGTGCATTTATACTTAAGAAACTCCAAAGAATATAACAGAGCTATGCACAGCATTAATGAATATTTAATAATTAATTAATGAGTTTTTTTCTAATGCTGGTTTTACTAGAATCTCTACTGACACAGGTACATTAAAACGAGAAACTTGGATGACAAATGCAGGTAATATGCATAACCCCACCTCCCCATGCAAAGACAAATAGAATAGAGCTTTAGACAACATAGTGGTGCAGTAATAACCCAGAAGTTAGGGGACCCTCTGGCAGCCATGAGACCCTAATCAATTAGTCATGTTGCTTATTAGGTAGAACTGACACCGCCAGCAGCTGTTAACATGCACCATACATCAAATAGGTAATTCTTTTCATCATGCTTAGCCGAAATACATTTTGTTAAAAGAAAAAGGCATTTTTTTATTTGCGCATAATGAATATGGATAATAAAGTGGCGGGTCAAAATGTACAGGTCAAAATCTGTGCTTCTTAAGCTAAATGATGTTTGCATATGTTTGCATCCAAAAAAGCAGAAGGAAATCTGGAACCCTGGTAGTGCTCAATTAATCCATAGAATTCGACAGATTGGCTTTGAATAGATAGACCGCTGAAGCATGGCAAAACTCGCCAACATGGCCATTTAAGATTACATACGCTAAGCAAAAATATATTCCTTATTCATCCCCTAAACTGGAACGGCCTGTACCTGAGCCAACACTTCACTAACAAAACATCACAATATACATATCAGTTTTAAAGTAGCTGTCTAGATATAGCATACTGTCGCATATTGTCTCTCCATAGTTGCCACTAAAGACTAACAGAATAGTATGGCTGCTGTTGATTGCTTTAATATCATGCTAAAAAGTCCTTTAAGAATTTCAAGCAATTTCAGTTTCTACAATTTCAATAAAGCAAACACGTGTTATGGTCCCCAGCAGTAGGCCCTGATTGGTCCAAAATTGTGTATCCAACAATAAAGGCAGCAAGGTGCTCCTTACACATAATGAAAGCAAACACAGCAGCATACAGCTTCAGTTTCACACGCTGATGCGTTTTATTACCCCCAACATGGACACACATGTAGATCAACAACTCAGGGGGCAGATTTTAAAGGACTACTCCAGAGTTTTACAACCAAGTCTCCTACTGCTTCACCAACTCCCCTTTGGCTTTCTATTATACTGTGCCTTGAGATAAACATCTATATAATATTTTATAATCTTATATTCTTATTATATTCTTTACAGGCAAAAAGAATAGAAATTATAGCCAGTGGTAGTTGACTGTATGATTCAGGTGTGGCACATGGGGTTAGGTTAAGTCCTTAAAGGTGACAAAGTCACATGTATTACAATGAAACAGATAAGGTAGGACAAGTTCAAGAACTACATGAATGAATGAATGTGCTTGCAAGGAATTCATGTGAGAAAATAAAACACATAGCTGATTGACAGCAGAAGGAGAGGAAAAAAGAGAAAGAGAGAAAGAGAGAGAGATCGGGATCAGGGTGATGTGAGTGGACGAGAGGTCAGGGCCTGTGCTCCTTACCGGATAGCCTTCTGTTTTCTTCTGGCACCACTTCAGTAGAGCGTTCCTTTTAGATCCCCCATACTCCCGCGCCAGAGCAGCCAGAGGGTCTGTTCTTTCCACACTAACACCAGGGGACACACACGCACACACATACATGCGGTCACTCACACTGCATCTGTGCTTGTGTGCGTGTATATGCACTCAAGGGATGTTTATTTGAATTTATGAGAGTTTGCAGGAAGTACAAGCAGGCGACTTAGTGTGCTTAGCATATGCATAAATACGCTTCTATGACTTTCTTAGAGCAAGAAAGAGGATAGTAAAACGATCAGTAAACCAGTGTTACTGTTCATATATCAACATATATAATAAATGAATAATAAATTAACAATGGTAATCAACACTTATAAGTTAAAAACAGCTATATAACAAATGGCTGCACCAAATCACATCACCAGTCTGGAAAAAACAACAAGACCGTGCTCTATGTTACCTGTTTATACCAGAAATGACCAACACTGCAGTAATGCAAATTTCAGCAAGCCTCTCTAAGCGGTTTTCAGTGTGTGCACTGCTGAAAGTCGCACCATTAGACATTAAATAAATGTTTAAAAACAGGGGTGTCTTTTTTAGACCATATCACACTGTATACTAATGTTGTTTGCTCACGGAAGATCTGGCTTGATGTTTTCAAATGCAAAATCAACACTAAACGGATGAACATAAGCTCCTGGGACAAAAATTGGTGCTACACAAGAATGATAGGATATAAATACCTGCTGGGTGTGAGTGACGGGATTCATAGATTGAGAAGAGGTGGTACAGTGCAGTGAATGTCTCGTTCCATGTGTGGAAAATGGATCCAAAGCAGATGTTAATGATTGGCTAAAAGGAGTGACTGGGTGTGGACGTGACAAAGTCCAGTGTGAAGGAAGTAGCTGAATCTGCAGGTGTATGGAAGCGTATGGTCATACAGGTCTACCAGCAGTGGATAAAACCCCAGTTTACAAGGATTTCTCCTCGGAATTGTGCCAGGGAAGGCATCCACCAAATCCGGACCATTCTTTTATACAAGAAAGTCTGAACTTTGATATGGCCTACATCCAGAAACTTGTCCATTCCATGTCAAACAGCTGGTGGAGGTATTACACACTGTTAGGTACATTTTAGTCACAGAGGACTGATTTTTTTGTCCGGTGAGCTCATGATGACAACTGTAGATTATTCACACACATTCTTGAACGAGACACACTTTACCAAGTTTTGCCTAACTTTGACTTTTACTACGCCCACAGTCCTCAAATTCATCCACTCGGAGAAGTGTGCTAAAAGCTTTCCTGATATGTGAAAATAGCTACATTGGTCTTTTAAGCAAATAATAAGATCAAATGGGCCGCCCTGCTTATGCACTTATGGGGTTTCCTCTCTAAGTGAAAAATACTTATATGTATAAATAATGATTTTTTTTAAAACTCTTAACACCCTGCTTTACTAAAGCAACTGTATAGTATTACTGCACAGTGTGGTTTATTGTGTGTGTTGAAATTTCACAGCTATCCTTTGATGCATTAGACATGGCTAAGAGGTTACACTCGAAATCATCTAGTTTTCAAACAACGTAAAAAGCACTCCGTGAATTTAAGGAGGGAATTTACAACATAACATGATTTCAGAGTTGAAGGTGAACATGTAATTTGAAAATAACTGCTTCTTATTTGTTTATTCTGCTAACAGGTCTGTGAACCTTTTAAAATGTCATGAATTTCTACATATTGTGATTTAAAATGTGAACAAAGTGATCCAACATTAAATCAGATACTTTTGTTGGCAAACGTGTGTGAATGAATAATCAGTTTGGTAAAGAAACTGGATGACAATCAAGTCTAGGTATGGCTGACCAGACACTATTAAAAAAAGATCCCATGACTGAATTTTACAACACACATTTGTTAGTGTATTTGTGGAAATTCAACACCTTTGTTACTTGGCCCAGGAGTGGTAACCAACAATGCTGGCCATGTTTTGCTTTGACAGGACTAAGACAGCTTGCCGTCATTGGTGGAACTATGAATTCAATTCAATTTCAATTCAATTCAATTGAACTTTGTCATTATACCAATACAGGGTTGTACAGTATAACGAAACACGGTCAGGCTCCTTCTCCAGTGCAGTTGAATAATGTGTGTATATATATATATATATATATATATATATATATAGTGTAGTAATAGACAAAAAACAATGTGTGCAAACAGTACAGTACAGTATGTGTACAGGACATGTGCAAAGAGTAAGCACAGTATCAGTAAGTATGTGGTATGTGTATATAAAGGGTACAGTGCAGGTGGTAAAATAGCAGCTTAATGTTCAGTAACAGCCAAATTGCTGTGTACAGATGTTCAGTATAGATAAATAAATATAGATAAATAAGAACAAAATAAAAACAAAACTGGATGTTCAAGTATACAGGTTGAGTTAAAGTGCGGTGCAAACAGTCCTGTGAGGTAGTGGAACTACAAATCAGTAGCAGTCTTTAGTGATGTTCTGGACTGTATCAAGAAATTTGACAGGAGAATGTTAGCCCATCTAACCATGAACTGAACCATAACAGACTGTGGGTCCAGCAGAAGGCCAACAACCCTAAAAACAAACAAATCACTTAGTCTAAAGAAAATGGTTAAGGCAGAAACCATGTTGCATTTCAGAAGGGCTGAGTCAAAGTCCCGACCTTAATCCAATAGAAATATTAAGGTGGAAAACCGAGTGTGGCATTCATGCAAGAAAGCCCACCGCCATAACACAGTTGAAGCAGTTCGATGCTAAGGAACGGGCCAAGATTCCTTCAAGTCAATGTGCAGGGATGATGTAACAGTTACAGGAACCATTTGGTTAATGGCATTTCTGAAAAAGCAGAGGCTCACATACTTTTGCCAAGAAAACATTTAATGGTAGAGTACTTGGTTCAAAAAATTAATGAAAAACTGTTTACTTTTTGGTGTTATTGCTTTAATGGTGTTTTTCTTACCTATTGTTTATCTAATTATGTAGAAATCCCAAAATGGTAAAGAGTTCATAAACCTTCAAGCAGCCTTGTAGAGCTCATCATACTGTAGTTACAGTTGTGGCTGTGTTGATTTGTAAGTAAGTTCTTAGTAGTTAACCTGCTAAACTGGCCATGCTCATTAGCACAAAGCATCTGTAGGCTGTCAGTAATAAGCCAGTCTATCAGTAAATATGCCCAGGGACTGTGCGCACACCATGCTAATGTGTTCTTCTATTTATTTGACCAAACAGCAGTGTGGAAGCAGTATGCAATACGCACAGGGTGTGTGTGTGTGTGTATCTGTGAGAGCATGAACTAGTTTGTATAATCTTGTGGGAACGGTCAGAGGCACTAAGGTTAATGCACTCGAGTCACACTTGCTGCACACAGTGTCTAGATGTTGCTTTTACTGCAGTGTTGCTGACTATGTATCAGGGCAGAATACTAAAAAGCTTTAAAAACAATCCAGTAATTTGTGTGTTCATCATTCACCTTTTCCGTCCACTCACTGGCTACCTTATGAGCTACACTGACCTTTAGGGGTGTCACAATTTGTGCTCCTGGTGATCTATCTTCCTACAGACTTTAGCTCCAACTCTAATCGACCCCAACTGATCCATATATTACTGTCTTCAGTAGTCCCGGGCTGGGTGAACGGGGTGGGTCGTGTTTGGGTTGAAGGTGAAATTTAAATAAAGATAGATCTCCGAGAGCCGAGTTAGTAACCACTGCTCTAAACAGTGATTAACCCAAAAGCAAATGTGCTACAGTCTTTACTCATACATCAGTGAGGTAGGTGGATGGCTGGAGGTAAATGTTTCTAATTAAGTGGCATGTGGGTGTAAAGTTGCTGTGATTTAATAGGGTAGCACTATATAGTACATGCCTGGTATGTACAGCAGTTTACAGCAGCAACTTATTCTGCAGTAATAAATATTTGGCGCATGCATGGCAAGTTTATAATATGTAACATCTGAGAAATACAGTATGTGTGTGAGAAATATGAAATATGATGTATATTTCAGCTTTTAATGCTGAAAAGTTACATGGTAATGGCTAATAAATACCAAACTGCTACAGTAAGTAGGCTCTGTGTAAACTATGTGACGCTTACAGTGTTAAGCCAGTGTTATAGAGTAGAAGTTACTATGGATAAGAGCATCTGCTAAATGCTGTAAATGAAAATGTATGTACATATCGAACTTGTTAATAATGGAACAAATACTACTAGTCAGTACTACTTTTATTATACAGTATATTCAAGTACCTGGTACATACCTGACATTATCATTATAGTTACTTATTAGGTGCACATTATATATTTCCAAATTATTTGCACACACGTGAACATAATTGTTGGCACCCCTCGGTTAATGAGAGAAAAACCCACAATGGTAACAGGGATAATTTAAATCTGACAAAAGTAATAATAAATATAAATTCTATGAAAATGAACAAATTAATATTATTAAAGATATTGCTTTTCAACCATGCTTCAACTGAATTATTTAAAAAATAAACTCCTGAAACAGGCCTGGACAGAAATGATGGTACTCCTAAAAATGGGACCAAAGGGACATGTTAAATCAAGGTGTGTTCACTAACTAGCATCACAGGTGTCTACAGTCTTGTAATCAGTCAGTGGGCCTATATATAGGGCTACAGGTAGTCACTGTGCTGTTTGGTGACAAGGTGTGTACCACACTCAACATGGACCAGAGGAAGCAAAGGAAAGAGTTGTCTCAGGACTTTAGAAAGAAAATTATAGACGAGCATGTTAAAGGTAAAGGTTATAAGATCATCTCCAAGCAGCTTGATGTTCCTGTGACTACAGCTGCATATATTATTCAGAAATTTAAGATCCATGGCACTGTAGCCAACCTCCCTGGACGTGGACACAGGAGCAAAACTGATGACAAATCAAAGAGACGGATAATACGGTAACAAAAGAGCCAAGAAAAACTTCTAAAGAGATTAAAGGTGAACTTCAAGACTTGCAGGTCATGGGTCTTGCAACAGGATATAAAACACACATCTAAAAACACCCAAGAATGGCTAAGAGGAAAACACTGGACTATTCTAAAGTGGCCTTCTATGAGCCCTGACCTAAATCCTATTGAGCATCTCGGAAGGAGCTGAAACATGCCGTCTGGAAAAGGTACCCTTCAAACCTGAGACAACTGGAGCAGTTTGCTCATGAGGAGTGGGCCAAAATACCTGCTGAGAGGTGCAGAAGTCTCATTGACAGATACAGGAATCGTTTGATTGCAGTGATTTCCTCTAAAGGTTGTGCAACAAAATATTAAGTTAAGGGTACCATCATTTCTGTCCAGGCCTGTTTCAGGTGTTTATTTTTTAAATAATTCTGTTGAAGCATGGTTGAAAAGCAATGTCTGACTTTCAATTGTTCATTTTCATAGAATTTTTTATTATTACTTTTGTCAGATTTATTTCTGTTACCATTGAGGGTTTTTCTTTCATTAACCGAGTGGTACCAACAATTTTGTCCACGTGTGTAAGTGCTTCATATTTAGCTATAAAGTGCAGCTGTACATACCCTGGCAGTTTTTATATAAATTATAATGTACATTATTTTTAGTTTTAAAACTGTACTTATTATACTGAGTAAGTTAGCTGTAAATATGTAGCATGAGTTATATACATTTTTATGTGCATACAAAATATGTACCAGAAAATTACTTGTAACTACCACATATTACACATGTATTTACTAGTTTACTAGTTTACCAATTTCACTAGTTTACTTTTAATATCATATTTACTTTTATTGTCTTTAATGTTGTTTTTTATTTTGTTTACTTTAATTGATTGCTTTATTTGTTTACTTTTTATATTATAGTTGCTATTCCCTAATTTGCACATATATTCACTAGTTACATCCCATACCATAAAGTGGTGGAACATGCACATGTCTGATCACAGCTCAGCTCTTTGTGACGCTGTGACCCTTTATAATAAGACCTTGAAAAATGAGCTTTCTGAACAGTCAATGACCGATCAATGAACTGTAGTACCTTTAGTGGGAAAAGGGGAAATATTGTAAACGACCTGCATGCAGAGCTGCTGGTATGTGTGTTTATGTAAGAAGCTCATATGATTACACTGTTGACCTTTACTTGCTGAAAAATGCTATTTAGTTTTTCTATGTCACAGGAGGATCTTTGAAAGGTATCTTTAGCCATTTTAGCGAGTGTGCGATGTTACATGTGCGTAATAAGAAGCACTCAGGGCCTTCTGTGGGAGCCCTGGGGGGCTTCTGAGAAGACCTAATGAGACTTCTGTGAAATACAAAAACCTCATGTCTGAAATGTTTTGTTCATTTTTATTAGATCAAGGTTCATACACTTCTTAAAGAGTAAAATTGCATGGACTCTGCACTTAATAAAATGTACTTGGATAAAATGAAATTTCGATGCCACACCATTAACATGATGTCGGCTTCTTGCTACAGAGTGGATTGTTTTAGTTTCATCTTGGTAATTCACTTTCTCCACTGTTTGCACATTAAAAGATCTTCCAAAGTCCAAAGAAAGTTACCCCTTTGCTAATCGAGATTCTTGCTAGTCAGTTTGAGTAAACCAGCTGGTCTATGTGTAGCTACATTAGTCTCTGCTGTATTCTTTTCAGAGTTTTAAATGGGATGAAATGTGATGAGATGTGATTTTTCATGACTTTTCCTGGATTTTAATAACCGTATGAACCCTGTTTATTACAATGGTCATTCTTGTCACTCTGCAGGTGATACCGTGATACTTTTCATTACATTTTCATTACAGTTCAGCTGGAAACAAACAGATCCTAAATCCTTGGAAACCCCAATGGAAAATTATCCAACTGGGATTTTTCTAGATAGACACAGCCAAGTGAACACTCAGGACTTCAGGAACTGAACTGAAGGCCTAAAGTGTTAGACTAACCAGCATCACAATCATGAACTGACAATCGAATCAACCAATTACAGTATACTTAGATTTCAAATAAGTGAGAACGGTTTTATTAGAGAACAGTGAGTACTGTAGGCCTTCTGGAAGTCATAGCCAGGCCACCATTTAGCCTGTGTGTATCAGTTAGATAAAAGTGGAAGCTGGAGCAGCTCTATTTCTAATTCGAGGTAAAATATATGTTTATACGCCAGGTAAGCTTCAATCAAAGTGCTGAATGTCAGTTTTAATGTAGATTACTCCACCCTGTTAATGTGAATAGCCTCTAGCGTAGTGCTACATGCTAGAGTCCATTTAGGGGCACTAGCAGAATTTTGCATTACCATAGAGCTGTTTTTAGTCTTTGACATTTAAAGTTTTGACATTTATGGTCTGAGCTGAAGGCCAAGTACTAACAACCACAGTTTGCCACTGCCTGGAAGTGTATGTGAGACTTACTTGAGCTTGCTGTTAGCCCGGTTGTAAGTGAACGAAGACGTTCTGCTGCTCAGCGCTGTCGGGGTCTTGATGACTGACTCAAGGGACGGACTCTTTCTCATCAGAGACGATGGCTTCAGCTCATCACCTGCAAATGAGAGAAGCAGAGAGTGAGAGAAAGGCAGGAATAGAATAAAGCACAAAAGTGAAGTTGATTGGCTGATGGTGTGAGAGGGTTCAGCTTGGTTGCAGGATAATCACTGGTTCTCTGAAGGGATTCTCATTTTGTTAGAGTAGGTCCAGAGAAACCCAGTAAAACACATAAAGCATTCTCAAGCTAATGCCAAATAAAGCTCTCTGATAAAGGAATTCATGTACCATTTTTCACCCACATTCATCTTTATTTATCAAAGGTGAGTACCGTCAACCAAAGAAATGACCTGATTTCACCTACAGTTGCATCATTTTTGGGGTCATGTCAGGATGTGATTGAACGGAATGGCTGAAATGATGTGTTAGTCTGTCATCAGAATCAATATCATTATTGGAACTTATAATGCCCATGTTAACAATACAGCAAGAAAATATTAGTAGTACTTTCCTATCCCTTGCTGCCTAACACTGATGTATCAGTATGATAAACATGATACAGGTAATGTTATATGCTGTCGTGACAGATTATGTCCAATAATATAACAATGGCAGTCACCATTATTGGTAACTGTCATGAAAGAGGAAGGTATGTTAAAAAACACAGTTGATAACTGTGAAAGCAACATAACACTGAATATTACTGAACAAAACGTATCAAGGAAAATCATGACAGCATATGATATCTACCCTCACATGTTTATGGCATGGTTATATTAATGCTATGTAGCAGATATTAAGTAAAATGTAAAATACCAGTAATAATTTGGTAACTTTACTTGAACTTTACTACATAAACCCTTTATAATTCATTAAAGAATGTTTAAATCAACATTCATAAAGTGTACATGATTTACTTGCAATTAATATGGAGTACTATGCCATTTTACTGAGAGATATATTTTTCATCATGAAAGTCCTCTTTTATTATTTTTTGACAAAATATTTTTTTTCTAGACAGGCAAAATAAAAATGGAAAAGATGTGGAAACACATCTAACCCCTAAACATTTAAAAGGTCCATACACTGTTTGGGAAAAATGATTCATCCTGAGTTTAAATGTTTTGGGGTTCGACGTGTATCATTAGAGGTCCGTTGAATGAAGCTTCTGGCACGATACAAATTTGAAGATGACAAAGAGTAAAAAGGAGAAAGAATAACACACATCATAATACATAAAAGTCCAGACAAAAAGTGTCAAAGCACTTTCAGTCCAAAGGGCAGATTTTTATTTCACCTGTCCAGAAATTAAACATTTCACTGAAAACAAAACTTTAAAAGTTTGTCAAAAAAATAAATGCGGACTTTTATTTTGAAAAAAATATATATCTTTCCTTGAAATAGCATAGTAGTCTCTATAAATATCATGTAAAACATGCATACTTTATAAAGGTTGATTTAAAGATTCACTAATACATAATAAAATGTTTATGTATGATGTTGTGAATGTGTTAGGTAGACACCCCTCAGGTCAAGTGCTACCAATGACACTTCAAAAAGAATTGCAGTGCACATGCATGGCCTGCATTGATGTTAAGCAACTGTGTTTGATGTGCTTGTTTTCTCCGTTCATATAAAAGTGGAAAACCACAAATGACGGATATTCCAACAAAACAACACAAGATTCCCTCCATAATGACTGGATTTTTCCTCCCCCCTACACATTTCACAGAGTAGAAGACCTCAGTGGGTTTGTAATGCCAAAAATGAACTATGTGGCATCTTGTATTGTCTTGTTGGAATATCTGTAATTTTTTGACGTAAGACACACACACAAAAAACAGTTGCTAAACATCAGTGTAAGACACATGCATGTGAGCAATCCTTTCTGAGCACCAGTGTAATAGCACACACAGAAATCCTTGTATTAAATGGAAAGTAATTCAGACTGACTACAGGCAACATTGTAAATGTGAATGAGAATTTGCCGTTATCAGCTCAGTAGCTGTAAATACCAAACGTCTGATAATCAGGCATGTGACCACAGAAGGTTTATCAGACCTAGCCCCAATTTCTAGATGGGATGATATTGTCTAGATTTATGTCGCCTACTGTAAAATCAGCCCTTGTTCCTGATGGAGGTCCCTAATACTTCTAACAAATCCTAGCCCCAAAGGACAAGTTCAAAAACCAGTAAGGCTTTACCTGCAGGGTGTCTACAAAGCACCTTCATAACACTTTATAACATATTCATGAATCTAGTGTTAGGGGTCTTGCCTAAGGACTCGTATTGGTGTGGCACAGCACAGTCACCCACATGTGGCGGGTCGTGGTATTGTTCACTGGGCTACACCAACCACATGAAGCCATACACCATATTAATATGAAGTACTATGTCATCTGATTAAAAGACTTTTCTTCCAAAATAAAAATAATCCAAAATGTATTATTTCAACAAACCATTTTCAGTGAAATGTCTAATTTTCAAACAGGCAAAATGCAAATGACCTGGCTTTACCCCCTCGTCTAAAGACTAGGCTTTCAACTTATTTTGCAACTATTGTTGCTCGCGCTCCTTTCTACTCTTTGTCTTTAAATTTGTATTGTGCCACAGGGTTCATTCAACAGCCCATACACAGTTTAGAGTTAAGTTTTTGGGGGTTTAAAGCCCATTCCCGTGGTTTTATTTTTAGTGATGTTCTACCTCAATTATGGTATTGGAGAAAGCACATGTATAATTGTGCTAACTTAATAAGCTTAATAGCATTTTCCTCAACAGTGTACAGACTGTTGAATTAACATTTAGGCAAAATATATATAGAAGAAATATAGAAGAAAATAAAAGCACATCAGGAGAAAGAACAGCAAAATATAAATGCTAAAAAAAACAATTAAAAGATAAGTTTGGATGGTCTAGACAAAAAGTGTCTAAATGCCTAAAAGTGAAGGGGGTGTTTTGTCTGTCCAGTACAAGCAATTCAGTAAAAACAATATGAACTAAAGAAAGAAAAATAAAAGAAACTATTATTTTGAAAAATGTATTTCACTAAAATGACATAGTACTCCATATTAATATCATGGTAAAGATGCACACTCTATGAATCTCCTTTTAAGCATCCATGAAGAGTTGGATGTTATAAATGTGCTATGTAGATACTTGTCCAGCAAAGTGTGGGAATTCAAATGAGATTTATACTGTTGTAAAGTCTGAAGTTAAAGGACTTTATTTTTCTTAATACTCATTTAAATAAACAGAATGTTGAGATTTGAGCCATCAGATCTGATTTCCACAAAGTCACACCCTCAGAGACATATAACTAGTTCCAATTTTCTTTGGGCAAATAAGTCAGGTTCAACCGATTTATTGCCGATTGATTTGGGCGCTTGTTTGAGGGTCACTGGGACTTTCCTGTATGACTGTATGTAAAAGTTTGAAAACTATGGATATTGAGTAAATTACATGGTTTGTTGATGTTCTAGGCGATACAAAGTTCACATCCTCAACAACAGTGGTTCTCAAAGTGGGGAACAGCAAACAAAGCTGGAGGCCTGGCAGTTCACTTCTTTATTCATTTATTCTTCATTTTATTTCATTAGCTGCCCCCATACTTCTACAGGTACTGGATAGCGCTGTGCTGTGGTAACACATGCATGAGTGATGAGTGAGTAGGATATTTACAATATCCAACACATTACAGGTATGTGCTCTAACAGGTGTTTTGCTCTTTATGTGTTATTATTGAAGAATGTGTATCAATCTAGTCCATTCTGGAGCCACTAACATTCAGTCTGTGCGAAATACACATTTCCTCTTTTTGTGTTCTCTCTTTCCACTCCAACTCTCTTGGGAAACTCTTTGGAAACTCTCTTTTAGAGGTGTCACAGGCATTCTAACAGCCACTAGGCTGTGAAAGACCAACTGGGTGAACCAAACTGCTACAGCGCCCCCTGTGGCAGAGCAGCCCTGGACCTCTAGTTAGTTAAGAACACCAAAGACAGAAGCTGATTGCGGGTGAAGGAGCTCAGGTATGCTCTAGTTGTATTTGAATGTCTATTTGCCCTTAACAGACAGCTTAACATCACAATACGTTTATTTACAGGAACAACATTTTGGTTTTGGGAAATTCAGGGGAGGTTAATCAAGCTGTTCCAGACCTCGCTGGTCCAGTGCCCTGTTTTCGTGATGGATTAGCTTGTTTCATTTTGGTTGTGTGTTTCTAGATCTGGTTTGAGGCATAAGGCTGTTGAAACTGATTTTATAAATTTGTTTGTCTTGCATAAACAGCACAGCAATATGCAAAGGCGTAGACAGCAGGATCTTAAATGTCTGAAGGGGTCCAGCATAATATCATAATACATTCAGAGGCGGTTAATTAGGGT
This sequence comes from Prochilodus magdalenae, assembly GCA_024036415.1. Lineage (NCBI taxonomy): Eukaryota > Metazoa > Chordata > Actinopteri > Characiformes > Prochilodontidae > Prochilodus > Prochilodus magdalenae. The sequence goes on from JAMWET010005002.1 coordinate 859,197, forward strand.
TTCCCCTGCAAAAAGTTTGGGTAACACTGCTCTGTGACAAACAGATTTAAATATGTACATTTTTGGCTATTTTTGGGCATAATTTAGATGTACTAATTGAATTTAGTCAACAGGATCAAAACTATAACACATCATATGTGCCAGAACCTTTTTTTTTGTTTTCAGTATACTAAATTCTGGAAATAAACAGTAACAGTATTAAAAAGGAGCAGGAGTCTGCAGTCTCTCTACAGTGTGTTAACATATTTTCCCCTTAGAAAACCAAGATAGCATATAAACCTACATGCCCAAACTTTTGCACTCAACTTTAGGTGTGACTTCTTCTGTCAGACCCAATCATGCACCAGCCCATTCAATTCCAAAGTTCTAATTCCCTGTCACCAGACATCCAATTGGAACTCAAGACTTAGAATACCGACCTCAGTGCTGGGATTGTTTGATAATCAGTGTTCTGTGACCGTATGGATTTCACAGCACGCAACAGTGGCTCTTTTTCCCTTTTATTGACGTATACCTGCGTATATTAGGGTTATGTAAGTGATGTAAATGAGGGTCATTTGGAGGATACCGTTTACAATGTGTAGATAAAGTGCTCCAGCACGCCAAAGGGTGGTGAAAACTGCCCAGCGCCTCACAGGCACCCAGTTACCCAGCATCAAGAATATTTACTATAAGCGGCGCCTGGGCAAAGCAAGAAGCATAATCAAAGAAGGTTTCTCATTCTAATCACAGACTTTTTACCCTTCTCCCATCTGGCAGGCGGTACAGGAACCTATGTTCCGCACCAGCAGGCTCAGGAGAAGCTTCTTTCCTGAAGACCCTATGACCCTGCTGAACTCCACCCGGCCACTTTAACAGCATCATTGAACTTGCTGCCCCGAACTGTACTTTATGCCTTAATGCACTAATCTTATCTGCACAATTACTGGACATACTGTATACAAACTCACTGTTATGCTACCTTTACTCTGCATACATACCATTTTCTACATTTGTGGTCTTTCGGTACACATGACCTACACTGTAATCTCTCCACTCACTCACTGTGTATTTACATTTATATACATTTTAACGTCTGTATATTTTACCACCCCACTGTTCATAACTGTACATACTGTAACATCTACATTGCTTGCAATTGTATATCCTGCACTTTATATGCAAGTTATACTATATTTTGCACTTCTGGTTGAATACTAACTGCATTTCATTGGCTCTGTACCTGTACTCTGCACAGTGACAATGAAGTTGAATCTAATCTAATCTAATCTAATCTAATCTAATCTAATCTAATCTAATCTAAATGGGCACTAGTGCAAGCATGTTTGCTTCCATCCAGCATAAGCTGACTCATAATTTTCTACTCATCTCAATGCCATACGATGAATCTGTATGTCACTCTGGGCGCTCCAAAACTCTGCTTATTATTGTAATACAAGCTGAACAGTTAGACAACGTAGTTTCAGTATTGAGTCAATTTACTGTGAAAGCCCCAGCAGAGACATATAACATGAGCAGAGACAGCTGAGTCTGAGTCATGTCTTAAGTTATGTTCTGAGTCCTGCTGAGAGCATAAGAAATGTCAAGCTCACAGGGGGAACCTAGTCATGAACAACATACAACTGAACTATGGCACGATGCACATACAAAACACTCAAATCAGACTGAACCCAGTGGCTGTAATCAGAGGTGCCACTAACTGGGTTCATTTACTCTGCTACACATAGTTACGTAAGTGCACTTCCCTTACTATACTATTTTTAGGAATATGTTGTGCTATGAACTGCAACCACCATATTCAAATTGAAAAAAATAAAATAAAATCCTGTGGCCATGCCTCGAGTTGTTAGTTCTGAGATTTGGCTTTGGCCTAAAATACATTTATTTAATCTATTTATGCCAGATATTTACATGAAGGGTTTCTAAGGTGAAATAGTCCCCCAGACTCTTCTACCAAGATTAGTATTCCATATAAAAACATTTCTGGATAGTACTTAAAGATATATATTTGCATTATGGCTATATTAGACTTCGAGATCCTCAGTTCCGTTCATATCACCTTTATTGCGAACACACAAGCGGTGGTAAGCTTCTCTGCAGGGGACACCAAACTGCTCTATTGTTCCTTGTTTCTATTAGGTTATTACTGCTCATTCCTGCCAATATTATATTTGGTTGTTGATGTTCATGGTCCTTGGTCCAGAACAGTCCTTCCTCGGGATAAGAAGGTTTGTAATAACAGCACACTGGCTCACTCAGTAAAGTAAAAGTTGGAATTGTGAAATGATTACCTGGGTGTGGGAAATCTCCAAGGTTGATTCTTCTTTCCAAGGTTTTGGACAGTGGCTTGATACCTGAATGCCTCTGTGATAGAAAATACATCACAGCCTTCATTCATTCATAGGCTTAAGTTACCAGTTTAGTAGACACATCAACTTTGCACCTACACAAATAGGTCATTTCGACAGGTACACCTACCATAGCATACATTGTAAGTTTATGGTCATTTACTGTAGGCCATCTGTTGCTGGACAGGCACCATGTACTATCAGCAAAAGAGCTATTCAAGGTACCAACAGGAGCCAACAGTGTGATTATTGTGAAGCACCACTGCTCTAATAGAGGGCTAATAACTCCCATTTTTTCAGCCTGCTAAAAGTGAGCGAGTGAGTGAGTTTAAAAGTTATTTGATGTTTAAGAGTAGTGCAACCCCTTCTTCAGTTTCCTCAATATGCCATCAAAAGACACAACCAACTAAACCAACTAATGGTTACACTTCACAGCTCCAGCTGATGAGAGTCCTGATATACAACATATACTCTTGCTGTACCACAGTATTATATCTCTCCATATCTCCACCTCTAATATATATTTAGTGGTGTAAAAACGTGATCTCTTTTTCTGCACAGTGTAAAAGCTCTAGCTCTCCTTTCAGTGAATATTCATGATGGACAGACCAATAGAATTGCTCCAAACCTGCTTAGAAATAAACCTTGTTCTATATCAGCCTTCACTGCAGGTTGAGAAAGCTGTTTCCTCTTACTGTAAAGTTCCATTTTGGAGGTTTTTAAGGTGGACTGCATAATTACAAAAATGCTATTTTAGTTTGGTGTCTTCACTTTTATTCTAAAGTAAAACATTAAGCTAAAGGGAGAACCTTCTATAAGCAGCTGTGTCTATAGTCTGGACAGGTACTGTACACTAATACACATTGAAAACCCCCCTCTTTTTATAAAAGTGTTCAGGACCACTACATATTGTGTGGCCAGTGAATAATTGTCAGCACAGCAATGACACAGTACTGCTGGGGTTTTTACATACTTCAGTTTTGCTGATGGATATGAATATTCAGCTATTGGTCAGAAAAAGGTAGAGGAAAGGATGAGTAACACAAACTGTGCATGGAAAAAGATGAGCTTCAGTATCTTCAGTAACTCTACACCTACAAGGTGCACCAGGATGGTAGGTGTGTCTAATTAAAGTATTAATAAAGAGACATTATTATTTCCCCCACGTTTCCAATGTATCACAGTATTTTCTGTACCTGTATGGGCGAGACAGCAGCAGCAGGAGCGGTACGGACCGGTATTCCACTTAGTGGGCTTCTGGGAGATGAATGCATCTGGACTGTGCTGCCAGGTCCATCTAAAAGAAATATTTGGCTCAGTATTTCCTATAAAACATGGTAATAAAAAGCTGAAGATGAAGAGCGTATGGATCCAAAGTTCAACTTTAAAAGGGTTTAAGATTGAAAGGAGTTCAATTTAGTAATATAAGCAATTTCTGGACCCACTTTTTTTTTTTGCTGCTGGCTAATTAGCAGGTGAACGAGGCCAGACAGTCCTATTATTCATGAGCCCATTGTAAAAATGCTATGATTACACCTGTGTAAGATGAATTGTTACAGGCACTGATAACAAATGGGCCTTCTTGTCTTTGTTATTACAAGAGCATTAAATAAGCTCTCTAGTCTGCCATGTGGTCTTGTTTAAATGAATGGTGAAAGTTCTCATATCTCCCCTCTGATAGCTCACAGGAGATGCGCTCCAACACAAAGAACTTATGGGAGCTTATAAAAGCGACATGGTTGCAGTAATCATAACAGCCTTTCCTGATCCTGGCGAAGCACGATAGGTGGAGGCTGAGATGATACAGATGTCTTTAGAGAATGTGGCAGCTAGCAGCTGTCCTCCGCTGATAGAGCCACACCACAATATTGTTGGGATCCATCCAGAGTGGGATATAAAGTGCTGTCTTAAAACAAATTATATTCATCAGGGAACTACGCATTTGTTACATTTGCTATTACCAATGTTTATTTTAATTTACTGTAATTATACACTGTACCGTATAAACTACACATTTTTCAGCATGAGGGAAAAAAAACCCAGAAAACATAGAAACACGTGAATAACAATAACAATAACTAATAAGAACTTTTCAGTATTTTATGTGCTTTCAGGCTTTTCAGTATTTTATGTGCTTTCAGGCTTTTCAGTATTTAATGTGCTTTCAGGCTTTTCAGTATTTAATGTGCTTTCAGGCTTTTCAGTATTTAATGTGCTTTCAGGCTTTTCAGTATTTTATGTGCTTTCAGGCTTTTCAGTATTTTATGTGCTTTCAGGCTTTTCAGTATTTTATGTGCTTTCAGGCTTTTCAGTATTTAATGTGCTTTCAGGCTTTTCAGTATTTTATGTGCGTTCAGGCTTTTCAGTATTTAATGTGCTTTCAGACTTTTCAGTATTTAATGTGCTTTCAGGCTTTTCAGTATTTAATGTGCTTTCAGGCTTTTCAGTATTGTATGTGCTTTCAGGCTTTTCAGTATTTAATGTGCTTTCAGGCTTTTCAGTATTTAATGTGCTTTCAGGCTTTTCAGTATTTAATGTGCTTTCAGGCTTTTCAGTATTGTATGTGCTTTCAGGCTTTTCAGTATTGTATGTGCTTTCAGGCTTTTCAGTATTTTATGTGCTTTCAGGCTTTTCAGTATTTCATGTGTCTAATATTTGCCTTTTATTACAGTTGCTTTCAGTTTTTCAAAAAAGTTATTAAAGTTATTAAAGAGTTATTTTTCTGCACCTACAAACTTCAGCCTTAAGCCCTATTCGCACTGGATTAGATTTATATGTGGAGGTGGAGAATTGTAGTAAAGTAGATACAGGATGTCTGTATAAGATATTTCATACAGGATAAAAAATCTCGCCATTATGTCTGAGATGGGAGTGGCTACTTATGTGCTACTCAATTTACACACTGCCTTCACCTCCAAAAAAATGGCAGTAACACATAACTTCCACTGGCGCCTAATTTCAGTTTGGGATAAACGTTTCCAAAACAGTTGCAGCAAATGGTACATAACCATTCTGTCTTGGAAGGTTGTATTTCAAGAGGTTTGCCACAGACTGAGGTATCTGTGCCATGCACGACAAACTGTGTCTCCTCGAGAGCCTCCATGCTGAAGAAGAACCGCAAAAATAATCCCTTTTCTACGAGTACTTAGACACCTTCGCACTATTAAAACAGGATTAATATGACCTAAGGTTAGCGTTGTGGCTCGTTTTACAATTACAGGTAACTTGACTGACACAGAAGCGTGCAGCTGATAACAGTGACTGACACTGTGCATTCGGACAGGACTGATATCACTGAGAAATGCCAGTAAAACTAATCCCATCTAAATAGGGCTTTAGAAGTGTGTTGCATTTATTGCTTCTTACAATCCAAACACTACCAACCACATTCACTGATGTTGAGGTTGGGATTCTGAATGGCAGTCCATTATTAAGGACACCAGATTTTCAAGTTTTCCTTTTTTCCCCTATTGCTGCTTAATGGCTTCTTGACATCTATGAATCCTATAACAGATGCCTATTCAGACCCATAACACTGAGTTGTCTCTCACAGTGGAGGCATGTGTAGAAACACTTGTTGTTTGTTAGATCTAAAGCTTGAGAGAGGAGCTTAGTTTTCTCCTCTCTCGAAAAGAGCTTTAAGTACTGTTTATCTGATAGTGACTGTTTTGGTAAACTGCCAAGTCCTGCACAGTATCCTTTCCTTTGGCTTTCCTCTGCCTTAAGCAGGCGGATTATCTTATATCTACTCTCCTCAGTGAACTGACTGCAGAGTGAAAATTCCCTTCACAGAATGTTGAATAAAACATGTCAAAATAGCCTTTGGTGTTTGATTTATGATAGTTAGGTCTCACGTTACTGCTTAAAATAAAATGTTACCATGTAGCAGAAACCTCAGGAGAAATAAAAATGGGAAATAGAAAGAAACAGTAACACAAACAGGCAGACATGGTTACAGTGGTGGGTCCTTACTCTTAACAGCCGTGTCAAAGGATTTGATGAGGGATTTAACGGTGGCTCCGGGTTCTGTTGGTGTGCTGCTTCCACTCCCACTGCCGCTGGTCAGAAGGCTGCTGGACACATTCTGGGTCACTGAGATACCACACCAGTGAGGGGTTGTTTCAGAATCTGATGGGGTTCCTTCATCCACCCGTGACCTGCCGACCACACAAATAAATATAGAGCAAAGCCGTGCATAATGTGTTTACTTCACACATTATAGTGCATATAATGACAAACTGTATATAGACCATAGGTCATATAGGTCGGTGATGCAGGGATACACTCCATTTAACCTAACGCGTCTTACACTATAGTTTACAACATTTCTACATCATAAAATTATAAATTAAATTTGTTAAATTATCTTTTTCCAAAGATTCACTCTAGTTTATCCAACAGACCATATCTTAGAATAATGCTTTGGTAGCCAACAGTACGCATTAAACTCTAAAAGCAAAAAAAATACAAACAACCCCATAATCAGAACCAATCACAGTCAGGGGGAGTTCCCAGAACAAACAACACCGTAATCAGAACCAATCACAGTCAGGGGGAGGTCTCAGAACACACAACCCCATAATCAGAACCAATCACAGTCAGGGGGAGTTCTCAGAACACACAACCCCATAATCAGAACCAATCACAGTCAGGGGGAGTTCTCAGAACAAACAACCCCATAATCAGAACCAATCACAGTCAGGGGGAGTTCCCAGAACACACAACCCCATAATCAGAACCAATCACAGTCAGGGGGAGTTCTCAGAACAAACAACCCCATAATCAGAACCAATCACAGTCAGGGGGAGTTCTCATTACAAGCAACCCCATAATCAGAACCAATCACAGTCAGGGGGAGTTCTCATTACAAGCAACCCCATAATCAGAACCAATCACAGTCAGGGGGAGTTCCCAGAACACACAACCCCATAATCAGAACCAATCACAGTCAGGGGGAGTTCCCAGAACACACAACCCCATAATCAGAACCAATCACAGTCAGGGGGAGGTCTCAGAACACACAACCCCATAATCAGAACCAATCACAGTCAGGGGGAGTTCCCAGAACAAACAACCCAATAATCAGAACCAATCACAGTCAGGGGGAGTTCCCAGAACAAACAACACCGTAATCAGAACCAATCACAGTCAGGGGGAGTTCCCAGAACAAACAACACCGTAATCAGAACCAATCACAGTCAGGGGGAGTTCTCAGAACAAACAACACCGTAATCAAAACCAATCACAGTCAGGGGGAGTTCCCAGAACAAACAACCCAATAATCAGAACCAATCACAGTCAGGGGGAGTTCTCAGAACACACAACCCCATAATCAGAACCAATCACAGTCAGGGGGAGTTCCCAGAACAAACAACCCAATAATCAGAACCAATCACAGTCAGGGGGAGTTCCCAGAACAAACAACACCATAATCAGAACCAATTACAGTCAGGGGGAGTTCTCATTACAAGCAACCTAATAATCAGAACCAATCACAGTCAGGGGGAGTTCCCAGAACAAACAACACCGTAATCAGAACCAATCACAGTCAGGGGGAGTTCCCAGAACAAACAACACCATAATCAGAACCAATCACAGTCAGGGGGAGTTTCCTAGAACAAACAACACCGTAATCAGAACCAATCACAGTCAGGGGGAGTTCCCAGAACAAACAACCCCATAATCAGAACCAATCACAGTCAGGGGGAGTTCCCAGAACACACAACCCCATAATCAGAACCAATCACAGTCAGGGGGAGTTCTCAGAACACACAACCCCATAATCAGAACCAATCACAGTCAGGGGGAGTTCTCAGAACACACAACCCCATAATCAGAACCAATCACAGTCAGGGGGAGTTCCCAGAACACACAACCCCATAATCAGAACCAATCACAGTCAGGGGGAGTTCCCAGAACACACAACCCCATAATCAGAACCAATCACAGTCAGGGGGAGGCCTTTTAAGAAACCTCATTGGGGATAGAACCAATCCCAGTCAGAATTCAATATGGACAAAGTGGTTATTATGACCAGTCACAGTGACTGGGACTAACTGCAGTCACAAGACGACACAATTATAATCAGCCAATCACAGTCAGGGGGAGGTCTAAGAGTAAACAAATATTATGTTATTAAGTTATTAGGAAGGATAACAGTGGGAGGTGGGAGAGAGCAAGCGACAATGTGATTAGAATTGATCACTGTCACAGGAAGGTCTCAGAACAACCAACACTAGGACTGATCACAGTCAGAGGGAAGCCTCAAAACAGACAACACAACCCCATAATCAGAAACCATCAAGTCAGGGGACGTGCTCAGACACCACACAGACCCAATCTCAGACAACACAGAGACTAAGACCAACCAGTCACAGTGAGGTCTTAGAACAACAACACAGTGATCAGAACAGATCAGTCAGGGGAGGGCTCAGGAAAAACAATGCAGTGATGGGGACCAGTTAGTTGGGGTAGATCTCAGAACAAATGCTATCATGACTAGGATCAATCACAATCAGAGGGAGGCCTCAGAACAGACAACACTGTGATTAAGATTGATCACAGTACGAGGGAAGTCTCAAAATACAATACAGCGATGGGGACCAGTGAGTTGGGGTAGATCTCAGAACAAATGCTATCATGACTAGGATCAATCACAATCAGAGGGAGGCCTCAGAACAGACAACACTGTGATTAAGATCGATCACAGTACGAGGGAAGTCTCAAAATACAATACAGCGATGGGGACCAGTGAGTTGAGGGTGGGGGCGTGTCTCCAGACAAACAACACAGTGATGGGGACCAATAAAATTCAAGCTGAGGTCTCAGAACAAAGTAAGTGATGATCAGCACCAATCACAGTCAGAAGGAGGACTCAGAACAGACAACACAGAGATTATGGCCTATCATTGAGGATGGATTCTTAGAACTGCCGGTATTGTGATTAGGATTGATCGCAGTAAAGGGGAGGTCTCAGAACAAACTATATAGTGAGTAGGACCAATCAGTGACAGGGGAGGTCACTGAACAAACAACACAATGATTGGAAGCAATCGGTCAGGGGGGAGGTCTCAGACCAAACGACATTGTAACTAGGATCAATCAGAGTTAGGGGGAGGTCCCCGAACAAACGACACTGTGATTATGACCAATCAGTCAGGGGGAGGTCTCAAAACAACCAAGACTGTGATTAGGGTCAACCACAATCAGGGGGAGGTCTCAGAAAAAACCATGCAGTGACGGGATCAGTCACTTGTGGGAAGGTCTCTGGACAAACGATGCAGTGATGGGGACCAGTCACTCAAGGGGAGGTCTCAGAACAAATAAAGTGGTCACTTGGACCAATCACAGCAATGGGGAGGTCTTAGAACAAATGAATTGGTCATCAGGACTCAGTCAGATGGAGGTCTCATTCCAAGTGGTGACTGGAGCCAATCGCTCTTGGGGACAGCACAAACATATGGGGATTAGAGGAACTGTTCAGCAAGCGGCTTATATTGCACCAAATGACCTTAGACCACTGTGTAGTGTTGGACTTTTCTTCAAAATGTTGTTTTTGCTTGAAAGTCTTTTCCTCATTGTCTTTCAGGTTATTTGTGAAGCATTTCCTGCAATTTCCCTTGAAAGTTCCATCCATCCATCCACCCATCCGGCTTTTTGCTCGGCTCACCACATGTGTTCTTTCTGTTGTAAGCTTGGACCACATTTACATAACGCTGACCAACAACTGCAGAAGCTCAGTTTGCCTGTGTATCTGACAGTGCTACTCAAACACCGTCCAGTGTAGTTACCGTAGAGTACCCGATAGTTGGGAACTGTAAAATACATTCTAGCACAGACTTGAGTGCCCATGGTACTGTTTGAGTACATAACCACAGCTAACAATGTTGCTACTGTGTTCTATTTCAACTGCACCCTCAAGACTGACAGAAGATCCATCTGACATCAAACATCATTCCCCAGTTGACTCACACACACGCCTTATCGGCAAAATCAACAAACATTTTAACACTTCATAAACATCCACATCTTAAATGGTCCCAAGCCACTTGCGTCACATATAGCTTCCTGTAAATGGATGAGCAGAAACATGGGAAAATAAAAAAGCAATCCCCGGAGGACGAGACCTTAAAGAACACACACAGACAATGACAAAACCATGACAAAACTGTAATTTATTAACCTCAAAATAACAACGCTCATCATACATTAATAACCACATGTGATCAGAAATAGACAGCATTTTGGTCACAGATGTCCATGTTGTCATAGTTGCACACAACATCGGCTTAAACAGTAAATAAATTAAAGCTTTGCACATTCACGGAATCTCAAAGTACATGGCTTGTTTTTGAGGCTTCTGACCTGAAAGATCACGTAATCGTATTTCCGACAATGTTAAATCCTGAAGCTGTTATACCAGCATGTGCTAGTACAATCAGAACGTGTTGGTGCTCTTAAGCATGCAGTGCATGGCTGACTGAAACCTGAGATTCGCAAAATGGCAGTAGAGTATTCGACTGAGGGTCGCTGAATGGCTCTTGTGTGTTAAACAATTAAAATGATTGACATTCGTGTTTGAGAAAAGTTTGAAAAGTCATTTCAAAGTAAAGCAGGCCACCGAGTGTTCTTACACAGTCAGTAAGAGGGTCTAGAGAGGGAACGCTATCATAGATGAGGAGACAAATCGAAGTGCTGTCAATACATGTTCTTATTTTCAACATGATGTAGGATAAAAAGCACTTACTGTCTTAAAAGCTAATTGACTTTGGCAGGCTGAAAACCACCACTGTAGGCTTCAAAAGCAAAAGCTGGAGGGAACTCCTGTAACATTACCACATTACCATGTGCCATCTAGTGGTGCCTCTCAAAAAACAGCACATTGCCTAATGACGTTTCCTACAGAACATTCCTACAGGCAAAATAAAATGGGCACAAAATTATTCTTGGCAGATTAAAATATGAGGCGCACATTGAGGCCTTTAAAGGGAGGAACAACAGATAAAATCAAGATCACAAGGCACGTCCTTGTTCATGTAAACATTCTGAAAGAACATTAACAGTACAGTGCATGGAACCACACACTAAATCAAGCTGTAGAACCTTTCAGGTTATGATATTTACACATTTTAAATGTCTTGTTGATCTTATTAAATTAATTTGGTCAAGTTGGTCAAACTGACAAATACAAACTATCAAAGCAGACCTAGAAAGTGCTGGTTTGGTAACACTCTGATATTGGCTTCTTCTCTAAGGCAGTACGTTATAGCATCAATTTTTAAAACAAACTAAAAAAAACAACAACACAGTGTTCATCAGGCAAAACACACCAGTGTAACAGACAAACTGTACACTTGGTCCTTCTTCTCTTTCATTTCCCATGTCACATATTTACAGTTGTGGCCAAATTCTGAAACAACTGAAGTGCATTAAAGTTTAATGAGCTATTAACTACAGTATTAACTATTATGTTCTACACCACATTACAAACGTTTGTTTTGTTCTTGTTCCCGGGTACTAAGTGTGCTTCCTTGATTCCTTAGGCCTAAACTGCACAGTTAATGGCCATTGGCCCCCATAAACTTTGCTTTTGTAGTCAGGACAGTGATGTTTGGAAGAGTTCTCTATTGTCCAGAACATCTGTGATACATTCAGCGCTGAGGAGTCTTCCAGTAGCTTCTGGAACTGTGAGAATTTTATAGAATTTTTGAGAACGTTCTAGATCTGTCTGGGACTGTCCACTAGTCTACATAGCAGTATAAATACAGGTGTGTTAAAATGCTCCAGCTGAGTAAGTGAACCCGGCAGAGACATTCCGCTATGTCTATACCCAATTTATCTACACCAACGTAATAAAGTGCTTCGTGAAAGCATCTGCTGAGATAAGCGAGGCCTACATAGCATAGTTCAGCATGCCTGTCTGTCAGGGTCAAGATGAACCATGGGCACCTCATTTCACATGCGAGCACTGCAGGAAAACTCTAGAAGGTAGTAGTTTTATTTTGAATATGTTGTGAGGATTTATTGAAGTTTAAAAGCTGTTATTAAGAAATTTGTTACAATTTTCAATTTTCTAGCAAAATCTATATCACATTACAGTATACATTTAATATTTATGTTTTAAACTCTTACACATTATATCATGGTCCTGGTCACATAAACACAGTTTGTGATGAGTAAAGCTGTTTCTGAACGTGTTTTACACATAAGCACTGGAATATAACACATAGAAGCCGGGAACAAAAATCTTGTTACGTAATGTTAAAGGAATACATCAGTGTTTTTCAATTTACTCTCTGTCTGCTCCATCTATACGGCAGGGTCCAGTACTGCAGACAGTAATTCTGAAACACCTCCGTACATAGACGAAGAAGTCAGAAGTCAGCCAACAATCCCAGCATTATAATTGTGTTTTGAGCCAACACATGCCCAACTGAAGATGGAGATTAGATTGAAAAACGCTATATTCCTTTAGTTTCGTCATTTCAAGATAAATATTTGAAGTGAATTTGAAAGGATATTTTAAATTATATGTGAGCTTGTTTTTTATGAATAAATATTATATTTTGCACAAGAAAAATATGCAATTTTGTATATGGATCATTCCACTGAAAGGGTTCACAGTTCAAAACACATTTTGGACTTTTCACTGACTAAGACTTCAGACTGAAATCTTTAGACCTTAACTTTGCATGACCTGATACCTAATTATGTTTACTTTATCAGAACAGCAACATCCCATTTGTCACTACCAGAACAATAATACCACTATGATTTTACAAAGTATTTTGACCAAATCTTACCAAGTGTTTTTAGTAGTGGGAATTTTAGCTAATGTAAACAAGCATACCTGGGTACATGATCAGCAAACACAGTTTTAAATAGCTGAACAATCAAAAATCACAGGATTTGTATAAAAATGCAAAAAAGGCTTGCAGATAATATATGTTTTAGCAGTGACCATGTGGCCATTAGAGTCTTACATCCTGCTCAAAACTGCTGGGGTGTGGCTAACATTAGGCTCCGCCTAAGGCACAAAACTCTTATTCACTACTGTAAAACATTTACCATGGGTGTAAATGTAGGGATTAGGGTTTGGGACAGACATCTCCCAAAAGAAAGTAACCCATAAATTATGATTTTGTCTATATTTAGCTAAAATGATCTCACTTATTTGTTTTGGGATTAAGCATACAATTCTTGTAAAAACTGGAAATAAAAAGTTGGGAAATAGTGCTTTGAACATTTAGAAATATTTCTGTAGAATGGTTCATATGTGATTGTAGATTCATGGTAACATTTTTTCCAACAATAACACTTATATACATATATCTATGTTATAATACTGCCTTTAGCTCGTCTGTTTATAGTGTAACAGATTAATGTTCTTTATCACCCCTCCACCGCGGTCTTGCTGATTTCGAATGCTGCTCCAGCAGTGATTCTGAAAGACAAAGGAGACAAATGTGTCAGCATCAACACGTATCGACACATGTACGACCCTTGAAAATAACAGCAAGCCTTATTTGATGTCATTAAGGAAAGCCACATTACCATTTCACTCACGAAATGTGTTTCATTAGCACAGCAAACGCTCATTTCTCATGTCATGCAACGTCTGAAACGCAAGTTTTCAGAAACTGATTGTTCAACCTATGATTGGTTAAAAAAAACATTCTGTCAAAGAAGAGAGATTGTCTGTTTTTAAGTTCAAGCTTTTTAGAAAAGCTTGATGTGAACTTCACACCAGAAGGAGCAACAATCAGACAGCAGGTGGCGCCAAATGCCAGAGTTTTACAAAAGAGGGAAAAAACCAAACCATGCCAGACAAGGCAAAGCAGAACAAGGCCTGTTAAAGTAAAAGACAAAAAGCACAGCCAATCAGATGTTAGGATTGTCCCAAGCAGAGGCGGTTTTGGTGGGGGCACACAAGCTCTTAAAGGAATACTCCAGCTTTTTCAACATAGTCTCTGTCTCTCAGAAAACAACTGAAAACTCATTGACACTTACGATTGAAGACAACTGGCAGGAGCTGAAGCAACTGCCCATTGGCTTTAACTGTAAGTAGATTTTGAGTCAACGGGTTTTCTGTTCTTTTCTAAGCACAAGGAAACATGACAAGTGCTGACGTATTCCTTTATACATAGTAATTCTTCCACTTTGCTTAATCCATCCATTCATTCTTCATTCTGTGTGATAGCTCGGCTGATGCTAGCGGTACACTCACCTGGCTGTTACATAAAGGCGGCTGCGTCTGAGGAAAATCCTTTAGAGAGTGACCTCAGGAAGCGTCTTAGGAAAGGGGGATAGCGAGGTGCGCTGGCCATTTGAGCACAGTAGGGAGAGTAAAATACAGATGTGTGCAGATCCTAATGATCTGGCAAAATGTATCATTGATAACTTATGACTACACATTTTTAATCCTATTCTCATTATGCGCTTTTATACAGAGCTGTTTGACTTTAAGCACTATTTCAGCAAAAAAATCTAATGTGCACAGTTTTCCCTTTGCTCACTCGGTGTCTGAAGTTTGCTTTCTTCAGTTTTCCAATGGCGCTCTGAGGCTAATATTATTAACACATAAAGCATTCATATCTTGCAAACTGTTTGCCTTTATCATTACATTGTATTACACAGTATGTTCTGTAACATTAACAAAGATCTACATAAGCATTTAGAAACAGGTGTCTACTTTGATGTTGATATATAATCTAGATTTTTTGGTGACCATGTTAAACGACACTGAAACTTCTATGCCACTTTATTTGAAGGCTATCTAAATTCATAACACATGAATGAACACTGAATATGATATTGATATGGCAGTATTTGAATATTCATAAATAGCTAATGCAAATCTTAAATAGCTTAACGGCAAAATGACATAAGAAGTCATATGAAGTAAATTATGTTGCTTTGGCAAAGGGGGTCTTTTATCAGTGATGGCTATCTATACCATTTATAACACTGTTATGAAGTATCATTCCCAAGCAATTTAACCTATAAGGCAGAAGCAAGTTAAAAACAGTGCTAAGAATCAGTTATAAACATTTTGGATTTTCATGCATTCAAACTTGATCAGTTATATACATACTTTCCCTTAAGAATGAACATACTTTCTCTCTACAATCATCCTGTACAGCAGAAACACCCTTAGTAAGACATAATTCCAGCAAAAATAGAAGTTCCCTGTCTGTATTTCTGCTTTTTAAAAAAAGTAAAAACATTTGCTTTTAAATAGACATTAGTATCAAAAGTAAAAGTGTGAGCTATTACATGGCAAAAACAGAAGTTGCTCTTTTGTACTTTTTATTTGAGTAATAAATATATAAAACTGGCATATGATGTTGTTAAATCGGCCTTTAATAAGCTCCATTACATGGAAATGATGCTTCATAACAGTGTAATAAACAGAACAAATGTCTGCCACTTCAGTTTAAGCCTTATTTCCTTCTTATGTCATTCGGTACTGTGATATATAAATACCGCCTGCGTTTGCATTTTAAAAATGTTATTTAATGCTTATGCTTATGTTAATTAAGTCTCCACATAGGTGACCTTAAAATTAAGAGTTACCAAAAACTCTGTATCAATATTTTTTTTTTTACAGTGTCATGTTCCCATTACCAGAAACTGTTCTGACAGATGCTGTAATATATAATCATAAAAGCTGTCACAACAGCATATGGCACTGATTATGACATTAATGGCATGTCAAAGTTATGTAGCAGGGTTTAAGCAAGTCATTAAGTTGTCAGGACACTTTCTGCGGTTGCTCGTAATGGGTCATTCTTTACCAATCCAGGCTGGTTAAACGAAAGTAAGAATTTTCTATGGCTCTTAGGTAAAGTGAAAGTCATAAGATTATATTCCAGGCGCAAGTTACATTAGTCATGTGTCACACATGTAGGTTTCAAGGTGCTTATTGTGACGTACGAGCTCCACAATAGGTTTGCAGCTCCAGTGCAAAACTAAGAGGCAAACTTTGAACACCATTGCAGATCACGGCTGATGGACTACATTTGGGATAATGGGGGGAAAAAGTATAACTTAAGACTTTCTGCCTAACTATGCCTTCAACCTTATCCAAGATGCATTTATCAAATACTGATCAAATATACTTATCTGCCATAACCCTGGAAAAAAAACAGCAACATTACTGTAATCAAGATTACTGTGTAATCCTGTGACTTACTACAGTCAAAGTTTGGAGTGATGTGTGGAGTGAGTGGAGTGTGGAGGGCTAAGCAGACTCATGCAGGAAGACTGACACATGGAGAGAACAGCCAACAGCCTGGACAGGGTATTACACACATCAGGACAATATACACTTAACAATGCGGGAGCAGCCAATCCCTGAGCTTGGACATTTTTTTTTAATTGATTGTAATGATTTGCTAACTTTTAGAAGAATACATTTACGCTACAACATTCAGAATACAAACTGGGTATGTTTTAAATTGTTGAGTAGATGCACATATGCATGTGCAAATAATATTAATAACATAACACACAATTCCTACCCCCAGCTGTTTCTACAGCACCTATAGAGGGCAGCAGTCACTTTGGTATGTTGAACAGCTTGAGCTGTTTCTTTGGCCAGTGGGAAGCAACTGTTTGCTGATAACGAGGAAACAATATTTGGGCACCTTAGTCTTGAACTACAATAACTGCATAAAGAACAAAAAATAATTTATTAATAGTTAACCTCAACAATTTGTATGGTAATTAAATGTCACTCAAATGTCAGTATTTATTGCGACAGGTCTATTATAATGGAATTTTTAACTGGGGATGGAACATAAGGAACTGAAAAAGGTTACTTAAAATTAAGAATGAATGAATGAATGAATGAATGAATAAATAAATAAATAAATAATCACCATTTAACAATAAGACACCACTGGTTTTGGTTGTGTATTGTTGGGTGTAGTTTATTAGTGATCTAGAACTACTAGAAGGAAAATATTCAGAAATGCACTTTCACAGAAAGATCGATTTCCTACTGGCCACCCAATATTTCACCCACCCCAGTTTTCAACTAGGACTAACTTTGTGGTTTTGCCTAGGATTAGGCTGCTCAGAATAACAAAGCTAGCACCATGTTTATAGACTTAATAGGATATTAACTGTCCTTGTACAAAGGAGTGCAGATTATATATGCTTAGCTACAATGCTATTACTATAAACTATATTTTGCCAGAAACATACTTCATACAAAGGACGCACATGAAGATAACATAAATAACATAAAACAGCGTTTTACACATTGCTGATTTCTAAAATGTTTTACAACCCCATTCCAATTACAACAAAAGCACAACCTGAATTATGAGTGTTGTAGCGAGGAGGCTATAGCAAACCTTGTCTTGCACAATCAACTTTCTTTCCTTCTTGTCATAAGGTCAGCAAATCTATTAGTCTCTCACAAAACTAGTTAGTTGCATTTGTGTTAAGTATGCTTCTGGCTAAGCAGAAGAATACAGGGTAGTTGTATTTATTCTAGTTATCATATGTCTGTGTATTAATCTAGATTAATGTTTATATTAATGAACACCTACTAGAGACTACTGCAATATGTAATATGTAAAACTCCATGCTGTGCATGTTTGTGTATGTATATGTCTGATCACTTGGAAATGTATGACGTATTGATCATGCATGCGTCTTTGAGGTAAGGCTCCACAGCCTGGACAGCAGCTGTCAAACCAGATTAAGGTGCAGGAGTGTAAGTAGAAAGGACAGGACTTTGCAGCAACTAGACATTAAAAGTAAAACGAAACAGAATGTCAAAGTGAGTAGAAGACAAAAAAGAAGCAGAGGGTTTGTGGGTGAGACATTGCGTGTGATTTGGCAGTTTGTAAGAGTTTAACAGAAATTCCGAAATCTATAAGCCATAAAAAAGCCCACAGCTGGATTTGAGCAGGGCCACGTATTAGTAGATCTAGGTATTAAAGTATTATCAAGACTGAGATTTTCTCTGTACAAATAAATAGGATGATTGACTAAAACTCTAAGAAACAACACAGTGAGCTTCTCTTAAGATGTTCTTAAAACGTTCTGTGCAGGGATGTGGCAAACCACAAAGAGAATCTGACTGTTTTTGGTGAGAATAGGCAACAGGCACATCTGTGCACTTTTTGAGAATAAGGTGGGAATAAAACAGCCTGTCCCAAAGTCCACACTTCTGATTCTGCATACTTTGTGTTTTTGCGTGCTTGTTCATGTTATCTGCGGCAAGTCTTAGAGTAAATGCACAAAAGCACATAAGTGGGTAACACCACACTAAATGAACAGATTTGCAGTACTGGGCAAAAGTCTGAGCGCATTCTTTCATTCAAAACGGACAGTTAGAATATATATATAAGTACAAGTTACACATTTGTCAAGAAAAAAAACAGACAAGATATTTTTAACAGAAGCCTCAACAACTACGTATAATAGCAATTATTTTTTTATAGTTCACATACGTCTTTATCACAGCTTCCATACGTTTCAAGAAAACTATAAATAGATAAACCTGTAAAATTCAGTTTTAGGAAGCTGGATGCAGGTTTTTCATGTTTTTATAATTCCAAGTAACCCAAGTATGAATTTAGACTCTTCAGTCCATCTCAGATGTCTTCTTTAACTAATTTACTTATTTTTGTTTTTGTCTTTTTCTCAGTAAAGGCTTCTAACACCAACAGTAGTATTTAAGATCTATATATCTATTGACTCTTTTCAAGCAAGAGTAGAGTTGGAGTTTCTTCTCTCCCTCAAAGATGAAAGCTTTAAGTGCTATTTTTGCTGATGGGGAAAGTTTTGGATAGTTTCCATTGTTTTTATATTGTTTTCCATTTGGGAAGCAACACTTCGGTGCACTTCTATGGAAATGTAATAATTTATGGTCTCTGACTTTTGCACAATACTGTCCCATTTCAGCAACTATGTGTCACATATTTGCCCTCATTTGTAGCCTTAACAAGTACTAAACATTATCACAACATTATAAAGATGCCACTTCCTTTGTTTTGGTTTGGCAACTACATTAGGGTAATGGGAAATCTTGAGCCTTGTCATCAAGTTATTACTTCAAGCACGTGTGGACTTTGGCACAGAGCAAAAGGGACAAGGCTATTCATCAGAGATCCTTTAATTCTGTTGAGTGGGGCCCTCTGATGTTTGGGAGTGGTACTGTACCTGGCCCCCTGAATCTGCTCCAGCTCAGAGGCTAGTCTGGCACTGCGCTCCTGCTCCTCCTGTACCCTCCTCCGCAGTGAACGCACCTCCTGCTGAGCTTCTACTTTTATATCATTCGCCACAACCACCGCTGTCTGCAGGTCAGCCTGGAAACGGCGCCACTCCTCCTTCTCTTCCTGAACACAAATACATGCACACAGAACTAAATAATCAGGCTTAGGCTGGCTACCAATTTGGTGTACTATGGCAAATGTCCATCCTAAAATCCAGAAATAGCTGGTCATGCTTATGTCACATATAATTACTGTGATTAATGAGGAATGACACTGAAAACTGCCACCACACCTGCGGTTATCTGTTCAAATGTACCGTGATATGAAGGTGGCCCCAGTTTCAACTACTATGCTGTCATTCCAAACTTACTAGATTAAAACTGACACTTTGCAGCAACCCCTTTCTAAAGTGATTCATCAGTAATAAATACTCTATGAATGTCCTGATAAAAATCATTTATAGAAATCCTACCTTCATCTGTTTGCTCATGAATTTCATTTGCTTGTCCTGCTCGACCTTATGCTCCTCCAGCCTCTTGATCTGATCTGAAAAGCCCAATTGAAATATGCATGAGAATGGTTTATTCAATAAACAGTGCAAAGATTTAATTCTCTTTTCACATGAAATTAGCACTGAAAAGCTAACTTACTGCTCTTTCCTGTATTGTCACCAATAGCTCTCAAATGAAGCAATAAAGCACATCTATTCATACAGCTAATCATACATTTTATCATACATCTAATTATACACACCTAAGCACCAACTACAGGGTTGGGAAGCAATGCCCCACCAGTCCTAGTGCCATTAAAAAAAAATTTAAAAAATCTTCCCACCACATGGTTGCAGTCTAGCATTTAGCCATTTTATTATGGTTTACATTGTGGTTTCAATGGTTCCAGAGCAACATAAATTTAGCAGTCTAATCATAACATTACCTAACAGTAGATCAGAGCAATGCTTTGTTATCCATTAATTAATAAAGCATCTCATTAATTAATTACACAGAGTGATCAAGAATGAGTGAACTGTACATTAAATTATGTTGTTTGTTGCTTGGAGCTTCAAGAGGTATATACTATATAACTTTACACACAATATACATTTTAAAATTATTCATCTTTTTTACACATTTACCAATTTCTGTTCCTATTTCCACATCCCTCCCCAAAAGTAAATGTCTGTAAATGGACTGCAACATCTAATTTTAGTTATTTGTGTTTGTGAAACTATGCTGTGCAAAAATCAGAGACTACCCTTCAATTATTTCAATTCCCAGTTATTTCAGTGGGAAAGCACAAGCTTTTTAGTATCTGAAGCGAAAACCCGAAAAATATATTTAACAGAAAATTACACAGAAGCTTCAACAACTAAATACTGCATCAGACTTCCACTCTTCGTCTTCATCACAGCTTCCTTTCCTTTCATGATAGTTCAGTCTTGGTTTAACTTTTTCTGGATTTCACAATCCAATGATCTTGAGGTCTGGACTCTGGGGTGGACAGTTGTATATTTCCTTTTCTCAGTGAGGAGCTTCTTGAAGCTACATATAGTTTCAGACTCAGTGTTGAGGTGTCTTCTCACAGTGAAAAGATGGACAGAAATACCTGTGAGATTTTTCAGATGAAACAAGAGTTGAGCTTGATGTTCTCTTCTCTCTCAAGGAAGAAAGCTTTTAGTGCTGTTTATCTGATGGGGACGGTTCTGGTGGTCGACCAGGTCTTGGCTAGGAAAAGTAGTTTTAGGAATGTGTGTGTTTTTTTTTTTACTTTTTACTCGACTTTCCTCTCCTTTAAACAAACTTATCTTTATTGAATCCCCACAAAATATCTCCTAAAAAGTGAATAACGTGTACTTAACGGAAGGGTGGCCTATGACTTTCCGCAGTATTGTTTAAATATTCCCAAATGACAATAATAATTATAATGGTGCAAGTATTAAATTGCTGAGATAGGGAATGACAGCGAGAAAGAGAGAGACAGACAGATAAAGGGTAGGCATGTACACGATTACTCTATTAAGTGGCTTGGCAAATGTGAGAAAAATGGAGCTCAGTCATATCAGTCCAGCCAGGCAGCCGTGTCCAATCCCTCCACATTACGAACCACAAAGGGCCTCTGCCACTGTGTGTGTATATTCATGCAGCCACAAATAGGCGGTTTATAGCAGTTGCTGCAGTGTGTTAAAGATGGCAGAGAGAAAACAGCTACTCGTTGAATTACATAAGCCTGCAAAGTAAAAAAGCGCTTTCCATTTTTCAAAAGTGTCCTTTGCCTCTGGGGAACCGTGAGCGCAGTTGTAAGTGATATATTGGTGATACTGGTACTGATGTTCAGGTCCAAGTTAACGTTCTATTCTATGAAGGTGCCAACAGCCTCTAGTTCTTTCATTCTACTGTATATTAAGCTTTTCATACACTATCCAGGATTGACTGTGGGGGCTTTAGACTGTTCTTCAGTAACAGCGCAAAATATATGATAAAACTAAATAAATGTAGTTTAGTTTATGTAAAAATATAGTGCTGTGTATTTAAGTGATGTGTATTAAAGACAGCAGAAAGAAAACGGTTATATAGTCAGTTACATAAGAAAGGGAGAAAGAGAGCTGTAAATTTTTAATAAGTGTTCTCCACTCCTGCCGCTATGGCTATATTCTGGGGAATATTTTTCTCTTGAACTGAACTCAACTGAAAGCTAGAGAGAAAGAGAACATGAGAGAGAGAGAGTAAAGGAAAGAGAGCAAACAGTAATGCTCATACTCTCCAGGTCCAGGATGGTCTGGTTGGTGTGTAGTCGAACTGCCCGCTGCTGTTCCACCTGGTCCTCCAGCTCAAAAATGGTCTCCTTTAGCTCCTTGATCTGGTTCTCTCCATCTCTGCTCTTCTCCTCCAGAGCAAGCAGGCTGGCTTTGTGTTCCTGCTCCTGCCTTTCCAATCTGTCCTGATGCTGCTGCCGGTCTGCTTCAGTCTGCACACACCCACACATATACACAACATAAGCTCACCAAACAAGAAATTAGTCACATTAGTGGTAGTAACTCCAGACTCCTTCAGATGGCGCTGCGCGAGGATGATGGGGCTATAAATACCTGTGGGGTGTGAGTGATGGGATCAATAGATTGAGATGTGTGGAAAATGGCTCCAAAGCAGATGGTAATGCTTGGCTAAAAGGATTGACTGCATTTGGGCATGCTAGGGAAGGCGTTTATCAAATCTGGCCGAACTGTGCAATACTTTGATGCAAGAGTGGCTGAACAGTGATGTGGCCTACGTCCAGAAACTTCACAGCTGTTGTGAAGTGCTTGTGTTATTGGTGCTTGTGGAGGTATCTCACTCTATTAGGTACGTTTCAGCCACAGGTAGCAGTGAAATAACAGTGAGCTTACAATACAATAAAATACTAATAAACACGCTTGGGTAAGAAACAGCTTTTAAGACCTTTGTTTTCCTGGCAGTTGTATAACTGAAAACTGAGCAACAGTGTTAGGAAAAAGAAGCCATGCTTAAAGATGTAACATCTTATCACCCATATTTGTCCCTTCTCTTATATTTTCCTGTGAGGTCAACTTATAAGATTTGTGTGATGTAATGCAAAAAAACAGGCATAATTTATTTTTACAAGGCTATTTTCCAACCTCAAGTTAGAATTAAAAAGGTAGTTTACTGCCCCTAAATTAGCTTTCTTCTAACTGGCTCTCTCATATTGTGCCTCATTCAAAGAGTACTCAGATGTGCATAGGCAGAGCTAAACGCCAGCAGGCTGAATAAGTGGATAGATGTAAATGAGCTGATCCCTTTGTAATTACAAAACAATGCACTTAAAACAGTTCCCACAGATTAGTTTGTGCATAAGGCATATAAGGAATGAGTAGTGAATTGTGAGTGGTAAAAAAAAAAATAAGGGCAGATAAATGTTTAGCATTTGAGCTGGTTGAGAAAATGAAGAATTGGGACACCTTCAGACTGACCTGATAGGACACCTATAGGACCCGGACTGACCTCATAGGACACCAACGGGTCACAAATTGAGCTGATAGGAGACCTATGGGGGACAGACTGACTAGATAGGATATGTCGTGTCATAGCTTAAGCTGACAAGATACATACAGGATAGGACACCAATGGGGCATAGACTGACCTGATAGAACACCTTTGTGTCATAGCTTGACCTGATAAGGC
The DNA here is from genome assembly GCA_024036415.1 of Prochilodus magdalenae. Lineage (NCBI taxonomy): Eukaryota > Metazoa > Chordata > Actinopteri > Characiformes > Prochilodontidae > Prochilodus > Prochilodus magdalenae. The sequence continues at coordinate 882,954 of JAMWET010005002.1, forward strand.
ACGTACAGGTCACAAACTGGCCTGACGGGGCAATTACAAGTTACTGACTGACCTGACCGGATATCTTCGGGCCACAGATTGATCCAACAGGACACATACAGGTCACAGAGTGACCCAACAGGAAATCTACAGGTCACAGACTGCGTTGAAAGGATACCTATAAGGCACTCTTAAGACTTACTGACATGCACACTTAATCATGTCTCATTACAAAGGATGATATAAGTAAAGATTAACTGTCCCTGGAGTTATTTTTTCTGATAATAAGAACTCATTTGTCTTTACAGATATACCAGTTGGGATGTTGTTCAAAGAAGCATGAGCCATGAGCTATACAAATAGGATGCACTCTTTGTCTCACTGAGGTAAAAAAAAAAACACAACTCATTCTTATGAAATGCCATGTTTTGTCCATGGCTATGTATGCATGCTTTGACGTAACTACTAGTTCATATATCTAAGGTGACTGAGTACAGACAACCTTCATTGTTCAGTGATGAATTATAATTCAGTGCACACACATGTAAAGACCTTTAAAGCAAATCATGCAAGACAGGACTCATTATGTCCTCTTTTTTTTTGTCAGCATAAATATTGTCACAACTGTTCATAAGTATTACATAACTGCCCATCCCGTGCTCAAAAACACAGCATATACATCCTGTTGCATAAGTCCAAAGCATGGCATAGACTGTTCTTGTGTTATTATTGTCTTAGATGTTCACAGGTAAGTTCACCTGCAAGCAAGTTGGCTCTGGATTCATGGAAATGTGTGTCTGTGTGGTTATAGAAGGGAACACGTTTGAATGATCTCCAGATGTTTGTCAGCTTATAAAGTAGCTAGTAAACAAAGAGTCTCATAATTAACATGGGCTTTACTACACAGCAACAAACACATGCACAGCTGTTCAAATATCCCAAAACACTTTAATGAGAAAAAGAAAAGAAAGCTCTGATGGGATGAATAAAAGATTACATGGACCAAAACAACCCATGCTGCCTGGGAGTTGGTGGTTGATGTAGCGCAATGGATAACACCACCACTTGCCAGTGAGCTACCAACCCCACATGGGAGACTGGGTTACTACGCTGTGCTACACCAATAAGAGTTCTTGGGCAAGACTCCTAACACTACAATGGCCTACCTGTAATACAATAAACCTTCCAAGAAACTGAATAAAAGTATCAGCTAAATGCCATTAATGTAAATGCCAGGGTTTTATTTCTTGCTGTAGTGAACTACAGAAGTGAACTACTTTTTTAAAAACTTTCCTGTACAAGAAAAAAAATGACAACAGCTAGCTTGCCACTCCTAGCACCAAAATCAGAATCAATAAAACCAAAACATGGTGTGCTAAAGTGTACCAGTGCAGGGCCATGATATTGAGTTTAATGATGCCAGAGTGACTACCTCATCCTCAGAGTGCTGTGAAGCTGGCCAGGACATGAGTAACATGACAGCTGGACCACCCTACAAAGAACAGAATAGAACCTTCCTTCAGCCTTGACTTCATCAACTTCTGAGTCAGTGTGGGCCTCGCCCTTCTGAACATCGTCAAGAACAACTTTAAATTTCTATCCTAAACAGCCTTTGGACTGCGCTTGGTTGTGACTATGCGTGATGGACGACCTCCGAAGAACTCTCCAAAAAAGTTCTAAGGACAAAGTTCAAGCCACAAGGTTTGGTTCACTGGCAGTGGTTTAGAGGACAAGAGCCAGGGTTCATTCCTCCTCGAAGGGTGTATTGAGTTCATGTGTTGGGACAGCAATGAGGTGCTACTGATGTTCATGTCCTACAAGACTCATAACTGTTGTTTCTGTATATCATTGCATTTTTAAGGATGACGTGGAACTGTATAACCACAACAACATTCACAACTGCCAGAGAGGCAATACCAGAGGTTTTCTTTAGTGCATTTATGGGAGACACTCTTTAATTTTCTAGTATTTCATGCTGAAACATGAAAGAGTAAAATGTACATTGTGGTTGACTGCAGTAACCCTCGTTGACCACAGCACCTTTTACTAGCTTTTCTCACATGGAGAGCTCTGTTTGCCTTGTCTCATGATAATTTTGCTCCCTGAAGGCAAACACACAGAGAGGGTAAGAAGAAGCTTCTTTCCACAGGCCATTCAGGCTCTGAACCAAGACAACAACTAGGACCACCTCATTTACACACCATACACAGGACTTGTTCACGAATAACTAGCCGCTGATATTTATTAAAGACCTGTTGCTGAACTCCACAGCATTATTTTGTGCATTCACTTTAGCACATTTTGCATTTTACACTCAACCGTGTTCTCCACACTGCACGCAACTTAGATAGATTCCACTCCTACTTTATATTACTACAGAGTCAAGTCACATTATTATGACCAATATCCAGAGTAAACGCTGCGTGCACCACAGACAGCAACTAGACAGGCTGGGAGTGACTCAAAAAGGTTCTGGTAGGTTGTCACAGATAAGCCATGCCGACTGTAGTGCATCCCACAGCAGCTGGAGGGTACAAGGGGGAGGATCCATAGACTGAACAGGACAATTAGGGTGGTCCCACAGCCACTCACTTGGGTTCAAGTTTGGGAATTTAGGGGGTCAGGGTGGTATCTGGAAGTCTTGGTCATGCGTTTCTGTGTGACATGTCTTGCTACAGGATCCCATCTGCCCTAGTGAGGATAATTAACATGTATTCAAGGATGGATTCATACCCATACTTTCAACATGAATGGGTGGACCCAGAGAATGCCATGAAATGTGACTTCCTTCACCTTTGGTGAAAAAGAAAGTCTATTTAGTGTAAAGGGAAGATTATTAGAGTGATGGAGAGAACGTTTTAGAAAAAACCTTCTGGAAACAGATGACGATTTGCCAGCTTCTAAATGCCTCTGAGCAGTTTTGAGCACAACCTTAATGACCTTTATTTAATAGATTTTGTGCTACAAATTCCACTGTGAGTGTTTTGCTACAGTATAGTCTACTTTCCCTTGGATTGTATCCAGTACAGAAGATTTCCTGCAAAGAGGGAGTGACTGGCACACAACAAGGCACATCCTCCCATAAGGCTTTGTTAGTCAGGCAAAACTCTAACACTTAGGAACAGAACATCTTGTTTTACTAGAGAGTTCCTACATGGGGGTTTTATGTGTGGCAGGGAATAAACTTTTTACGATAATTACATGGCTAATCTATTCCATCCTATTCCTTTAACAGAATCTAACCTATTAATTCACCTGATTTAGGCATGCTTTTTATACAATGGCATCCCATTTAATCCATTTGCCACAAATGTTTGATGTTTTTTTTTTTTAACCATGGCATGTCTTATGATGGCTATGCTGCATCATGATGGCAAAACACTGACCAGGAGAACAAAGTTTAACATACACACATTAACCAAAGCAACATTTTCCTATATATAACATGCATTCGCTCTTCACAAGCAAAGCATTTATCCCAGTGATGACGACGTATTAAACTAATCTGAAATTTACATAAAGACAAAAAACATCTGAAAGAATCATCAATTTTAACTTATAGGTTTTTTCATAAAAACCGTCTCCTAGGTAAGAAACATTAACATAATATCAGCATGTAAACAGCCTGTAGATGAGTTAGACCACTCAGAGGCAACCAAACAACTATATGCTGTGACATCACAACCACAGCTATCTGAAAAAATGGATAATCTGGTCTTACTGTCCAAACAACAGGCTTGGACTTCTTTTTACGTTTACAGCATTTAGCTGATGCTCTTACCCAGATTTACTTACAAGGTAAATCATCATGTTACAGGTAGGCCAATGTAGTGTTAGTAGTCTTGCCCAAGGACACTTATTGGTATAGCACAGCATAGTCACCCAGATCGGGATTCAAACCCCAGTCTCATACATGTGGTAGAGGCACCCTGGCAGGTAGTTGTGTTGAGCTACACCAGCCACTGTTTATAGAAAATAATTGCAGTTAAAATTGCAGTCGCAATACTGCAGAATCAGTAATTGCATAATCTATTACCCTAATCAGACAAATTGCATTGGAATTAGAATTAGATATTCTTCTTATATCGTTCAGCCCTATTACTACCAACCTAAGTTTTTTTTTTTTTTCCTTTAACATGTAAGTTTTTGTTCTTTAACACGGGGGACTGGCGTTTTATTAGACCTGGGAAATAAAGCAGTTGAAGTTTTGATTTAAAAAAGAAAGAAAGAACACATTTAGAAAAGATGTAGACAGCATCCAAATTGCTATCAAGAACAATTTCTAAGTATTTTTTAAAATTGCCTTTAGTTGCCCCCTAGTGGCGTGGCCATCTGGTCACATGCCTTAAAAACCCATGGGACGATCTTTGCCTGCATTGCCGTATACAATAATGTAGAGAGAATGGGACCTTGTTTCAGAAACAGTGTTGAGAATGTGGTGATAAGCAAAGCCTTGAAGAAACAGGAAGAATAAGGGAAGGAAGATTTGCTGACTTGAAAGTGGTGCAAAACTAAATACACAAACTCTGGACACCAAACATAACTGGACTTAAAGGTCAAAGTAGCAAAACCTACCTTTTTAAGCATGCCCTGAATACGCTCCATTTCACTGTTTGCAAGGAGCAGTTCCTGCCTTAGCTCAGAGCAGCTAACCTCCAGCTTGTCTCTGTCTGCGTGAGCTACTTTAAGTAAGCCTTGCAGCTCTGTGCTGTTGCTGGCACTTTGAACAGCCTTGAGTTCCACCAGCTTCTGCCTCTCGGTCTCCACCTGGCACTTCAAGCGCTCATTCTCTGCCTTCAGAGCCTCGGCGGCTTGATGCTCTTCCCCTGCCAGCTTTGCAGCCGCCACCCCAGCCTCTTTCTCCCTTTCCAGCTTCTGCCTGAGGAGCTCCAGTTCTTCTTTCAAACCTCTTGCAGTTGCCTGGGCCTCCTGATGCTCCTTCTCCAAAGCTCTCAAGCTCCCGGTTAGTTGCTGTTGAATGTCCACAAGCTTCTCCCTCTCAAACCGTGAGTTCTCCACCTGCTCAGCCAGACGCTGTTCCAACTCTGACATCCTGGATGCACGTGAGGCCTCAGTTTCTTGACTCTGGGCTTGTTCTCTGAGCCTCTGCAGCAGGGCCTCATTCTTTTGGGCCAGGAGTTCCACACGCTCCCTCTGCTGCTGAAGCGAGGTTTGAAGGAGACCCTTTTCTTCAGCCAGACGCTCGTTCTCTACTGTCAGCTCCTGCACAACCTGCTGTTGGTCAGCCAATTCCTGCAAGGTAGCTTGGAGCTCCTCTGCTGTGCTGTGGTGGCTTTCCTCCATCTTTTGGATGCGTTCTGTCAAACACTCCACCGATAGATCTCGTTCTATGGTTCCTGGTGCAATGCCTTTGCTACTACTGCTGATAGAATCTGAGCGAGATGGGATTTTTTCAAACTCTGAGGAATCTGGAGAAGGTGATGGAGAACCTTTGGTGAGGTCGCTACCAGATGATACAGAGGTTTTGATTGGACTCCCATTAAGTGGCCCACTTGTTCCCATTTCGGTGCTAGTATTCTCTGGTAGAACACCGTTAACAGAAAGTTTGGCTGGACTTGTTAGTGATGTGGAGGTTGTGGTTGGACTAGTTAGTGATGTGGAAGTTGCAGTGTTGTTACCACTAGAGACTGGAGAGGTCTCCAACGAGATTAGCTTTTCCTTCAAGGCTTGGTTCTCCTCCCGCAAAGCAGCCAACTCTCTCTGGAAGCGCCCATTCTTCTCCTTAAGCTCTCCAACTAAGGTCTGCATGTCTGGGGACTGTGGCTGAGTTTGCTCCCCATCTGATGTACCATCTGGTGTTCCAGCCTCAGGAGGTGAGCCTTTGCCTCTGCATCGCTGCAGCTCCATCCGCAACTTGCTGATCTCAAATTCCTTAGCTTTGGCCTCAGCCAGCAGCTCCTTGACTTGGCACTCCAAGAGGGCCTTGTCGGCGCTTTCAGCTTCTGTCTTTGTCTTGACGGAACCACGGGAGTGCTTAGCTAGGGTAGACAGGCTGGAAGTGCTGGCACTAGGGATCATTTTCTTGGCACTAGAGGTCTTCAGTTGGTCCCGTAGCGAGGTACGGTCTCTGGAGATGGTCTGGGGGATTTCCCGTGGAGCAGGTATCCCTGACTTTTTGCCTGATTGGATACCTGTAAAAAGAGAAAGCAAATTTGGTAAACAAGTCAACAGCTGGATTTTTTAACAGCTGTTGGCTTTTCTACATCTGTTAAGCTCTGGAGATCTGAAGTGTAAAAATATGAATGACCTTTACATTTCAAAGCAGTTGAGCATTTGTGACAGTCTTAGAATGATCAGTTAGCAGGAATTATTCCTCGTTTTGCCAATTAATGAATCAATTTCATTTAAAAAAAAAAATCTATGGCAGGGAGACTTTTAGTTAAAACAGCATGTAGAAAATAATTATTCCTCATGGTCACTTGGACTCCAAGATTTAGGGAACAATGCAGCCTTTCATTCATGTCATTGTTCAAGGCTCAAAGTACCAGTGTGAGAGGTCATTCATTCAGCTTATGACTGGACAGAAGATGTTTTGTGTTGTGATTTTCAAATGGCTACCAGGCACTGCCTCTCCATATTGTAACCATAGCGCTTCAGTAGAAACAAGTCAACTGGCATTTGAATGGCATCAGAAAGCCATGCAACCTATCGTTCCAGAGAGGTCTGTGGAACGGCTGGTATACCACAGGCCCTATTTAAAGAGGGATACTGGTGAAAGGTTTTATTGTCAGTTTTAGAATAATCAGCAAACACTGAAACAAACACTGGGGGGCTCTTGTTACAGCTGATGACAATGTCCCAGCAGTACAGAGAATGTTCTAGAGCAGAGTGTAGGGGGTTACAATGAGAGTGCTGTGTTCAAGGCCAAACAGAGCTATCCCACTGGCCAGTGTAAGGATTGGTAGAGATGGACACACTGACTAAATTCTTATGAGGACAAAGTATATGACGCCACAGATGCAAAAGAAATGAATTAAAGAGTTAATTTATGCAAATACGGACAAATTCATCTCTTCATAACCAGAAGGTAGTTTCTCTTCTTGCTCTCACACATGTATACCCCAAACTTCTATGGACTGTGTAAGAATTGTGTTATTGAAGCTGTCTTCATTTTGCACAGAGCTGCAGTCAGAATGTCTCCTGGGAGCCATATGGCTGTTTAGTATTCTCTCTGCATTTCAGTTGATATTAAAGGTCTGAGAGGTCTCAGCCATGACTTTATCAGGCGTTAACCTTGGTTATTTTTAGCTGCAGTCTGCATGTGCTAATATTTTATGACAACAAATGTATCAAGTTAGGTTTAAGGGAAACAACAGCAAAGCCGACCACAGAGATCTGGATATGGATTTGCTGAAAGATGTGACAGAGCTAATGCAGGGTGGCTCTCAGTCATGTGGAACGGCTTTTAGTCAAAGTACTGGCTAACTTAAAAATAACAGTAATATTGCGGCTCCTCCTTGAGCTCTCTCCAATGGCTCTGTCAGAGAGTGAATTTATTAGATTGATTACTGGACTTAATCTCTGCTTCACCATCAGTCAGGTCAATGCCCTGAATCAAGTGTTCTCCAAAACGCTGTGACAGCACATCAGGCATTAAAACTATATTCCTTTTCCTGTTTCATTTGCTCTCTGTCTTAAACACATCTATCATAGCAAGAACCATCTCACATTCCTAAATTATATTTCACCATCATCATATTTTAAATATCCGTCCACTTGTGTGGGTGAGTGGTGTAGACTAATGTTTTCAAATCAACATGATTTATTATTGCATTTGTATAATGAGTACAGAGACAGACCACACCAACAGTTCTAGAGAGAGTGCTTTGTTTATATAAAGAGAGGATCCAGAGAACTGTATACAAATTTGTCTCTAAGTCTTAAGAGCAAGTCAATTTAGTGTCTGGGATATGATGCTAGGGGAATATGGGCAAATTAAAAAAAAAAAAACATCCTGCATTACTGTACAGTATAATACACTGTATGCGGCAAACACAAATATTTAAAAATATTTATATACAAATAATTTATAGAACTTAAAAAAAAAAAGCCTGCACACTCTTTGCATACACTCTTTGTTGCAGGAGAGAAGCTTTTGTATAACTAAAAACAACACATAAAACGGGTTTCTTATAGTAGTCTTACTTCACTGACAGCAGTTAATAACAGCAATATGCTTTTATGTCATAATGCACTCACTATGTAGTATTGTAGACATTAGCAAACTAGTAATATTAGACCGAGCTATTGGATGGACTAATCCTAGAACACTCATCACATCACACAAAAAAAAAATGTTGCACAAAAAGGAATCAACCAACAGGAATGAAATTCAGTGGGTAGGTTTGACATTAAGAGACATGCGAGAGACATTAAGAGACATTAATTTTCCACCCCTACTGCAAAATTGAAAATATAAGTTGCATGGGATGGATTGTCACAGGACACCATTAGGAACCTCTACAACTTCCTGCTGAGATGTCTGGCATGGCAAAACGGTCTTACTTTCAGTAGGGTGAATTACACTTGGCCCAGATTTCAGGACCATTTCTGCATATTCCCACGCTTTCAAGCTAAATAAAACCCAGATAAACCACAAAACAAAAAATTTCACTAAAATCTACTAGGATGTTGGCTTTTTTTGAAACGGACAATTTAAAGCGAATCCCTTATCAGAAAGCAGAATGTTTAGACATTGAATTTGCCAGTACCCGGCTGGATGTGTGCAGCATACTGAAAGTGTGGTGCTGAACGAGATATAAACGCATACACAGACAACAGAGTGCAAGAGAATCCTCAAGCAACACCAGTGCGTGGTTCATGACTGAGTGAGGTTAAACGTTCACTGGATATGAACAAGCCAATGTAGGGAAACTGGTACCACCACGCTCTGTAAAGTGTAACTATGGTGCTACTTTCAGGGTCTTTACATATGCAAATGCATGTGAAAAAGGGATACTTTGGGTAGCTGTATTAAGAGCCAGGGTTGATTCATTCGTTACACTCGTCACACAGTTGGCATAGGCAGCATATCTGGAACCAAAAGTGTTTGGCAATTAAGTAATTAATAAGGACATAACAGAAACTATTTAAAAACTTGGACGGCACAAAAGCTTCCTTACTCCTAAGTCTGTGTGAGCTTGGATGTCCTCAACCCCGCTAGATTCTGATAACTGACTATTTTTGGAACACAGAGTGAAAGGGAGGATGGGGGGGAAACAGGGACAGAGAAAGGATGTGAAACAGACTGAGTTTAAAGAGACATCACAAATCACATGGAAAGACAACAAGAGACTGAAAAGGGTAGAAATAAAGGCAAATGTGAACAGAGCCACTTTTGTAGAGCTAAACCTAAACCACCACTCAAAGGCTATGAAGCAAGGTAAATCAAATGTGCAAGAACAAGTAGTGAACGTCCTACACAAGAGCCTCCCCCAAGTGTTCCAACCCCACTCACTAAATCAACCTGCCTGCACACACTGCCTCTCATTGATACCCCAAGTAAATAACAGGAGATGCTAGCTTTTAAACTTGACACACAGATACACAAAGGTTGAGAATGTATAATGGTGAATGGCATAACAATAGATGTGGACAGAATTTCAAACAAGGTTTCCGTCTATAAGAGTACTGCCTCCAGTTCCTGAGGTTACGGATAAAAAGACCTTTTTTCTACAGTTTTGGAATCTAGAAAAGGTAGGAAAAAGTTCAAGCGCACATGGCCTTTTGAATATGTTAACAGCAGCCAAGATCAACAGGTTCGTGTGTGGTAATCAGCAAGTGTTATCTGAGCACTGCATGCTTCCTCTGGACGAGAAGCTACATTACTAATGGTTTCCAAAACACTGCTTTCCCAAAAAGTACTGCACAGACAAACTCCTTTGAGTTGAGCTATCGTATAAATCCAGCATACAGGCAAGCACCCTGCATTTTTACTTATTAATTGCTTCCAGTAAAGTCCACCAAGCCTCCCTCTACAATTCCCAAGCACTGCAGGCCAAAAAATCTTTATTTCGTAATTTCATTATGGAGAAAGCACTTCAAATCCACCATCCTTAATGCCGTATGAAGTTCGGATCACAGCAGGAGTCGCATTACTGGATGGTTCTCAGCATGAACTGCCAGTAAGTTTGACAGAGTGCAGTGCATTGTGAAACAACCCTGGAGTAATTAACTGTACAGGGTTGCTGTTAGAGCACTGACAGCCGAGTGACTGCTGGGAGTCATGTGTCATAGTGCTGGCTGGCATCACTGACATGACACAGTTATACAATGAAGTGGCTATATAGGTGATGGAATTCTTATAAGGCCCAATGTTTTTTCTCCAAGTAGGAGCTGTCCATTTGCAGTAATCCAAGACCAGCATCCATTAATGAATCACTGCAGACCTGAATAAGAACCAGGGTTCTAGAAATAAAAATAAAAAAAAACATTAGTTCACTCTGAGCAGAACTAATATTTCCACAATTCCAATCTTGTGTTCCAACACCAACAGAATGTCCTTAAACCTGTCAGAACAAAAGCCGTTTTTTAGCTACTTCCTCAAAACACACATCATTAACTAGTCGAGCTGTTTTTCTTACATAGCAAGCTTAATGTTAGGACCAGGACAGTAAGCCCAGGATAATTACAGGTATGGCCTTGTTTTTGTCCCTAGCAAAAGACTGTTCAATTCCAGATTTCAATTAATTTCTTGAACTGGCTGTGAGTCATGATATGAACAAAGCAAAACCTAGGGCTGCAAGTCTTAGAAGAACTTCCCCTGCGAACTTCAATCCTTCACCTATGAGACAGGAAGCTTGAACAAGAACTGGTCTAATGTTTTCCAGTCATTCGGATGTGGGGGGTATACCTAAAAACAACACCCTGTCTCGCTGTCATCCTTTCCTGTTGTCCTGCCAGTAAATGGGATGGGCACATTGTATCGGATTCCATACAAGTACACGGTCCTGGGACAGGGAAGCTGGGACGAGCTGGCATTCCACTCCATATCCTGTCACGCAGGGGAAAACGGAATCAAAGTATTTCCATCTGCGTCAGCTTGGTGACATGCCGAATGGACAGGGTGGCCTGAGCTGGGAAAGCCAAAAGATCTGCTTATAAGAGATGGGGTTATTCTGCTCCCCATCACCATTGGCCAGATCCCTAAGAAGATTTGATGTCCCTAAAACACATCAAAATAAGTAGGTTGCCAAAGTAGGGATTGTGATATTTATATTTTAATACGCAAATATCTGACAGTGTTCGCTGAATGATTGATAAAGAGCACATTAAGATAAGGATGCATATAAAGCCTTTTTAAATCACAAACTAGATGTTGGCTTGAATTTGACTGACCAAGTGCTGACAAGGATCAACCCTATACACTTAAAAAAGCTAGTTAATCAAGTGTTCTTTAGTAAAGCGAATTCTATACATAACCATAACCATTAGCAATGAAATAAAACCAATACAGATTTTGTCATGGCACTTTTTTGCTGCTGCTTGTCATCACACACCGCTGACATGTTGTAAAGCTCTGACTACTGGAGTGAATGCACACCTCAGAACTTTGTGCTGTTTGTTGCAAATAGAGGTATCCCCATTGTCAGTAGTGCCAGAGGTGACTATATGGACAGTGTTTATCAGAATTCCCTATCCTCTATGTAGGTCATCTGTGTGGGAGAAGTAGTATTAAAGCTTTAAATGGCTCCTTTTTATCAGTATTCTGGTTTAATTATTGTATACAGTTAACACACATGTGGTCTGACACACATGTGGATTATTAAATAGGTCTTAAATAGGGCAAATCAGAGATTAGAATATAATTTTATTATCCAAATAAATATACAAGTCACATGCTTGTCATATTTACATTTGCATGTAGTAACTTGTCCTAAATCATCATACCAACACTAGAAATAGATCTAGATATGAAAATATATGCTACCAACATTGGCCTACAACATTCAGTTAAGGTCTTTTGCTGCCAATTATTAGGTTGGCATCGTTACAATATGGTCTTAGAAGAAGAAAAAAAAAAAAAAAAAAGAAAAAAAAAGAAAAGTGCTCTCCAAAAACAAATTGACATTCACTCTTTATTCCTCCCTGCAGACGCCCTTGAAGGTGACTTCCTGTTCTTACTGTTTAAACAAAAAGCACATATGTATGCTGACAGGGGAACTGGAAACCATGGAGCTTATCCAGCAGTAGCGTCATAATCAGATTTCAAAGACTGCTTTTGCTCATTGCTAGTTCGCCATCCCTCTATCACCGTGCCTCTCTTTATATCTCTCTATTGTTCCCTAAAACTCAGGCTTTCCCAATGAGAGTCAAAGCCAGAAACCAAAATCCTCTTGGCTCTGCTTGAAATCCCCCTGCTTTGCTCCATGGCAGGATATGACATAGTGTGGAGGAGGTTGCAGCATCAGAGAGCAAGTCTGGCCTGGAGCAATATTTAAAATACCACAGAGTACTGACCTGGGATCCGACTCCCTCCTACGCATGACAGTCCTTGGCGGTATTGGCAAAACCACAACTGATCTAAACACAGCATCTTTAGTCTGTGGACACGCCTCCCGGTCTGCAGATCCAATTGAGCAGTTCTGTGATTTACAGTCCAGCATTTGCAGATATGTTTTACAGCCATAGCAGCAAGCATGAACAGTCAATGCAGGACTGATAAAACATCTTTTATTTCACATTTTGCATAATAGTTTCCTGAAAAGCAAAAAACAGGTCATTTGACCATGTGGGGTTTCCTTATGGGAGCCCATCTTCCAGGTTTCATCCATGCTTTTTCGGATAGGATTAACTGTGTCCCCACTAATGTTCTCATCTAATTACATCTGCTTAGAAACTATTTAGCTCTGCTGTGTGGAGTAGATTGATGAAGACCTTCATGTTCCTGGAAATGTTTTTGTTTGGCTAGCATATCAACCTGGCTTTTCTTCCACCATTGTTGAGTAAACCTTTCTGTTCCCGGTCTGGGAAATGGCATTCCAGTCTCCTGTGCAATCACGTAATGGCCTGCCTCAGCGCCTGTATAAGGCACATTTCTCTCCACAGTAACAAGTCAAACTGTCAGTCTGCAGAGTGAGTCAGCCCTTTCGCACTGTTTGGTCTGCCTCACAAACAGGCATCTTGTCCCTCTTCTGAACACAGATCCAAGATTTACAGCCACTATTCCGCTTATCGGAAGGACTCTCGCTCTATTTTACTTACCATTATTTATTCAGCAATCCCAGCCCTTCACTGATGGCGCAAATTCAATCACATTGACCTCAGGTTTCATGGCTTCCAATATGGTTAGTCATTGCTCACATTTTTCGAAGTCTATTTCTCTCCTTCGCTCTCAGTCCAGAATAATCAAAGCTACCACCACATCTTTCTAAACTACCGGGTATGCAGAATTGTGACGCTCCTTAATATCCTTAATACAGTATGGACAAGGTAGCTTTAGCTTAAAATAAATTCAATGTGGACAACATCTTAGCTTTATACATTAATCATCAAAAGAATAGTTGCACCCAGAAGGAAGTGTTGGATTGCAGTGCTATTGGGAAGGACGATCAAGGTTACCACAAACAATAAATGATAAAAAAACATCACAACAGACAATAAAGCGCACATATATCAGAAAAAGACAAAGACTGAGGTGGAGTCTCTAGACAAGGAGCTAGAAAAAACAAAAGGTCTATGAAAACAAATATCTGGACAATTGGTTGAGCAGTGTAATATGTTGTGTTGTTTGCACTGTGACTGCAAATAATCCCTTAAAATGTCCAGCACAAAACAGTCTGGTCTATTTATAGCCCCATCATCCTTGTGCAATGACATCTGCAAGACCCCGACACTCAAGGTGATTAATTTATTAATAATAATGAATAATATATTTATAGGTTCTAGTTGCTGCAACTTAAAACAAAGCGGTCTGCTGTTTTTATAGCATAACTGCTTTTAAGTGAAAAGCACTAGCATGTTTCACACCGTAAGCATCAAAAGCATGTTGCACATAAACTACACATTTATGTATTAATTTATGCATATCGCAACTATTTACCTCAACGTCAAATCCAACATGAAAAAGCTGCACAGTTTTCATAATCTACGTTGTGCTTCCCTCACAGCTGTTTCTTGACCATGGTCATTTGGTGCTGGCTGAGTAGCTACACTAATGCTGAGCAGATTTGTTTTGTTGTACTCTGTATTGCTGTTTCTCATTTGTGGTGCCTTGATTTAAAAGACGAATCCATCTCTTTCTGGTCCTACTTTGACAGGAATGTTAGGGAAAGTAAATCCACTGAGGGTAACAAAAAACTTCCCTGTTATCATTTCCTCTCATCTTTGGGTGGCTGGTAATTACTAGAATTGGTTAAACCAAGATAAAGGTAATTGTGATAAACAAGGGGCAGATGGAGAACCTGAGATCTAGATATGGAGTCATTGCCCCACAGAGTTGGCAAACCCCCACACTATTCCCTGACTGTCATGCATTATATACATTAGGTTTATAATAAAATTAGAATAAAGTAGAATAATTATACATTATAAAGAATTACTTGCTGAAATCAACATACCATTAAAGATTTATGTGGTTCTACAGTTCACAAAAAAGTTCTTCCATCAACTTTATTTACCACAACTACTTGACATACAAACCAGGCAGAGTTAGTTTTTCATAGAGAATGTCTTTTTTTTCCTGATCAAAGACCTTATTTTGAAGGCTAATCAGCTACAAAGCTTTCCATTTGTTACGCCATCACGTCGTGAGCATGCTGACGCTGAGAGGGTTTCAAAGGAGGCCTCTCCTTTACTGAGGGGGCAAAAGGTGAAGGATCAAAGAGAAAGACCCAGATGACAGTGTTTGTATCGCAAACGCCTTCTTCAGCTCAGGCTTGGAAAGACTTGGACTAATAAAGCTTAGACAGAGGTCTCATGTGCTGAGAAACGTGTAACATCACTGAGGGCTTGGGATTAACATATTTCAAAACTTCCTCACCCGAATGTAGCCCTTGCTTACAAGTGCCAAGTCTGCAAAGGGGCTGACAGGCGTTGAGGTATTTGGAGCATGTTTCCATATTTGTCTTTGAATAAGTTCAATGTTCTTGGGTGAAGCCCAAAATAAATGTATTATTTTGGGAATAAGGCAGATAAAAACAAGACTAAAATAGAACTGAGGATCATTTCTTCAAACACAAGCATGCAAATATGGTTGCTAAAAGACTGAATGACTTTGCGGAGCTCAGTATTCGCCCAGCTCTATTACACGCCTCCTAAACAGAATACAACTCTGAATTCTCAGATATCGCTGACCAGAATATAGGCATAGCCATAAGCATGTGAAGTAATAATAAGAAACTCCTAGCCACAATTAGCATGATGCTGCACCTTGCTAACTGGTGACTATTTGATTTCATTTACTGTTAGCTATATTAGATATGTGTGAACCTTCAAGATTTATAAGACTCTTAAGTTCTTTAAGATTCCCATGGGAATTGAGGACGAGAGGCTAATAAGATGCTTATGTGAACAGAGACAGATCAAACCGTGCACTACTTAAAAGGTCTTGAGGTCCACATGCCTTTACCTCCATTGTTTTTGCCATGCTTCTTTCCTAACCAATGAGAAACAAAACCCTACGCAAACCTCCTGAGGACAGCCACAAAATGAGAAGGTATTCAAACTGATGCTGCTTCAAGTAGGGATGGGGGTTTGTGTGTTTGTTTTTGTAAGGCAAAAGAACTTAATCCACGCGAAGCCTTCCTCACAGCACAGCAATCTTGTGACCATACTGGCTGATGCTGCTCCATTCAGAGAGGAGGTCATCACAAACAAACAGCACACAACAGCCTGGGTAACAATAATAGGTGACTGGGGCTTTTATTACAACAAGGGATGTCGATTGGTAGTTCAGCAAGGTTTCTGAACACAGGCTATAAAAATATAATGATTTTCTGCTGATTATGTTGTATATTTATAGGTGTTGGCAGTCTTCCTGGCAGTGCTGGGTTACATCACACGTAGACAAACAGCATGGGGGAAATTCAAACACAACACACCTGTCCTGACAAACAGAAAAGGCATAAAAGCGCTTTAATGACTTTACTGTTTGCTGTAGCTGATACTCCCTATAGCTCACCTGGAAGGAGTGAGATTCTGTTCACCTTTTCTCAAATATTTGTTGAACTTGAGCCAAGTTGAAATTTCACGTTCAGGTAGTGTCGGTAGATATTACATCACGATACTTGAAGTCTTTTTCATAAGACAAGACATGATAGGCATGACACCATTAGATTTTCTGGGGTTTGATTTTTTTCTCCATTAACAAAATTAAACATTTAAAAATACTATTAAAAAACTACAATCGCCAGACACAAAATTATGCCCCTTACATGTTTAAGGTGGTAGTACCTATAGGCTCCAGCAGATGGCGTTGCACAAGGATGATCAGGCTATAAATACCTTGTTCTATAAAAATCTCTTTTCATATGTGGTTCCAAATGGCTCCAAAGCAGATGTTAATGATTGGGTTAAAGGTATGTGTACGGTCATACAGGTCTACCAGCAGTGGCTAAAATCCCAGTCTCCAGGAAATTCTCCTCAGAGTTGTATTAGAGAAGGCATCCACCAAATCTGGCCCAACTGCACAATTCTTTGATGTAAGAGTGTCTGAACATTGATGTGGCCTACATCAAGAAACTTGTCCAGTCCATGCCAAATCCAATCACAACTATTATTGGTGCTCGTGGGGGTATTGCACACTGTTAGGTACGTTTCAGTCATAGGCGACTTGTCTGTTGATGTTATTAATACAATGATAATGTTTCTATTTTTGTTCTATTTTATCTAGGTAAAAAAAAAAAAATGGGATTTTGTTCAACAACATTCACTATTTAACAACATTTAAATCCTTAAATTTCCAGAGCCTACTACATCTTGGGGCATAATAAAAAAGAAATTACTACATAAAAAACATGCAAACTTTACTTATTCTTAAATTAACTAAGTAAGTAATTGATGTCTGGACTCGCTGGCCATTAAAGTTTCTATAAATTGATGTTTTGCAGTCTAATCTCAGACTGGACTTCAACTCTAATTCGTGATGTTTAGGTTTAAAGAGAATTTTGTTGGGTTTTGTTTGTGTTTGGAGCATAAATTCAGGGTTAATTTACAGAACAAATTGAGTTGTTTTTTTTCTGTCTTAATCACATTTTAGGAACAGAAGTCATGAGTGGGCATCTCTGGTAAAATTTCTTCCTCACACTGATCTGCTAGTCTTCACATTTTTCTCTCATCTTTTTAACCAGAGAAGCTACAGGGAAGCTGCTGCAGGGCAAACAAAGCAGCAGAAAGTGTTTGGAAGAAACACACTTCATGCAGAGCATCTCATACTGGCATAACACAATAGACATGGCCTCACCAAACCAAACACACTGTCTGCGCCTGTGCCTGGCTGTGAGGAAACATTCCCTTCTGAAGACCAGCAGTGCCATGAAGAATTACCTGGCACAATCTGAAGTGCTATTGCACAGCGTGAAGACAGCTGCTGGACAAAGGCAGAGCATGCAAGTGTGACTTTGCTGACAAGACAAGAGTAGGTGGCAGAACTGTGACCCAGAAAAAGAGGCAGACAACCACCCATTTACAGGTGCGTGATTTGCATAACTTGCTAAATGAATCACGCTTGAAGGTTTTGGGAGTGTGGGAATAAAACTGAAGAACAAAATCACATGTCATTTTGCACATGAAAGAATACACACTTACATATGGGTTACACTGGGTTACTTGGTAATGAGAAGCATCTGTATGTGTACTAGTAGGTGCACTTTGTAGGTTTACATTTACTGAGTGCAGCCCATTTGTTGCTGCACAACTTGCTTGAATCAATGGAAGCAGACCACCATAGGACTGATACTGACCAGATTATTTGGATTGTCTGACGACCTCAGAGTCCAGACCTCAACATCAATAGACGTGTAAAGTACTTGTATTGGGAGAAGCAGAAAACCTTTAAGATTGTACTTGGGAGAGATGGAAAAATATCCCTGTAGATAAACTTGAAAAAGACAAAACAAACATGCTATATCTGAGGCATCTGTCTGATTTCATGTTATATGTATGATTTCTGAGATGGTTTCTGCTAACAAAGTTTGTAAATTGCCTAAAGGATGTATGAATGAAGGGTGGTGTGTAGACGAGTCAAAAGAAGTGGTCAGTAAGTATACCGAGAGACAAGCAGGAGGCCAGCATTAGAGCTGGTAGCTCTTCCAAACAGAAAGCATATGTTAAGCCACTAAATGCAACAATGCCAACTCCCCCTTGCTCCCACACACACACACACACACAGGATCTAAAATATGGCTACTTCTTGTACTGTGGATGGACATCAGACACTACAGACATTCCAAGAGCCACAGAAATCCAGACCAGAATTCCTGTTTCTTCTTCTGTGAACCAAAACAACTAAAACTGTGTTCACAAGTAGATATGATACGCTGGAAATCAGTCTGTTCAACAAAGCCAGTGTTTTTCCAGTCTGCCGCACACACACCGTGCCCAGCATGTCTTTACTGTGAGAATCAGGCCTATCTGTCCTCCTCTTTCCTTCAAAACTCAGCAATACAGAAACCAGGGCCGAACAGAAAAAGAAAGCGCTGTTATCACTAAACCCCCACACAACACTGGTGCAACCTTCCCTCAACCATTTCCTATTCAGCAAAAACATTTGGCAGCTACTCTTAGCATTACCCAAACTTCCAAACATTTGGGCAATGTGAACCTAGTCACCACAGGAGCAGTGGACCTCTACTCGATCCTTTTTTGAGCATGAAAAACCAATCTGCCTCTTTCGCTGCCTAGCCTGTCTCTCTCCATTCTTCTCACCCACCTCACTGGATAAACATCTAGAGAAGGTACAGACGGGTATTTTTGGTCTCCATGCAAGGCTGAAAATAGGCCCTCTGTCCAGCCATATTTCAGAACTAAGGTCGTCCAGATATCTACTGAGCATGGGCACTAGTCCAGTCTCCACTTGGCTAAGCCCAAAAACGTCAGCGGGCTGCTTTGATTCAACATCCTTCATCACTGCTTTCCCTAACATTAAACCTCTGATCCCACTACTTACAGATAACGACGTCCAAACGACAGCATAACAAGGTTTAATAGGAAGAAGCTTAACCTTTTTCTCCTGTTATAGTGAGTGTGGAGTTGGAAGTAAGGCTTTAAGATATGGACAAAACACTTTAACTGCAATTATTGGCACCACAACTTTCTGTGATGAATACTGTATAAAAAATGGAAAACTGAGATAAGGGATAACGCCCAGTACAGTGCACAGCCCAAGTTGGAATTCCACGACTTGCAAAGCTCATATTTGGCAGTGATTGTCAAGCCAGCTCTCCACTGTGGAACAAGGAAATGATTCACGTTCTTGAAGTGATGCAAGGACAAAAGATCAGCTGCCCATTTCCTGAGAGGGAGGTGTTAAGCCAGTGCTTCCCATAGCATGCAGAACGTTTCAGACAGGGCCACTCGGTGTAACAGCTATGAGTCAGGGCTCAGAGGTGTAGTGGCGAGACGGCACTGGAATTTCGACTTAACTTGTTATCTGAGAACTGCAAATCAAATTCATGTTCCCATGCCATTTTTGAAGCTAGAAGTTGGCACCAGGCGTGTTAAATCATAGACAAATGATCCTCCTTTGACTAAAGTATAATCTATCTTGAAGGAGAACAGGTCGGGTAAGTCCAGGAGGTTTCATTTAATGCTCACTTATCATCAGGCCTGAAGTGACAGAACAGATAAGCCTCTAAAAAAGCCTAGAGCAACCAGAAGGGACTGCCATTCTCTTCTGTCAGAATGAATTAGCTTCAATAAAACATTTTAAAAGAGACTGACACCAACAAACAACTACAGGTGTGCTGTTCTGGGTATTTGTACTTCATGAATATGCAGAGGTATTAAGTAGCTGGTTTTGGAAATTAGACTACACCATGAAAACTACACTCTGAAGTATCATACTACAGCATATTTGTCTAACATAAGTAGGCCTTTGTTCAAACACCAATAAGTCATCACACCCTGGATAAACACGAGCTGATGTGTATCCATTCAGTGATATGCTCAAGTATATATGTACTATATGTATCGTATTGTGAAGTTTCTGATAATATCCAGCTCTGCATATAAGCTTATTTAAAGCTCACTCTGAAGGCTCTGCTATGGCTTCCCTCACAGGCCTTTGTGCAGTTTATCAGGTAATCGATTCTCATTACATTACATTTTCAGGAGTAGATGTGATGGCATGACATGCATTGATTAATGCTGTTACACTGCTATGACTCGAGTTCATAGCAGAGTTAATTTGGGTTTCACACAGCTCACTGGTTCACCCTGAGCCGAATGCATTTCATGGCAAGACTGAATTCCCTGATGGACACCTAAGTGCCTAATATGCCACACTGCCATTAAACTTAACATTTGTGTTGATGAGAGGTCACCTATGTCAGCCCAGAGCTTGGAAACTAAGTAGAAACCCATTCACTGAATATATAACTTTGTGAAAACAGCATGTGGTGGGTAGTAGTTAGGGCTGTACAGCACATGGACTTCTCAGGTGCAGTACTTCCTAGCAATAGCAGCCTGCAGGTTTTGTTGAACAGGGTAATTGTACAAGGTCAATGCATGAAATGGCAAAAGCAGCAGTGTATGTACAATATATGTTTATTATATATGAGTTTCAAAAGACACTGTGATTGTTCCCCTCTGTAAATAAGTGATTTGTTTTACTAACTGCAAGCTATGACCATTTACACTTTTTTCGGTTAATAATAACCTCAGCTTTGATCAAATTTGGTTCAGAGAGTTTATAGAGACGTGCTCTGAAATTAGCTGTTTGCTGTTGAAGCTTCAGATCTCCAGGTTAAAAACTGCTTTCAAGAGAGCTAGAGTAGAAGGACGAGTAGGTTTTAGGTTTTATGCAGGGAAATGGTACATGCATCTGACTATAAGCTGGAGTACTGAGCAATAGCCTATTATGAATGGCTGACAGCTCACTTTACATCTGATATCGATATTGTGATTACAAGCAGTTTCTTCTAAAATTGGGATATAAAAGTGATATAAATTATATATTGCTATTTATTGCGTGTTATTATTCAGCCATGTCTGATGTTTTAGATCAGTTTCTGTTTGAAAGAATCAAAGGATTCAGTTGATCCACAACGGCAAACAACTATGGTCAAAAATAGGCATACTGCAATTGTAATTTGCAGCAGTTTCATTACATTGTTCAATTCTGTCCTTATCCTGTCCCAGTACAAGTTAGTGTCTTGAGAGCTTAGTCAAATGTCATAACAGGCATAGTTCTCCATGGGTCTTGATACAGGCCTTCCAATTATAGGACAAAGCCCAGAATGAAGCTGCACGGATGTGTATTATGGAGGTTTTAAAACCCCTTTAAATGGCCAGGATAAGCTGACCACTCTTTATATACTCTTTATATACTCTTTTTTTCCATATCCATTTTTTATATACTTAAAACACCTTAGACATGATTAGTTTGCTTTGTAGCCTGTGTGGTAATGGAATCACAAGCATTAGGACATAATACACCTGGGATTCAAAGCAGTTACACTTAAATTAATATTAACCCTTCACCCTTTACACCCCACGGAAACTGAGGGAGTGCATATGTGTACAATAATGAGGGGAGATAGATGACAGGCAGGTGTGTTTGGGACGTTTATCCTTGTGTGAACTGAGCCTAAACTGCTCTGTTGTATGATTTCAGGGAAGTGACACCATAACTGGAGAAGCAGAGTTTCACCAGGATTCACTCCAGCTGTTTCAGAGTGCAGTCATTACACACACACACAAACACTCACACGCTTAGTCTTTTGACTCATTATCTTTAAAAAGCCGTGAAGCAAACGCTGAGGACACTATCTATGACAAAATTAATCATTCCAGAGCTTTTTTTCTCCAATTACAGTAATAGGAATGGCATGGCCATCTGAGCTAAACATTAACCCTAAGATGTCTAGACTTACTCCTCGCATTGTACTATATTATTATACTGTTGGTTAAGTTTCCTCAAAAAACACAGTCAGAGTGAGTGATAACAAAAACATGACATCACAATTCATACAATGAGAACATTCATACATTCCTCTTCCAATCTGCTTAACCCAGTCCATCACGGGGCAGATATTTTCAGAATACATTTTACTTATTACAGTATCTTTTTGGATGGGATTTGATGTTGAGTTGGCACAGACGAATACGCCCTAGCAAGGTCACAATAAAACACTACAGTAGATCCCCTTTGTTACACTACATGCAGTTGATTAGGCATTCTTTAAGTACTGGCAATGTCTGTGTTATCATAAGAAAAACATGCAACATAAATTATCAGGATATATTTGACACTCAATGTCAGAAACCACATTCGCTTTTGCTCACATTACCAAAAATGTTTAGAGTCTGCAATGCCAAGGAGCAATTCAGCATCTCCTGTTCACCTGACTGCACTGTAGACTGTGGGAGGAAACTGGAACATCCAGAGGAGACCCCTGCATCCATGGGGAGAACATGCAAACTCCACACAAAAAATCCCAGTCAAAGTTTGAACCCAGGCTCTTTTTGCTGTGAGGTGACAGCACTACTCTCCACACCACTGTGTCACCCCACAGCAACACCAAATTAGTAAATATTTTACACGGCATCAATAACAAATGAACATGAAGCAACTAACAACACCTGGCCTGCTACAGTCCAAACTACTGGGTTGGCTCCTTGATATATGCGCTCTACAAAATGATATTGACTCAAGAGTAGAGTAGTACAAAAGAGTAGAAAGCATGTTAAAAAAAAATTTGGCCTTCAATTATAATCATCTTTCTAATATAAATTCGACCTCAGGAAAGACAAGCAAACACTTTCATACTTTTCCATAAGGTACGACAGCATTTTTAGCAATGTCTCAGTTTGTACAGGATTAACATAACCTGGGATTAATTCTAAGTTTCTACTGGCAAGCAAACACACCGTCCATAAAAATTCAATGGCAGATTTGGACGGGACTTGAATTGTTAAGAAGCATTGTTAAGAAATTACATTACTCCCATGTAAAACAAAATCCGATCCAGACAGCACTCCAAAGACTTGAAATCTAAAGCTTCTGCAATGCTGAAAAAAAGATTCAAGTGGTACAAGGAACTGTGTTCATCCAAACCTAGGCTGCTTCCCTGAGCCAAAAAGAATGAAACTGTGGAGGCAGACACAGCGCAGACTTGTGTGTCTGAGAGTGTGTGTGTTTGTGTGTGTTTGTGTGCTGCGCTGACTTTAAAATCAGAGCCTGCTGCTTTATCTCAAACCACACACACACACACACACACACACACACACACACACACACGATGAGCTGACGAGGCTTCCCCTCGTCTTGGCTGATAAGGTCCCTGCAGTGGCACACTGGCAGCCAGACTACACACGCATACACACACACACACTACTTCATTTACCTTTAGTGTGTACACATCCACACATGCATTACAAAGGCTTCATTTTTAGCCGTTCTTTTATCAGACTGCTGTCTGATAAAAGACAGCAGTCTGATAAGGTTTCTTAAGGTTTCTACCTTTTCCAAAGGGCAATTGATTCAAAAAAGGGGACGATGTTGCATATCAACACTGTCCGAGAGTTAACAATCCTGTCTTTAACTCATGAGTATGGCTGAAAAGGCCCCTAAAAAATTAAACATGTACATGCGTGTGGCCTGAGCGGAAAACACATGCAGTAAAAATCAACAATACCTCTTGCAAGGATTCAGTTCACTTAAACCATTAATCCATTAAACCTGACTGCCCTTAACACCACATCAACCTTGCCAAACACTGCAATGGTGTCGTGCCAGACTGTCATGGAGTGACTCAGAATGGCAGCGGGTTATTTTCAGTGACCAGTCCCGCTTTTGTCTTGGTGGCAGACAACATGTGTGGAGGCACCGTGGTCACCACCAAAGTGAATGGTTTGTTGTCACATGTCCAGAAGTCCTGGTGTCACTCCACCTCTGCCCCTACCACAAACCTGCAGAAACTGTGTGAGGATATTTGAGTCGCATGGGATGGATTATCACAGGACACCATTAGGAACCTCTATAACTCCATGTCGAGACTTCTGGAATGCTGGGTTAGGAAACATGGTGCCCCGACGCCATACTGAGAGACACCCCTTCTGTATGTGTAGCTCAATAAATATTGCTCAGAACAATCTGAATTTATAATCATTTATTGTTCCAGGTAACCTTTATCTTCCTTCCCAACAGCACTGTAATCCCACACTTCCTTTTAGGTGCATATATATATTAATAGTTATGGGTAAAGACATAGAAAACAGAGATACACAGGTGGGATGTGAGAGAGGGCACCCAAGGGAAAAATTAAAATAAAGAAAGCAGGTGAAAATCCGGCATACCATATTGAATTTTAGAATCATGGCTGTGAAATGCCGTTAAAAAGCTACTTTAAAATGGAAATGGGTTAACTCTACCCTCGGGGTAGTTTATGGCTATCATGGGAGTGCAGGGACGGATGTAGCCGCCTTTGGCACATGCACTTGTACACACACATGCCCACACGCATGCACTCTTCTCCTCCCCTGAGAAGATGCTTCAGACATACACCACTACTCAGCGCTTTCCAGACGCAGATAACCACACTGTACTGTAAACAATCTACTCAATTAGTCTCACTAGAAAGCATTAGGAGAGTGAGAAATCTTACACTTGTCATTTATTCAGACGGCTTGAGATGAAAAGAGTTTACACCAATACTTCAATGCTGTGGCACTTAGAAAGAAAGGAGTATGACTATTACAAGCTGTACAGTTTAGGATACGAGTGTTTATGGTACTGACAGTATAAATGCCATAGAGCAAGTACAGTAATGGGGTAATGAAGAGAAATAACACGAGGAACTGGCACTATCTGAGAAGCATTTATCATCTGTGGGAAAACACATGGCAGACTGTAGAGTCTAACTACCTGAAGGTGGATGGAAGTAGAGCTGAGCTTGGATGTCATGTATTAGAGGAGTCTCCAAAGTCTAGTTTATCAAAGCACCCTTTGCTATTTTCCCAGGTTAATCTTTCTTGACAGTACAACAAATGGGAAATGCAGAATCAACCAAAACCAACCTCCATGTGATGTGACATCACTACCACAAAAACCTGGCAGCACTGTGTAAAGTCTTTAACCAACAAGAAAACGTGTATGCTGGTCATCTCAGCCAAAAACAGGCTCATACCTCAGTGATATAATGCAAGGATAAATGATGATGGTAATATTAGTCAGAAATATCTCAAAGAGATGTTTTGCCAAAATCAATCAGCTTAAATGCCACTATCGACAACATGTTAAAACTTCAAGATGATAAGACAATGCACTGTAAATTACAATTATATAACTATTATATTTCATTCATTCATCAAAAACAAAATGTTCTCCTTCTGTTAAGTTACCATTCCTTTTTTGTCACAATTTATATTATATATTCGGTAAATATACAATACTGTAGAAAAACTACATTTTGACTAAATTAAGTCAATTAAGAGAGAAGAATGTGAACATGCAAAGAGTGAGAGAAAATGCAGAGAGCAGTGGAAGAGACACACAAACAGAACCAAGGTAAGCGGTTTGTTCTTTCTCAGACCTGTCTCCGGCTCCTCTGCTTTAGCTGCCTGGTTCCCCATGACTCCACTCGTTTACCTTTCCGCACCGAGACAACGCTAATCCATCAGAAAACCTTACGCCTGAAGCAGCCTCAGTCAAATGCACTCCTGGTGACTCCTGCTGAACTGGTCTCAGCCTTTATAAGCACACAAACTGTGGAGAAAATGATGATCAGATGCTCCTTGCTTTTCTATCCTCCTGTCCGGCTGCCAGTAAAAACTCTAGGACTCGACAGTTCACTGTCAGACAGTCTTAGATCCAGTGTAATGGTGATTCCTCTGAGCCCCCCTGTCTCTTTCCCTTTACTGTCATACAGGGAGGCAGCAGCGGCAGTGGCAGCGGCACTGCGAGCGTTTCATTAGCTGAGCTTCTGCTCTAATCAGCACATGCACACACAGGGGGAGTGGCTTTTCACAGTCAGAGTCAAAGCCACACGCATACACACTCTCTCTCCCTCTCTCTTTTCTACTCCTCCTCTTGGACTGCACTGAAGTGGCTTCAGGCTGGGGTTTGTCAGTCAGTGCCGGGGCTGAAAACAGCCGATTGTTGCATGTGTCTCACTTTCACACACTGTTTTACCACAACTGGAGCTGGATTACAAACCTCATTGCAGGACAAATGAAAACAGAAACAGAACAAAGACAGAGATGCAATGCTTTG
This sequence comes from Prochilodus magdalenae, assembly GCA_024036415.1. Taxonomy (NCBI): domain Eukaryota; kingdom Metazoa; phylum Chordata; class Actinopteri; order Characiformes; family Prochilodontidae; genus Prochilodus; species Prochilodus magdalenae. The sequence goes on from JAMWET010005002.1 coordinate 909,325, forward strand.
CATTATCAAGTCCGTCAGTTTTTGTAAACATATGCCCTTCAATCCCTCAGACAGCACTGTGTTTGGATACCATCAGGCGGTTTCTGGATTTACTTTGACAAACTATTGTCAATTGACAATTTTTCACTGAACCCATAAATGCTAATTTATTGCAGACTGTACTATACACAGCTGAAACCATATGTCCAACCAAAATGTCAGAAATGCTGCCAACCTTTCGGGCTCAAGTTCATTTGAAATGTGTTGATTTGCAGAGGAAACTTGATTTCGTTAGGCTCCACATGCTAAAGAAAAAAAAAAAATCCAGATTGTTACCGATGTAAAATTCAAAAAGTCATGGTATGGGTGTGTTATTTATGCCTATTCTTACTATTCAGACACACGATCTGAACTGCAGGTAGGCCAGTCAGGCACACTGCTGTAGCATGTGCAGAATGAGGACTGGTATTGTCCTGCAGAAATACCCATAAACTTCCTGGAAAAAAGATATCATTCTCATAGCTGTATGTGTCCATCTAAAATCCATACTATGGCTGATGCTGGATTTTGCAGAGTAGGAAAATCCTTACTTTCCTCACAGACACCTGAGAACTTATTGCCCCTGTTGCCCAAAGACCTGCCACAGCACCTATTTCCACTGTCTTTCTGACCATCTGAGAAGTTCAGGCCCAAAGAACTCCACGGCGCTAGAACTGATTTATGGCCTTTTCCTTGTGCAGTTAACCCAGCAGCATGACTGTTTCTCATGCAAGGCCATCTAAGCGCATAGAGGTCATGAACATTCAACTGTGGTTTCCAGCCTTGACACAGACTGAGATTTCTCCAGATTCCCTGAATTCTTTTTAAATTATATCCCGCGGATGGTGACAGACCCAAATCCTTCTTACAATATTATATCCTGTGGATGGTGATAGACCCAAATTCTTTTTATTTCCACATTTTTCTTTTTATCGCATTTTCAACAAAGTCCCAACATTTACACTATTATTTAGCCCCTTTTCAATGTGTCACCGTAGTCTCTCCTTTTGTTGTTTATTTCTGCACTGTACTGTCCCCTTCCCCTCATTTTGTGAGAGAGGAGAGGAGTGAGGAGGGAGTGATGGAAAGGCATGGAGTGAAAGAGAGTAAGGGAGGGAGGGGGCGTCTATTTGTCTTCTTGGCAGGCTCTGATGGTGAAGACTCTTTTCTTCCTCCACATGTGAACTCTACTGACCTCATCCATCTATTCTGCAGGGGAGGCAGCTGGGCAGCCAGAATGATTAGCCTGGACTTTGGCAAACTCACTTTCCCCTGTATGTATATATTAGGTGTAGTTATTTCAGTGGGGATGATATCAGAATTCCCTTTTTTCTTAATCTATATTGACTGATGTTGCAAACTGGTATTTGATGATGCATTTATTGTAGTCTGGAAGAGAAGAATGTTCAGGTACCTCTGGATAATATCTTTATTTTATTCATTCTACTGTACTGGTAACTGAATTGGAACAGACATTTACAAACCATTTTCCACATAACAAAAGAAGGGAAGATTATCCATCGTGTGATAAGCTATTTTTCCTTACTGCCAAAGAGTCACTGAGCATTACTACAAGTACTACATCACTAACCATAGATACATGTACCAACAACAGAGTGTCAAAAAACTAACATTAACTTTTTACACGATTACTGACGATTATGTATGATCACGATTATGTGCAGATCAGATGACATCTTGATACTGATTAATACCTAGCATTTAGTTTGATGAACTTTTTTTAATAATTAATATTAATAATAATATAATAATAATAATTTTACATTTAATAAGAAAAAAGGCAGTAAACAAAAGCCACACAATTACTTTTGTCAGACCCTGTTTGTCAGACTGTTCCATTTTTCCCGCGATGTTCTCTGTGTAGGGAGTGTGTATGGATGAGAAGTGCCTATTTTCTTCACCCTGCCCTTCTCTGTTTTTTCAGAATACATGTAACTGAAATATTTACAAAAAATGTTACAAAAAATGTCTGTCTGACATGGCTCCTCCAATGAGAACAGACTACAGAGAATAACTTTTTTTCCCCCAAAAACTGCCAAAAATACAGGAACATCTAAGACAAATACTTTGTTAAACTTCAAAGACATTCCTGTATTTTATGAAAATATTCTTAGAACTGTATAATGCTTCTTTGGCTGCTAAATCCATTCAAGAATGTAACAGCTTGAGCCAAAATGGGCTTCCATACTGAAGGGGTTGTGTATGTGTTGATTTCTAATATTAATAACTGTTAATATCGCATCATTACTTATATTTACGCAATGTGTAAGAATATTATACATGTTTGATCTAATTAAATATGGTCCTGCTAATAAGGCTTAGGTGGACTTGTTGTGTTCCTTCTTCTTTTTTTTTTATATATGCCTTTTTCTGTCTCTTTTAGAAACCATAAACTAGGACTGCATGATATGGCCAAAAATGTTATCATAATATTTTTTAATTCAAGTTTAACAAACCAGGTAGCTAATTGTGGTTTTAAAATTATTCTTTAAGGTGAATAACTAACACTTACCAAACAGCAGAACATTTTACAAATCTGTCATGAGTGTGGGAGAAAGCTTCTCTGTCCTGTCCTAGTAGCTGAGGGTGGAAGAGCTGCAATAGTGCAGGTCAATATTTGCGGTGTGATTCTAACACACCCGACACACACCATCCTGCTTTTAGGAGGTGTTTAAACTGAATCAGTGTTTTTTGTCCTTGTTTGATCACTGTAGTTGACTACAATTACATCGGTTGAATCATGCTGTGCATGTGACAGTGCTGCTTCATGTTAGTCAGCTACTATTAAGGGGCTAGCCTGGGAAGCAACTTTCCCTTTCCTAGCTACTTAAGTTTGTTAAAAGTGTGTTGGCTCTAGGCCAGTATAGTTACATGACATTTATCACGGCACTCACATTTGGTCGTTCCACTGGCTAAACTGCATTTTAGCCCTCACTTTCTCCCTCTTGCTTGTGCCTCTGGTGCCAAAAAGCGAGTCATGTTGCAGTGGAAAACGCCCTCTAGAAGGCTCTCTTGAAAGCAGACGTCTGAGAATGACCCATTACATTAATCATTCATCACACCTTTGTTATATTTCTATTGAAGAAAGTTATATCATGATAAAAGTCACTGTGTTTTTTGCCCAGCCCTACCTCAAATACTTGCTCATGTTTCAGAATTCCCAGTACATTCCTTGCCAAAACTATACTTAATAACAAAAATATTAAGGCTCTTTAATAACAGTATTTGTGCATTTGTATTACAGCACTCCAAAATACTGTATATCATAGTAGGTCACAATCAGATTTGGGGAGTAACAGAATACATGTAATGCCATAAAAAAGAAAAGTAAGTGTAATTCAAAAAAGATCATAATCAGACTTTACATTACATATTTATTCGTTCTCCGTTTGCCATGAATAACTTTTGTAGGTGAAACTCACTTTACCTGACTCCACCTAACTCCACCAATATTTACCGTCTCTGTGGCTGGCACAGCAACATCCAACCTGACCGGACTGTTTAGCTTTGGCAAGTATAATTTTCAACAAACATCAAAAAAATTATTTTGTCCTCTGCTTCAATACATAAGGATTGTACAACTCTAAAATCACCTCAAACCGTTAAAATGGCTTTTTAAGAGATCCTTTTTAAAGGCAACCAGAACAGGGCCTACATGAACAATCAAATGTTTTAATACATAATAGGTTCTTTGCCTGATCAAATAATTCTTCTCCATGATGGAAGCTGTATATGGCTCTCTAAAGAATCCATTATAAATGGTTCCACCATTGTTTCAAGTCAAAGAACCCTATTTCAATACTGCATAGAACCCTTTTTGCTAACAGGGTGAGCCACAGACATCTGTATAAAGTCTCCACTATGCTTTCGTGTTTCCAAAATAGAAAGAAGTTTGGCCCAACAACACTCTTTGCCTTCTTTGTGAGAACCAAAATACAAAGTTTGCATCTTCATGACTTTATCCCCTCTATACAGACATTATCATAATAGTAACAGTGTTGCGTAGCCACTGGGGAAGCATTCTTCTGACTGCAGGAACACAGCTGAGCTGTGGTAGCTACAAGTGGTAGACTATAGCAATGCCCCTGAGGCACAATGCTTCCTAGATGGCCCTAGCTATTAGAGAAATTATGCCACCTCTGTTGATTTATTTCATAAAACAGTGCAATCATGTCCTACACATAAGAAGTTTGAGGCATCTTTATTCTTTGGGCTTCAATGATAAAGAAAAGAGTGGTGCAGGTGCTCCAGGTATCCATGGACAAATGGGCATTCAGCTAAACCCATAATTCTTTTTTTTTTTTCTCTTCCTTATCTAAATAAAATGTGCTCGAACTAAGGCTATTGCTACAGTATACTTAAAGAGGACGTGGGCAAAAATAAAAATGTATTCTAGGGAACATTTGTTTGTGAGCATGTTTTTCATCCATTCCCACAATTAACAATCCAGTCTCTTGTTTCTTTTAATGTTTAAGTGTTACGAGGATATTGCAGCATTGTAGCATAGCTACACATCACAGTCAGCAAAGAACGCGTAGATTCATTCATCACTGCAGTTGCAGCTTCTATTAACTACAACCTCAACCTTCACTTTACTGTATTTTCTTATTACTGTATTTAACAGAGATGAAGCTGCAGTGCAGTCGCTTATCGCTGTTTCTGCTGGAGCTGTAGCGTTACAGACCATCACACAACTGCCCGAAGAAAATAACATGCACGCGAACCGTAAAATGTTCCCTCTAATTAATTTGTCATTTTCCCCAGCCCCCTCTGGAGCGCCATAAAACAGAGACACGAATAAGAATGTAACAAACAGATACTCGAGACCTGAAATGATTTAGGCCAGGCCTCCTTTCTGTTCTGATGCCATCATTCTTAGCCTGGCTGCAGTGTGTTTATACTTTCAGATCCCTGCTGATAACTCTGAATCCTGTTTTCTCTGCTCTCTAAAACATGCTGCTTCATTAGAAGAAAGCCTTCTCTCCTCCTCGTATTTCTCTCCCTTTCTCCTTGTTTTCTTATTGAACTACGCCAGCCTTAGCCATTTGGCACAGTGTAAGCCTCTTGTTTAATCCAATTAAATGTGTGCGAGTAAGCCGGCAGGATTTTAAAAACAGAAGAGCGCTGCTGCCTCTGCTTTTGTAACATCAAGCTCTTTCTTTCTTATTTCTTTCTTTCCTTCTTTCAGTTTCTACTATAAAACTTGTTCCTTATTTCTCTATCTTGTTATCCTTTATTCATTTGTTTCCTTCTTTTTTCCCATTCTTTTTACCTGAGTCCAATAAAAAAGCAGCCACCTTTAATAACCATTCAAGCCAGTGGGGAACAGTTTGGATTTTAAAGGAACCTGGGCTTCTTCCTGTGTAAACGAGCAAGAGGCTGATGACAGTATACTCATGTCTTTTACACTTTCACCCTATTAATCAGTCTGGAGAGCCAGAGAATGTGTGTTATCTCATCTGAGATCAGAGATAAGCTCTTGTTTGGCTAATCCCTTTCCTAGAATGACAACTCGAGAGCAGTTGAAGTAGATCGCTGAATTATGAATTATGCACATTTTTCCGACTGCCATTTATTTCTGCAACAGCAAGCTTTAGTTAAAGTAGGGGTCGTCTGACTATTGTCCTGGCTGATAACTGGAGGGAATAATTATAATTTCATTATTCAACATTTGTCATTCATGTTTTAGGCTAACTTAGAAAATGAATAGTAACAATAAACCACTGAATTATGTGTACAGAAAGGTGTTCTCTATAGAGAACATGTACTTATTTCAAACTTAGAAAATCAGCAAAACATCATTTGACTGCAAATTAGCTCGAGGAAGTCCTTACACCCAGTTTGCCTTCCTAAGAAGTCTCTACGCCCAGCTTGTCTCTCTAAGAAGTCTCTAGGCCCAACCTGCCTCTCGAAGAAGGCCCTAAACCCAGTTGTGTCCATTACTGCATTATGCTCACTGTGACCAAAAGCCACTGTGACGTGTGACAGCACAATCAAAGTCACCTGATTTATTCATATACCAAGAGAGTGTAGAATACACAAGGGTGCCTGAGAACATTTCCTTTCATCCTTTTAGCCAAATGTCTGAACATTGCTCAGACCAAAGGTCATTCTACACTTTTCTTTCTTTCATATTTTCACTACAGCAGTAGCACAGCATTAATATAATTTGTCAGTTTACAGGCTAGAAACCATCGTTTTCCAGTGAGTGAGGCTTCAGGATGCATTCATTTGTATCAGTATTTCCCTTTAAAGAGGCAGCAAGTATTAAAACCATAAATTAAATCTTGGTGATCCTAAACATAAGCCTTGATGAACCAAAAAGAGAAAAACTATTTCCTCATTCTGACTGACGGGATTGAGGGCAAAAATCCTGCAATCAGAACGACCAACAGTGTTGTCAACAGCACATTTATCCAGGAGCTAAAAGCATAAACAAATTAACTAAATAAGTTGACAGCCCTCTTAAAGCCGGCTCCTAAGGCATACAGCCAGGATCCAAACCAGCAGTTTGGAAATGTAAAAACTGAGAAAAGCTTAAGAAAAAAGCTGACCAATGACACTTACAGGCAGAGAAATGACCAACTTTATGGCCATTTTAACAAAACAATTCATGTACATTTCCCATAGCGTTAATTATACAACACTGACATCTGTTTTCCTAGGGAAGGATTAATGTAACAGATAATTAATTAGCAGTTTCGTTTAACGGTAGCCTATCTTCTCTTTACTCTGCTCTTCTTTGTACTATACTGCAAGACACTGGAGAACATAATTGATCAGTTATTGGTTGGAAATCCATTCGGCCTATTCTCCGGAGTGAAGTTCTGAGCTGCATTATGAGCAGATCAGTATTAGAATGCATAGATAATGCTTCTTATTCACGTCAGCATTAATCTTTCAGGCCAGTCCATATGGCAGACAGTCTGAACACAGCAAGCTTTAATGAGGTATTTTCTGGAAAAGGCTGTGGTTAAATACTATATCATGAAAATAAAGATTATTTACTTTCAAAAGCTGAGCAGCACAGGTGTACTCTGGTTTTTCTGACTATCAGCACAGACTAACTAGTAAGAGTGTACATGACTAAAAAATAGCACATGTAACAAATTATCATTAACATGCCCGTCGTTCTCTTCCAGGTGCCTATTACATGCTGGCCTTTTTAGAAACTGTCTTTAGTGATCAAAGCTACTAGTCTAGGTGCAAGTGGGTGGGAACTGGGGCTAGGTTACCTGCACACCCATGTTCATATAAATTCTGGGGGTTGCAATTTCACTTTAAAGCCAAACCAGAGCCAAATCTTGTCTTTAACTCCTACTCAGCAGAATGAGTTTACCCAGTTAATATGCCCTACATAATGGGAACTATAATGCTCAGAGTTGATCATTTTATTTGTGGCGTCTATTAGAAACAAATTACCTGCTCCAATTTTCCAAAAACATATTTGGGAATATTTTTTCACAAAAATAACCCTCTGTCTGAAACCTGCCAATAAACTGGTGAGTTCAGACACCAGAGCAGCTTCCTACTATAAGTTCCCCCCCACACCACTGTGGCTGTTCTTACAATGACATCACTTCTGCTGTATCAGGTTGAGCCAGAATCTGATCCCGAAAGTCTGGTAGAACAAGTCAGTAGGCCTGACCCACCTTTGCAAGTTAGACTGGAGAAGGACATGATTTAGCTCTCTGTGTGTTGTGTGAGGGCTTGCTAAGATGGCTGATTGTGTTATGACATGACATTATCAGGTAACAGACAAAAAAGTCTGGAATTCCAACGAGGTGTTTTAGACAGCTGAGCAAAGTGGTTTCTTTGGGATAAAGTTTCTCCCTCTGCCATGTGCTTTGGGCTTATAAGCTCAAACAGCTAAGTTCTGGGACCTGGCGGACCTAGGAATACCTTATTATAACAGCCATATAATAACGACATACTACATACCTACCTATATTCACCTACATTTTGATTTAACATCAACACCTGCCATTCTAGGAAATGACTAATGTGATAGCTAATTAAATAGCATAAATAGCTAACATGCAGGACCTCAGACAGCTATTATAGACAGCTGCTTAGGATCAGCTCTGCAGACATGTTGACTGTCGTCTCATGAGCTAAATCAGAAACACCGAGTCATTAGTTATCTGTTGCTGATGGTGACATAAACCTTACTGCATCAGGCATATACTGCATATATTTTGCATGATTTTTTTTGGTTAATAAAATTTTCAGCTGTATATACTTGTTTGCTGGGAGTATGAAACTATGTCTGAGTCAAATGTACTGTGATGTCATTGTGGCCTTTTTTACTGCATGAGCAATGAAGATTTCAGACCTCACAAACAACACAATTCGATTAGGATTAGGAACTCATTCTGAGCATTAGTAAAAGATACAGAGAAAATGGGACTCCTAAGAATGATACAAGACCAGGCAGACAACTAAAACTGTCACCATCAGATAAACAGTGTTTAAAGCTTTCACGGTCCAACAGGTGTCTCTGTACACCCTCTGTGCTGCAGAAACACAACTCAGAGCGATGAGTCTCAAACGATATGTAGCCATCAAGAAGCCGCTTCAGAGAACAGAAGAACATTTGCTTATCAAACAAGGAACCTTCCAAAGTTCTCAGAACAACAGATTAGTCACCCCAGAGTCCAGACTTTAACATCCTTGAATCTGTTTGGATTTACTTAGATTTTGCAAGGCAGAAATTGCAAATAACATCCAAGACTGGACTAAGCGGTGTGAAAAAATATTCCTTGTGTAAAATAGAGAATGCCCTAACTTTACTGGCTTCTTGTAGATTTAAAACTCTGATGCTTGAATACACAGTCAAGAATGAACCAGCAATTCCTACTTTATGGCAAAGATCAAAAGTTGACAAGCTTTAAGTACAACTTGGCCTGATCTGCATCAAGAGTCTGGCACCCACATGGTAGAAAGAACTTCCACTGGCTTTTGGAACAGCAGACTCTCTGACGAATGACCAATTAGTAAGTAGTAAAAAAATCAAGAATAATAAGAGGAAACAATGAAGATTTTAAATATATAAGCACAAATGCAGTTCAGCATGATGGCGTTACCCACACAACAGTCAATCCAACCTCTAAAGCATTATTTAGTTGAAAGGCATTCGATATTTAATTATGCAAACACAGCAGCAATAAAGGCAGAAGATGTACTAAAAAGTTCCATCTCCCACACTCTGAGTGCAGATGGCTATACCTGTGAGAAGCTACAAAGCCTTAGTTCCTCAGCAGATAGAGTATTATTTATAGAGAATACACATGCATGGAACACACCTCTGCTCCTCTGCTCCTCATGCTTCACTTAGCATTAAAGCCCCTCACAGCATAGAAAGCCTCGGTTAAATATTGATGAGGCCCCTGACTAACTCATTCGGACAGCGCTGGGTTTAACCCCTTAACGAACAAACTCCGTGATAAGCAGGATGTTTTCTTAATGTAATATGGGCATCCATTATGCAGTGATACTGTCTCTATGTGTAAAATTTTAATGCAACGTCATTTATGTAGGGCATCCAAGTAACTCGTTTTGGCTCCACAGGCATGACTATGGCCAGGAGTGTTTATGTAAGCCTGGGTTTTGTGTCTGAACATGTGAGGTTTCATTCAGCCATTCTTTGTGTGGGAAAAGAACAATGTTTCATTATAACGTAATTAGAAACAACTCTAATGGCACCAGTAGTGCACAGTAATGTGCTTATGCATGCCATGCTCTTGAAAGCATTTCTGCAATGGTAGCTGAGCTACATTTCTATTTCTACATTCACATTTACCCAGCAAGTGTTGTAACTCCCAGAGAAGGACATTTCAGGCTATTTTAGTCATCCATTTACCAAAGCTTTTTGTGACACACATATCAGCCTTTCATCTTTGGTGTATGAGTAGCTTATGACAATACTAAATTAACCATTGGTAATATGACTATATGCTTATATATTCAATAAAAGCTTATTTTACACCCTACTTCTATATATTTAAACAAAAATAAAGCACTGAACATTAATAGGTGAATTTATTCCACCCCCAATTCCAATAAGCTGGATAATGTCCAGTCACACTATACCACCAGCCCTCGGAGGAAATAGCACATGCTTTTTTCGAGTCATGAGCAGCCAGTCACCACATCTTGTCAAACTGGTGCTAAAGCGATGTTATTGGACAGTTGAACAGCTCAGGTTTGGACGAGAACGCTAACTGCCAGTTCTGTTTCGTCAGCTAACCCACCCAGAAAGAGTAAGGCCAGCTGTGCTCTCTAAGCCAAGACTGACTATAGTTACGCCATGATGAGAGATCGCTAACACCACTGATGATAGGATGTACCATTAGGACTGCCAGTGGGGAGCGAAGGGCCATTTAACTGAAAGTTTAGATTGTTTACATCCTGAAGAAATTACACTGTATGGAGGCCTTACCAACAGATCCGAACAGGTGAACCACCAAACTCTTTGACAGAACCAATAAAAATTTCCATTTCAGCTCAGAAGTAGGGCATTTCCCAAACAATTTTAGCCTTTTTCAGTTTGTGTTCAGTGAGAGGAGCTGCAGCTCGCTAATCTTAAGTCAACCAATCACCGATTCCGTACTGCTAAACTAATATTGCTTTTAGAGCTAGCTGCTGTAGACGTATTTTCCTTTAGCTCCACCAGTATTCAGGTCCACACAGAAGAACAAACACACAAGGGAGGCAAGCATTTTTCTCAGTGTACATCAGAGCTGTACAATCCGACTGTTTCAACATTTTACTCCTTACAAACACTCACACTGCTTTTGCATCTCCAGCTGATGATAATATAAGATAACAGCAAAGATGTATGCTATTTTTAGCCACATGAATTGTATTTCAGTCCAAGCATCAGCAACCTGACTGCTTACATCCAACCGACAAACAAATCATAAAATAAAACATATTACTTTTTCTATGACTGAGATACAATTTTCTATTTTTTAGTTTTCATGGAGAGTAAGAAAGCGCTCGCTGTCTTCGAAATTGGGTGGATGCTGTCTAAAATGAGCTGCGTATGAAAACATTGATGATGCCAGAGATTATTACATGACCCAAAACCCAGTAAAGTGTCCAAACAAACACGGATTCTGTTGATGAACAGATATATGCAGACATTGTATTATCATGACATGAACGATTGTTGTAGTGATAAGCCTAATTGTTTTTCGTCACTCAGCCAGACAGGTTTTTTTTCTGTTGTTTTTTTTTGGAAACAATACGCACCATTTTGCCCCACCACAGGTGTGGTGCTACCCCTGTCGCCAAGTGAGAACCATTCAATAGATGTATTTGTTTGGTATCAACTAAGTTTTTCCTGCTGTTTTAGGCTTCAAGGTATGGGGTGAAATACAACATGACCAGGCTAATAATGTTAACTGGGGTCAAAACAGATGATTAAAACTAGTCTGCTTATTTTAAAGACTGGCTGACTTTCTTAAAGTGAACATTTTGCTTAAATCACCTAGTATGCATTTGGGTTTTCAGATTCACCTAAATTCAGTGCCTGACACGTGTAATAAAATGGTATTACTGATACCACAAACGATAGACACCACATGGAAGATGCTGGACAAACCTGTTTTTCTAATAGAACAATTAGAACAAAGCATTCCTCTAGAACAACGATATTACTACCATACTTGCATTTGCTCAGGTATTCAGTCGTTAGGGATTATGAGGATTATAAAGTGAATCACATAAGCCAACTGCCCAAAACGCTTCAAGGACATTAAGCATGAGCAGTGAGATGAAGGCAGGGTAGAGTAGCATTTCTTGGCATTTTAGAGAGGGGATTCACAGTGCCACAACTACAGAAATATTCAAAATATGACATTTCTTTGCAAAATGCCACTGTGAAATGTTAATCACTTGACTTCTGATACAGAGATGTGGTGTGTAAAGGAGACTGGTTTATCTCGTTTCCTTTCCTTGTGTGCACCCAGCGGTGCGTAATGCAGCAGTACATACTGCAGCCGGTACTGTCTGTCTGTTCTTTATGCATGGCTAGCTGCTGTACTCAGATCATGTGTTTAATGGGATCATACCGCCTGTCCACTTATCATCCGAGCTGTCAGATCAGCCCCTGGGATGGCTTAGATGCTGTCATGGTCCAAATATGGAGCACGGCTTCATTCTAATGCATAAAGTGAGGTGTGTCTTCAAGTCCTTTTTAAAAAGGGTTGTGAATGTAGTCTAGGAAGAATGTTCCCCTTACTGTAGGGCTGAGCAAAGAGACTTTAAACGGTGTCTTTAATTTCTATAACTTTTGCATCACCCTTATCCTTACCCCACTTTTAAACCAGTGCCTTGTGATTGGTAAGTTAGTGTAAAAACACTCCTCAAATCATGCTCCAAATTAGGCAAATATTATAAATATAAAACAGAAACAAACCACATATATCTGTATTAGGGCTGACAACGTAAATTATTAATGCGACAATTCTGTTAATGCATTCTCCTGGTGTGACCCTGTGGACCATTCATAGTAGAGCTCCCCAGCCAGTAGCTAGAGGTGGGCAATACTACAATACTGTAATTTTTTGTTACTGTAATAAATGTTGTTATTGTGATAAACAATATGTGACATTAAGTATAGATATAATCTGCCCTGTTTAACCAGATTAAGTGCAGCACAGCATGTGCCAAAATATCTATAAATATTCTGATTTAATATTTTTGCCATATGGTCCACCTCTAATGGCATTTTTTTGCTATTATACAGCTTTTAACTGGCTTTTAAAAGAAACCCTATAGCATCTTGGGTACAGTAAAATGATGGATAAAACAAACAGCAGCCAACTGACAAAGCAAATGTAAATTTGGTATTTAGGAATTAATTTATCACCACTTTAAGGTCTTCAACTTGTAAAATGTTAGAATTAATAACCTGTATAAACATTATCAATGCAGGATCATTAGGAACACTATGTTTTGTCTAAAAAGTCTGGTGAATACTCACTTGCTCTGATTTAGGACAACAAGAAGCTGAAGGTATATCATCTGTATGATCATAGGGTAAACTGCAAGATGTGTCAAACTGGGAAAACCTTACTTAGCTGAGAAAGAGACAGATATTTATTTTATGAGTTTTATAAACCGGTATAGACTGAGAGTCCCAATCAAAGGAAGCCACATAGAGTTCACACATACAAGTTTCATCTGCTTCCACAGAGCACAAGCCTGGAAATCACTTGTGGAAGAAAAACGACCTGTAGAACTGTAGGAGAGGGCGCTTGCAAAACAAAAATGTCTGGCTGCATTTCAAAGTTGAGTCCTGCCATAGCCTGGCTTTTTGCTGGCTTAAAATCACTCAGCTTAATCTATGCAGAACAACTCACAAACAAACAATCAGCCTTTGTTTATTTCACAATTTGTGCAGAGCTCCCATGTGTCATTCCTAGGTCTCAAATAAGCCCAGTAAGCAGGTAGTTAATAGCATAAAACTGAGCACAAACATAAAAATAGCATGCTATAAATTCACTCTGTCGCATACACATGTTAAACACGCACATTTATTTTTAAAATAAATTGATTTTAACAATGCCAAGCTAAATAACAGGGCAACTTTGCACCATCATTTGTTTCTGGCTTGGAATGTTTTGGGTTTCTAAAAGTATTTCTGGCATTTCGAGAGCCATTCAAATGATCTGTAATGCGTGTCATGTAATTATGCTGAGTAACGACCGCTGAATTCTCTGAATTCCTAATTAGCGTACCACCCTGTGTTGAAGAATCAGACCAGCCAATTCAACATGTCAGGCACCACCTATGGTGAAATCAAAACAACAGGAGTGTGCAGTTATAGCTAAAGACTATTAGGCTGCTTGTTTGAGTGTGATGTTCAGCTCCACCCAGGCCTTGGTATTCAGCCACTCTGCCAAACCCAGAGAGGCCCAGTATCTTGCATTCCTTCTCAATGTGAGACATTACAACTCTCACTTTGGCTTGACACACCTACACACAGGACTGGCATACATTTACAGGCACATGAATGGCACGTAGTCACACACATCCTCTCACATGCTGATACACAAACTTTCTAACACATGCAGACAAACACAAGCAGGCAAGCAAATCAACATTTCATGTATGAATGGAATGTTCTAAGGTCACAACAGCTCAACGCTGCCTGAAGTGAATTCCTATCTTGCTCTGCTAACTATTTTCTTGATGGATTTCCCTCATACAGGCTTCCTGTTTATATACACAAAGGGTTTCTTCTTCATATTAATGCCACTAAGGAGCTGTCAGTTTGTCCAGACTTTATTTCTTCAGGTTTATAACTACATAGTTATTAAGTTACTAACTGCATAATAGCCCGGTGATATATTAGTATTATTCACATGCCTGTTTTTTATTTTAGGAAATATAACAAAAGCTGATAACTGCTCTTAAACACAGCCATCATATCAGTTAGTAAAGCAATGTTTAACTACAAAAACTGCAGTCTGTTTCAAATCGGACCACATACATCTACACTCAGTGCCTTTTAGCTCTTTAAAATGGATATCAGTCACAAAATACAGTAGGTCTAGAATTTTATTTTATGCCTACCTATATAGAAACTCAGGAACACATGCAAAAGTATTGAATAATTTATAAAGAAATACATGAATATATCAGCATCTGTCGGCAGTTGCTAGCAGATATAAGATGTTTATGAACTACATGATAATATAAGACATAAGGGCACCCAAAGTATCGACCATCTGTTCTTTTGTGTTATGAAGCATTATGACCAAGTAATGGAACTTCATTAGGCAGGGTATGATTAAGAACACTACATATCGGCTCTAAAGGATTCCCTTAAATTTAGGTAATAATTTTCAAAAAAAATTTTAAGTATATGTGACTGTATATATACTACATACGGTCCCTGACTAGCAGTAGAAGTTGGGGACATAAAAAATATACCTAAATAAGTCAAATAAATTAATTAAAGTTATAAGTAAAAGTTCTGTGAGTTATTCCAGGCATTCTAGTTATCATGAAACATTATTTTTGGACAGTAGAGTTGAGAAGTTAAGTTAGTACCACACAGGTCTCCTTAATAGAAATTGTACTTTGATTATTTAACTCGAGTAGAAATACATAGAACTGATATATACTTAATTAGTTCCTTTATTCAGGAATAATGGTTTAGAACATTGTTATAAATAGAATAATTCATCATATTACATTAAGTCAGAGGTTATTTGATGCTTATGTATGTGCAGGTTTCCAATGTAACCCTCACATAAAGAGTTGTGACATTTTCATAATAATCTGCTTGTAAATGGGAAAATGGCCCTAATGGCCCTAGTGTAAAAAACAAAACAAACACATTTGCTTTTGTGTCAGTTGTCAAAGCCCTTTTTCTCCTTTAAAACCAACAGAACATGGATTCTGGCAGAATGAGTAATAATCTCAGTAGAGTTCAAGCCATACATACATATAAGCAAACTCAATTACAAGCCTACTATATTACACACACACACATCAGATTAGAGAACACATTTTAAATTGGGGCCAAGATTCTTTGAAATCCAAGATAAGCTTGCACCAGAATGATGAGAAAAGAGTATACTGAGGAGGGGCAGTGGATGCAGTGTTAAGGCATTTGTATACTGTAAATAGATGCTAATGGAACTGGGTCTCTGTTGTTTATTGATAATGTGACTGCTGATAAATAAAAACTGAAGTATACCGAGCTATGCTTTCTGCTCATATTCAAAGGCAACAAAACTGATAGACTGGTGCTTCCCAGTACAGATAGATACTGGATTCTGTAAGTTTTTCCAGTCTTATGTCTGTAAAAATGGAGGAACCGCATCAAAATTGGCTGTATTAATAAACAGCGAATGCAATATTCTTGTTCTTGTTAAAGTCTACACTTCATCTTGTCTGCTTCAATTTAAATCTTTTGTGGTGATGTAAAAAAGCAAAATTCCAAAAATTGTGTTACTGTCCAAATACATATAAACCCAACTGTACCTTTTATTATTTCTATTGAAACTGGCATGTCAAATAATCATAAGTAAGCCTGGATCTAAAAGAAATAAAGGCTTCTCATCTGCTGAATGTGGGGTTTTGTTTGTATGACTGCAATAGGCTGGTCACTAATGTAAGTCTTGCTCCAGTACAAGGATAAGACTTCAGGAGTCCTTCTGTTTCTGCTCGCCCTGCTGTGGCCTGAATCTGAACCCTGACTGTCATAACATAACATGCAGCAAATACACAAACTGTAAAACGCTTTTTCACTCTCACTTAAAAACAATGCACACTATAAGCATGAAGAGAATATCCACCGAGGCCAACGCTAATCCAAGTAAACGATGATCAAAAACTTCCTGTCCTTTTCATTTCCATGAGCTAATACTGGAAACAAAGCCATGTTTTCCATACTGTAATGCTCAAAGCCAGAAAATAATCCCACTCATCCTTACTGGACAGCAGGGCCAAATAGATTTTAAGAAAAGAAAAAAAAAAAAAAAAAAAAAAAAACCACACATCTTACAGCTGCAGCATAGAGAGTGGCGGTCACTGGCAAACTGGCTAATGAGGAAAACTGCATGCTGGTGCCCTCTAGTGGTGATAAACTGAATTTACATTTTATTTTCAGACCTTAATGGTCATAGGAAAGGGATTTGTGTGGGCTTGTAGAACACATGGTCATTCCAGAATACACACAAAAACAATAGGAGAAAGACTCTTCTCTCAAGGGTAGCTTGATATTAATCAGACTCAAAAAGGCTACAATTATAAGGCTACAATATTTGGATTAAAATGCGGTTGTAGGTTATCAATAGGTGTTGGAATAATACCTCTATAAAAGTGAACACCTGTGACAACATCTAATACCAGAGGTTTTGCCATACCTCGGACAGCATGATAAAACCTAAAGATCCTCAAACAGCTCTGCCCACAATGTAGAGAGTATTTTAAGCATAACTGAAAGTGAGGGGTTTATGTAGCTTATGTAGTCTTGTTCACAGTTTTCTCAGTGCATTCCAAAATTTCGACTGTATGTCACTGAATTTGATGTATTATACTTATATTTTGATGTATGATATAATGTATGTTGTCAGTGGGACTGGGTAACATTAAAAATAATATAATTGCACAATTTAGTGGTTAAAACCTATAAAGGTTGCTCAGATTGGCATGTTGTGAACATTTATTTACAGAAAGTTTACTGTGTAAAATCAGCAGTGAACCTACATGTGTCTTCCTTAGTTTTTAATAATGTTGAGTAATGTAAGTAAATAACGACTAATCTGAAATTAATCCAATAACTTTCTATGAAGGGCTTGTGGAGGTGGAAGTCTCGTTCATTTTCGCCACCACTGTGAATAACTCTGACTCTAAATGGAGCTTTTCACGCAAAACCACTCTGAATGGCTTTGCTAACATTTTAACCATTTAATTATGCAGAAATTTAAACAGAAAATGAGTTCCCCTTTAAAGACTCCATGTTTCATTACAAATGGAACATAGTAAGGTCAGTTTAACTGTGTGCAGTGCAGTTTGCAAAATGGTGAGTAAAACTCAATGCGTTTGTAAGTAATATAGCATGCTTATGTGGCACTGAACATTCCATTTTGTATATTCAAATGTGTTTAATCTGCGTATTGTGTATTATGAAAACGTCCTGCAGTATTAGAAAACAATATTTTTGCCATAATCCCCCCTCTCTTAGTTCTCCGAGACAAATGTAAACATTAGCCATTTGGCTAAATGCTGGCACATTCCTTTTGCTATTTTGAAGAAGACCAAATATAACATGTAAAACTGACATGAAAACGGGCAGAATTAAAGGAGAGAAGTATGTGTTGTATTACTAACATTAGATCACATGGACTTAATGCTCCACCAGACTCATTCCAATGAAGGGAAGATAAAGCTTATTTCCAAAGTAAGTCAGGCACAGAGGAATGATCTAGAGCTGTCAGTCAACTCTACATTCTTGGGTTCATGGTGCATGCAGCCAATCAAATTCCTTTCCCTCAATTCCCCAGTGAAACTGTACTGGATGCAGAGCCGTTGCCAAAGTTATGATCGTTTGGAAGCCTATTCACAGGAGCTGTCAAAGACTGGGATATTTACATGTTTGACTCAGTCAAACAGAGCATGCTTTAACCACACCGGAAAGGAGGGAAATCAAGCTGTGGTGTGAGAATCCTGCATTTGGCTTTTGGTGAAAGTCTTTGTATGTGGTAAAGCATTCCTTGATCAAAGCTATAGACACACCACTGTTTAAATGCTTGGAATCATTCATCAAGAGCAATTATTTTGGAATATCGGTTCATCAATCAACGCAGTATCATGGTTTGTACAAAAATGTCACCTATACTAAGTTATACTGAGCTCACTTGCCATAATCATTATTTTAAATACAACAATAACTTAGTAGACATCTGGGCATGTCTGGGAAAATAAGAAGATATCTAAGATGCAAATTCTGACAAATTATTCTGCGCGAGAACTGACTAGTCATCAATTAATCTCAATTACAGTACGAAATCTGAAGCTATTGTAAAGCTATTTAATAATCAGATCTTTATTCATTGTAATGATTTCTTCATGAATCTATTCTAAAACATACAGTACACATGGGTCGCAGGGTTAGGGGTATCAAATTGGGGAGCAAGTTTAGATCTTCAGGAGTTTTGTCTGATTCGCAGTAAAGAAAACTTAAAACATGTAAAAAGTCAGAGCTGAGAGCCTGACTAAGGAAAAGTAACACATCCATAATTCTAAAATGTACTATTACATTTATTCAGGTCACATTTTCTGCTTTAATTCTCCCCCAGTATGTCAGCAAAAAAAATATTACTGTGGACTGAAACATACAAATGTGTGAACTTTGCACTTATGAAGCACGTCATTTCACCAAAGTGACCAAGTTTTGCATACCACTGTATATGTATGTATACGTGTCCATGTATATGCACTGTCTGCATGCTGATGTGAGCTCTTCTGTCTACCTGACAAACTTCTTGGCCTGTTGTCTGCAAGCTCTGAGATGGCTCCAGTTGTGACAGTCTTCTTCATACGAGATGCTGCAGCGGTTGGTCCCAGAACAGGCTTAGTCAACGCATCATCACTGCTTGCCCTCTTCAGCTGCATACATACACATACACAGTGTCACAAACATATCATATGACTTCACACAATAACTGTATTGTATGAGCTCGGCAATGTGATATCACAGAAGGCAGTACTGTAGTGCATTTCATTTACAGAGATGACTACTGCGTCTAAAATGAGTATTCACTGCTGCAGCTGTGCTGCTTGAAAAATGAGTGCTCAACAAACCACAGGCATTTCTGCTCTCGGTTGCTTCAACACCAAGACCGGTCTCAGGTATACCCAATGTCTATACAGTGAGTGTTCAAATAAATCACAAATCACAATGCTTAATATAGCTGTATATAGCTGTCCTATTATAAACTATATTACAGAAGGTCTTATTTCTATAATGGATTTCTTCAGGGATGCGCAACTTTAAGCCTGGTTATTATCCTGCTCCAACAAACCCATCTGTTGAACCAGGTTTAGAGGATGTGTTTAAGTGTAGGACCCACTAAACTGTGCAGGATACTAGCCCTCAAGGACTCCCTTGCTTAAACTATTAATTATGATTTAATTATTCGATCAGTTTATTAATAATGCCCTCTTTTTTCTGTTGCTTATTTTGCATTACGCCTCTGGGTAAGTTTCTATTTTCAGCTCTTTCCTGGAATATTCCAAAATGAATAACTTGCTTTTACTGGAACTTGTAAATGAAGCACTGTGTCTGACAGTACTGAAAGTGGGTAACAGTGTATTTGAATTCATGTTATATTTTCTCTGAACTGTACCGTCCTGTAGTTCATGAGAACTTGTGGTGTTTTTACAGCTCACAAGCTCTCATAAAATATCAGGCATTTCCTTTGTAAGTCTCCCTCTAGATTAGAGCAAGCACAGCAAGCAGACAGACTAGACTGAACACTGATATTGTAGATCGCAATAGTGTATATCACACAGTGCTGAGGATGACATTGGATTGACACCTTTGTACATTGTGATCTATTCCTCTCTCTTCTGCCAATGTCAGCTTTCATGCCATTTACTAAAACTATTTTAGAAGAACTCCCAAAACCCTCTGTAATTCTTTCCATTGTTCAGTTACCCATTAAAATGACTGGTAGCACTGGAAGAGTTCCATTATTTTTTACCACGTCCACAGTTCTGTTTCATAATATCCCTTTTTTGTCTGCTGAAAGTACATCCTCTCCACTCCCCTTCCAATACTTCACTTCTTAGAGTGCCTTATTTGTGCATTCTTTTCATTCATTTCCCTCAATCTTTTCTTCCTGGACCTGCCCATTTCCTTTCTACTTTTCTCTCTCATTGATCATAGGCTCACACTCTGATTACATAAAGGAGACTAAATAAGAGATTCTAATAAAGAGATTAGGCTAGTCTTATTAGCTTCACAGTCCCACATCTAGGTGCCTGCAGGGCTGTCTCCTGGTTATGTGTATAAACACCTATGTATTGTAATACATCAGCCAGATGAAACTGCAACAATTTCAGTGTCAGATTTGATTGTAAATCACCATATTAATATTAGGCATCCACCAATATGGGAATAAAGCCAGTGAGAGTATATATTGATATACAATATACTTTTTGCTCGTAGTAATCATAGTCACAAAATGCTTAGAAAAACTTAGTGTGGGGTATTGTGATGTTATCTATCGAGATGTATACCTTAATGCTAAATACCATATGTTAAACATGGATATTTTACCTTGCTGTGTTAGTCCAGTTACATTAAAGTATACAGGCCACAAGTCTTTACTGAACCTCTAAGTGTTAACTCAAAATGATAACCGAATTGAATTGTGACGAAATGTGAGATTTCACTACAGAGTAAAGTGTATTCTTGAATGGCCCCACTCTTCATTTGTCTCCGGGAGTTCTTACCCGACTGAGACGCAGGTCAGAGGCGATGGTGCTGGAGGACCGAGACGTTTTCATGCCTGTGGTGCTGCTGGAGGTGGAGGTGTGTGGAAGTGAAGAAATCAGCCGTGTCCGCTCGGGGGCTGCCGTCTTGGGCAGCGCCGCCTTGGCGGTGCCCCCTTTCAGCATTGTTCCTTTCGCTGGCACTTCTTACTCAGACTGTGGACACAGAAGAAGAAGACTGCAGTCAGACTGTAATAAGTGTATTAGCCTAATCACAGGACAGGGAGGTGCCTATAGTTAGTCCTTTACTATTGTCACAAAAAAACATATAATTGTGCTGCCTAAAAAGCTATATATCACTCTTTACGTAATGTCCTGCAGAAAGGAGGAGAAAAAAGTATGGAATCATAATGAGTAAAAATGACGTGAAAGAAGGTAAGAGAGAAAGAGTAGTACAAGGGGCAACAGTTTAGCACTTGTCAAGAAACTCAAGCACCTCAGCAGACCTTCAGGGCTCACCCTTATTTATTTATTTTTTTTTATTTTTTATTTACTAAAACAATTGCTCAATTCTGTTGTTTTCTGCCTTTGATGTGTAAAAGAATGTGATCTAACAAAAGCTAAAAACTGGGACATTTGTATTCGGTCTGTGTCATTAACTACCTTTCTAGACAACAAAACACTTAAACAGACCTCTAAAGTCATGTGTAATGCTGTTGTCAAAATTGTGGCCATTTTAGCAACTCCATTTAAACAAATCTATTTTTTCTACAATAAAAACCAAAAAGTGTCTTCAAGAAATAAACATGCTCCAAAAGCCATTACATTTGGTCAAATGAGCAATTCTCCTCCAAATATCTTCTAACCTACTGGGCTGGTAAGGAGCTAAAAAATGACCACAGCTACATACAAGCTAACACTGCCGCACACTGAACTGAAATCAAAAGACTGGCCTCAGACATCAGAAATACAGCACACAAACAAGGAAGCTTTGTCAAATGTGGGAGTTAAGCCGCTCTGGCAGGAGAAGTCTGAGTTTAAGCGGATGTTGTTGGTATATATTAGTTTAAAAGCATGCTATTTATACTCTGACTGATTAAGAAACTTGTATTTTAGAGGATGCAGCAACAGAAGACGCAAGACAAAATGCATAGACTTACTAAATTTTTTTTTTTTTTTAAAGAGCTATTAATTTCATTCAGAGAAACCAGCTTAGACCTGCAGTTCATAATATGGGCATGATGCCAACTACAGAATGATGCATGACTTCCGAGGTCCATAGGAACAAAAGCCACCATCCAAGAAGAAAGGAAGCCTACTGCATATTTTACACGGTGATAAAAAAACAACAGCACTCAGAATATTCTGGTTCTTCATGGTGAAACTGATAAAACAATTTTACTGTTACTAACGGGGATATGCATGTCTTCTAGTAGCAGACTTAGACAAGTAACTGCAATATTACTGTAGTATAGTGTTTTCCACTTTTTATCATTTTATTATTTTTGGCACAACAGTATTGCCATACAGCAGTGTTTCAAACACCCTAGCGTACCTTGGGAGTAAAACAACCAAGACATTGTGATAAGCACGGAGTATCATGACATGTCCTCAAGCATCTCAATATCCTATTTTTATATCCACCACAACAACATATGATAGCATCACTTAATTCGCTTAATTACAGTGAAACTATCCAAATCTGTTACGAGATCAAAAATGGCAATAAACACTTTGGAAAGAGTGAAAGACCCTTTCTGAGAACAGAACATATTAGTGCACTTAGTGGAGGTAATGTGGGAGAAGTGAAGGGTGGCTATTCTCTGGAGAGCCATGAGTGCTCTTCACCATGGAGAGAAAGAGGAGCGGGAGTGGTGGGGGAGAGTGAGAGGGAGAGAGAGAGTACTCTTCCTGATTTCCTCTTATGTTTTCTGCAGCTTGCTGTGGACTCTGGTCAGCCCTGGAGGACCAGTCTCATTGATTTGACTGATGATGGGGTGCAAAGGTACACAGACTCAGCCATTAGCAGCTGGCGCCTCTAGAGAGATGAAATCGAGAGTCTAGGAAAAGCACTAGTGGACTGTAACTGGTAAAAGGAATTGACTCAGGTCAGAAGTCTCTTATCCGTAGTCTTCATCACCCCTCTGCATCTGCAGTCTTTTTTTATCCCCTCACTTCATTCTTGCTACCCTGAACTGTACTGCAGTTGGGAAAAAAAAATAAAAAATAAAAAAAAAAAATCTATCAATTGGTAATAGTTGTCAATTTGAGGATGAACATAAGGTAAGAATTTAAATTCTCCTTTGTCTGTAGAAAATGTCAATGCAAGCATATTAACATATATAAAATGTTGAAATTGAGAGTCTTGGATTAGAATGCCAGAGAAATAAAGTATGGATTTGTAGATCGTTACAAATTAACCTACAATAAAATGAACATCAAGGTCTTAGCATAGCTACACTAAGTCTTAGCATTTCCAAAAACTACTGAAATGATAGTCAAATCTAATCACATGTCTGACGCAGATATGACTTTGATATAATCATACATCTCTACTGATTATTCTAGTCTACTATCTATCTATGACATGAACTATCAAATCGTCGATAACCTCAAAAAAGTTACTGGGTTGCCTTAAAATTATGCCTTATAACTTAATTTCAACATGACTTAAGATACAGATGCTCATCATTAGAAGGTCTCTTTTCAAGTTAAAACAGGTTTTCTATGTCACATATTGGCTGAGCATGAAAGTGTAATTACTGCAGCAAATTTAGAGGTGGTCTTCTTTATGAAGATGTTTCTATGGCTACCTGTGATTAATGTGGGAGTATGATTCATTACCTCATGCTCTGTAATTATGATAAATTATACAGAGGACAAAAAGTAAGGAATAAAAGACCAGAATGACTAACTGATCTTCTGCACACCCCTGCTGAAGTTGGAGTTTAGGCTTCAATTTCCCCATAGACAAATTTGTAACTTGCATTATACAAATCAACACATCTGCTTCCCGCAGATTTAAAAGACAAAATGAATCATAGTAGTGAACTGAAAACCAAGACCCATGAGAGTTCTTATATTTACAATTCAGCTAACACCAGCAGATTATGTCAAAGGCTTCTTTCAATTAATGTATGAAACATCAAAATCTTGAGAGAACACAACACACAGTGTCAGAATCAACTAACATAGTTCAACGCGTGCAGAACTAAAGGTCCAATGGTCTTTATTAAACAGATTGACACTTAGATTTACCAGCAAAAACCAGGCAAATATTACCAAGGGAATCCAAGAATCCAAGAGAGTAATACAGTAAACAAAAAGAAGTCAAAAATCAGAGTCCGATAAATCAGTGAACAGAACCAAAGAAGAATCCATAAAAGAGTAAGTCAATAAACAGAAGTCGAAACCAGAGATAACAAGCAGGGAAAACAGGAGAGAACGCTCCGTATGTAAGGGAAACCCGGAAGCGGGACACACAGTTAGGCACAGTACAGGATAATAAAGCTTTGGCTAATCAATGCTTCATCATGTAAAATCAGGTATGTTAGTGACCAACTGAAAAAAAATCCCCGTGACGGCATGAAGACATACAGAAGGGGGTGTAGTTGGTCTGCAACAATGTTTAGCTAGGTGTTACATGTCAAACTGTCAACATGATTGTTCAGAACATTGCCCAGAGCACCACACTCGCTCCACGGACTTGTCTTATTCCCACAGTGCGTCCTTGTGTCATTACTTCCCTAAGCAAATGTTGCACATGTACACAGCGCTCCATATGATGCAAAAGAAAAAGAGGCTAATCGGATCAGGCAACCTGCTTCCACCACTCCATGGTCCAGTTCCACTGATTGACTGCTCATTGTAGAGTTTTTGGTATTAGACAGGTTAGTACGGGCCCTCTGACTAGTCCATGGCTAAGCAGCAGGGTGCACTGTGTGTTGTGATACATTCCTCCCAAAGCCATCATTAACAATAGTAGTCTTTCTGACCGTTAGCCTTTGATGCCCTCATTACACTTTATATGGTTTACTGTTTCAGAGATGCTCTAATTCAATTGCCCGGCCATAGCTATAATGATTTAGTCCATGTGAAAGTTACACAGGTCTTTACACCTGGGATAAGTGTGGACCTGACAGATCACCAGAAATGTCAGTGTCAGATAAAGAGTACTTAAGGGAGAAAATCAAGATCTGCTCCTGCTTTAGATCTAAAAAAGCAAGAGGAGTTTCTATTTGTCTACTCATCAACATGAGTAGACAAAAAAAATAAAATAAAATAAAAAAAAATTAAAAAACTCAATGCTGTGTGTCTGAAAGGATATGTACATGTCAAAAAAACACTACTGAAAAAAGAAAATGCGAACTAGATTAAAGAAGAGATGCACTAGAGCACAGAAAATGTGAGATTTGGGTGGGTAGGGTTTATGGACTGATGAGTTTTAATTTGTAATCGAGATAACTTGGATCATGAGATGAAGAAAATTTAATTTCTAACACTGACCTGAAAAGGTGTCTACAATACACACAGGACTAATCCCAGATTTCTTTACATTTTCTTATAGATTTCTAATAAAGTAAGTATGTAGAAGCTGTAATACAGGCAAAGGATTAAACTAAATGTGTAATTGCCTGTTAAATATATGTTTCCTGTTTTTCTTTTTTTTTTTTAGGCCAGGGTTCCCAAATCCTGGACATGGTAATCTACCGTTCTACATAGTTCAGCTCCAACTCTAAACTTACATACCTGATTCAAGTAATGAAGGCTTTCAGGAGCAAGTGAATACTAGAGCTAGATGTGTTGAATTGGGAATGACCTGGATGTTTTAGATACTAAAAAAAGATGAAATACTGTCAGTTTAAAGAAAGGAAACATGTAAATTTAGCAAAAAAGGCACTTTATTGATCCAGACATTCCAAGTTAACCTGTTTTTCTCTCATTTTCCTGATATGTGGAAAAACTCTTCTACAAATACAAGCATCCTCGATTCACCTATGCCATAGTTCAAAAGAGTGTTGCTCTAGTGCTCCATTCATAGTGAGTATTTGCGTAATGAGATAGAGGCTTCAGGCTCTTATCTGATTATAGCTGGGCTGAGGGAGCAGTCATATGATGGAGATGCACCATTGCTATACTAGACACAAAAAAAGGAGTTGTGTGCAAACAGAGGGATCTTGATCTAAAAACTTAAAGCCTGTCTTGAAATGACATTATGCAATAACATAGGCAGATCAGGACACTTTCCCCACATTTATCCTCAAATGCAATGGATAGCTTAGACATGCCCAAAATAACCTTCTTTTCCATTGAACCAAGGACAAATGTAATTGAAGCTTAGCTTACCCATTAGCATCATGTAAACTATATGGACAAGCACACGCTTATATAAAGACGACCTCTACATTTTCTGTGAAAACCAGGCCACTTACCCAAGACTGACCCAATTAAACCTACAAAAGCAGTACCAGAATTAGACAGAGTGGGCCTCTGTGAGTGGTACTGCATTTAGAACCAAGAAGGATGGGTAAGAGACTTCTGCCATATACAGTATATATATATACATATACACACACACACACACACACACACACACACACACACACACACACACACACACACATACATATATGTAAAATAAACATTCACCATGAACCGCACAAGATAAACAGAGACAACCAGCCTGTTCTCTCCACTGTTTTATAACCATAACTTGATGTAAGCATTAAGTACTATCATCCTAAGATGGCTCGGTAAGATGACACATATTTAATTTAAAGACACACCAAAAATCTTGGATTGGCCAAAGCCTTCTGGGAAAATCTGAAACATTCTGAAATAACAACATAAGTTCAGCCATCGACCTCTACACAGAGTGCAGATTTCATTGTGGGCAATGTTGTAAAACCATCATACACTGTGGACCTCAAGGGAAGCACAAATTGCAGCTTCCAAAGACTGTGGCTGTGCTATATTGGGACACTGGTCGCTATGGCATCCTGTGGCATCACCATTCGGAGCATTTGTTTAACAGATGGCTGAAAAAAAATGAAGGAGAAAATCTCTAAACCTCCAGCTGCTGCACCCTAAGGTGTAGAGCCATTCTTTTTCCTAAAGGGAACCCTGAGTGTTACGTCTCGTATGCCTTAAAATAGTGTACATGTCCAATACAATTCAAACATGGCAGATATGGACAATGAAAAAGGTTTTTCTCTTAAGGGATGGCACATTCTAGATAAAGATAGAAAGAGCTAAATGAGACGTTTAGCACACTGTTTCATGCCTGGCCCACACTTACAGAATCCTAGCCAATGTTGAAAACGTGACCCTACACACAATTTCATTTTTACATTTGTCCTTGTTTGTTGTTGGTCTTTAAAGTTTCCACACCACACAATCTGCCCTGAATGAAACACTACATTTCATATATGCATGCTTGACCATGAAATCTTGCGGGAGTTTCTCATGTCTGCTACATCAGTAGAGAAAGTGGGAGTTTCTCGCATTTCTCGCAGATGTAAATACACACTGTGGATGACAGCAAAGCTATTGCTAAGCTAGTGGCGAGGGCTTTCTGCTCAGAACAAGCCAAGAAAAAGAAAAGGATGTGGGTGAAGCTCACAGCGTATATCATGAAGACACTTATGTTGCTGCCACCACTCCACAAGTTTTTCTTCTTTCTCATTTGTCAACCTTGCTTGCAATTAAGCCTCTATGCTTGTAAGTTCTTCCATATATTAAGGGTTTTGTGTTCTTAGTTATTATGAAGTATTAAGCATAAAGTTAAAAGTGAAATCTGATCATGGCAACATTTTTACAGCAGTCCATTTTAAGACATACCTTAAATACCTTAATCTGAAACACAGGGTTGGTCAAAGTAATAGCATGTGAGTAGAAGTAGACTTCTTTTTATAAAAGAACATAATGATAATGAAAAACGTTGTGGTTGTAGTAGGGATGCGATTTACCAAAGGCATCATGATACAATATCAGAATACTTAAGACACAATACAATATTACTGTAATTGATATACAGTGAATTTCTATTTTATTACATTTTTCAACTGCAAAATCAGTTCCTAAAAGAAAACCTTATCAGTGTCTGTTTTATCTAATGAGATTTAGTTCATAAAGTCTCACTTCAGTCATTCTTACTACAGCAACTGGAATGTAAAAGCCAACAGACTGCCCATCATTAAATATTTAAATGCAGTATATTGCCATATTTAAGTTTGCCACAAAACTGTAGAAAATCTAATAAAGACCAAACTACATTGTCTGATGCCGTACCATCTGTAACCATTTAGCTGAGCCCTATTGTACAACAGTTGAGACATGACAGTGTTTTTCCTGACCCATGAAGCCTGATGCTGTTTCCCAAGGCTGGCTTAGCACAGTGAGATTTTCTTGCAGCTTTGGTTGCCTAAAGTCAACATGAAACTGTATTGCGCTTGAGTTGCAAAATGCAAAGTTTGCCGCAACTCAACTGAACTGTGCATGTTCAACCAGCTTGGCTCAACAACCACATTGACAGGCCTCCTGTCAGTTCAGATCCAAGGGATAATATTGATGCCCATGCACTTCAGTAACCCTTGGGCACACAACACCTTATCCCTGGTTGTTCCTTGTGTTCCTTCTTTGACCACTGTCGCCAGGTACTCCACTGTTGACCAGGAGCACCCCACGATCCTGGTTTCAGAAATGCTGCCAGTTGTCTGGCCATAATGATTCAGCCCTAGTCAAACAGTTCTACACATCCTGTTACTTCTAACAAATTCATTACAAGAACTAAATGTTTGCCTACTGCCTAAAATATCCCAGATCTTGACATATTGCAATGTCATAATACGGTTATAATATTTTGGCTGCTAGGTGTACAGGGGCAGATGAACAAACCAAAAGTCATCAGCATGTCCTTATCTGTGTCAGTGGAACGGCAGCAGGGAAAGGGTCACTACTCACACTGCTTCCAACTTTTTATCACTATACACACACAATTATTAAAGTAGTTTGGCAAAATCTGAAGCGCAGTATCTGAATTTGCATGGGTTTACATAAAAGACATACATACACAGACAATGACATATAAAGGCAAATCTTTTCCTTCTCTAATCCTTACTTCTGCACGGTCTGTTCATGCAGAGCAAGATAATCTCACAGTTAAAGCTGCCTAGTACTTCAAAACTGTTTTAGCCAAGTGGTTTTGGTTGCAAAAACATATCACAATGCTTGAAGATAAATTTGCAAACAAACTGTAACAGACAAAATCCAGCTGACATTCAGTCAGATACTATGCATTGTACTGGTTGTTTAAAGGCTTTCTATAACCTGGACCATTACATGGAGTAATAAGTTTAGTGTTTTAGAAGTGCTGACAATAAAAACAATACTCAAAAATGCACACTGTGGCCCAGTTTCTCTCAACAATGACAGTACATTGTCCATATAGCCAATTTAAAATTAGGCTCAAATGTGAATATAGGTTGGCCTAAGTACTTGCCACAATTACAAATGAAACATCCTACCCTAACCGTAACAGAGATAGAGCAGCTCTGTCCTTCATGCCCTTTCGTTCAAAACAGGCCAAGTGCAAGAACAAGTGCTCTCTGACTCCTAATAGGGTAAGGATGAGGCAATGCTTAATAACTAGCTGTCAACTTCCTGTTAGTGTTTTTAAGGAAGAGAGGGAGGAAGCCAGTCATGACTAAAACAGCTCTCAGTTTCTAAGTCTACTCAGCACAGCACAGAAAAAAGTAAGCATGCTGGCGAGGGCTGAGAAGTTGCTAGGTTTGAATATCGTTTATGATATCCTCTCTAGGTCTGGGTCCAATTTTCAAAGCAAACAAATATATATACACATGGTTATAATAGCTTTAAAAGTGCAGTTCATGGATGTAGTACAATAAAAGACGTATGACTGTCATAAATTGTTCCTGCCTGGACCATTATTTGCTAAAGGGAACTGCAAGCACTGCTCAGAAGATAACCGAAGGATGTGAAAGTAAAGACAAGGAACTTGAGGTATGCTGTTACAAACAACTAGAACTCAGACTAGGCTCAGACACATTCACAGAGACAACTATACAGAAGTCGTCTGCTTATATCTGATACATACAAAGCAGGTCCTTGCTCAACTAATGAGAGAAAAAAACACACTTACTGGAAATGTCTCCTCTCTGTGAAACAACTTTAACCTGACATGCTAGGTTTAAAACCGGCACTTTCAGAACACAGTCCTCAAAGAAGCCACAAAGGAGCCTACTGCTGTGTGCTATGCCTACCCCCTCACCATGAACAAGACACGGAAGCAAGACGTCTGTTGGCAGAGCAGCTTCTGAGAAAGGAAAAACTTCAGGGTTTAGTCAAAAGAGAAGTTCCTCTATAAAATCATACTACAGTCCCAGAGTATATCTTCAGCAGTTAACACAGACAAAGCATGGCTCATTCAGCAGCTCTAATTTTAGACCATAAAAAGAGCAGAGTAGCATTCATACATAGTACATATTGAGAATAAGAACATTGCGCAGGAAACACACAATTCGCCACTTACTTTCCAGACCCCATGCCTCCTCCCACAATCCTTCATGCTGCACTTTTACTACACTATAACTACACACTTTAACTATACATTATAATACAATTATAGTGTATAGTACAAAAAGAGGCAATACAAGTCTACATGTTTGAAACACAGCACAAACTACAAATGAGATCTCAACTTTTATTAACTGGAGTTACTAGTTTGCATTAACTGGAGAACATTAGCAAGGCATTTAGCTCTTCACCCAATCAACCATCACTATAACAACAACAACAGCAACAAAAGCTAAATGTTAAACAGTGTTAGCTATGACAGTGTAGTGGTGCTGGGTATTATGCTAATAGCTAGTAGGTTAACAGCTTTGCACATTTTTTCACATGCTCAGACTGGAGCCTAAATATAATGTGAGGAGATGTTAATCTGCTAGATTAACATTTGACATTTTAGCTGACACTCTTATCCAGAGCAACTTACAGTTAGGCCAATGTAGTGTTGAGAGTTTTGCTCAAGTACTCTTATAAGGCACAGCATAGTCACCCAGAATGGGAATCAAACCCTTGTCTCCCACATGGGGCAGTGGCTTCCTGGTGGGTAGTGGTGTTACCCGCTGCACCACCCCAACACTTAACGATTTTACCATCTATTGCAGCTAACTGCACTGTCCTACACATTTGTCACATAAACAAGGTTTCTGATGTATCATCCATCTAGTATCTACAGTAAAATAAATAAAGTACGTGTTCTTTTTGGCAGAACTATTGGTATTTTGTTTTAGTTTATTTCAACTACAATGCCAACAGCTTTCTGTGTTTGTAACTATACATAACTTATAATAATAAAATAATTCATAATAATAATTTAATCCCTTATTGATCCCACAGTGGGGAAATTTACAAGTTTTCTGCATTTAACCCATCCGTAAAGTGAAACACCCACATACACACTCACTAATGAACACACACACACACACACACACACACACACACACACAGAGTGGTGAGCAGCCCTATCCATGGCGCCTGGGGAGCAGTTGGGGGTTAGGTGCCTTGCTCAAGGTATTGCTCAGGGAATCGAATCGGCAACTCTCCGGTCACAAGGCTGGTTCCCTAACATTCAGCCTACGACAGCCCCATAAACAGGTCAAGCAAAATCTGGGATTTCATGATGCATTGTTTCTTGTTTGATGTCAGAGATTTCTAATTTCCAACAGATATTCAATCGTTTTCACTTTATGGTCTTTGTAGACTTGACTTGCCTTTTTCTAAACTCGCAGCTTCTCTTTTGAGCTACCAATGGATCATTTGCAACTGTGGTTTATGCTTGGACCCCACAAAACCACCATTATATCCTAGCAAACATTTCAGTCAGCCTCCTTTACTTAACATCACTGATTTGTGTGAACTCACTGGCGTTTAACTTCACATTAGTGATCAGTGAGAACCAGATGTTTTTGGGAACGGACAGTTAAGTATTTCATGTAATTCGTTGTCTCCTGCCTTGAATTCGCCAGATAAAGCTGGTCTTTGTGTATATAGGAAAGTATATGAAAAAGTGCAGAGGGCACTTGGCCCATGTTCTTGTGTTTACTGCCATGCTGTAGTCAATGGAAGGTCAGCAGAAAACGAGAATACAGACATTTAAAAAGGGATTTAAAACTGCAGTTTTTGGTTTCACACTTAAAAGCAGCTTGTGGTCAAAAACAAAGTGGGAAGTTGGGCTGACCACGCCCCAACGCCTGTTGTTCCAGCCCTTACTAATGAGTATGAGATTTAAAGCAAGCTTTATGGGCCACATCCTGTTTAATGCTCTGCACACAACAGATTTCAAACGTGATACAGTACACGTCTTCTTAGTCTGCAGACTAAGTAATATTACCTGCTGTTAGACAGACAGATAGTCCAGCCCTATACATTTAAGTCTTATAGGTTAAAAAACTGCTAAAGTTTTAGCTTACAGACCATCAAGATAAACATGAAAGTGTAACACCCATGGTAAATACCCCAGACAAACCCACCACTCTGGTGGTAGTAGCTTACAGCAGCTGGTGTTGGTAAATAATACTGTTATAGCTTAATAGTATTTTTTTCTATTTTTCAATGTGCAATAGTGTTAGCTTGTTTGTTGTACAAATGATACATTATTTATACTATGACTGCTAAACCCACTTGATCGGGATGATCTTGAGAAAAGTATACACAGAACAAAAAGCATCAGGACATACCACAGGGTAAAAAAAGGGTTTCGAGATAGAAACAGTTTATAGAGACTTTGAGTGACCGTCTGTAAACTGCAATAAGTGTGTCCTAAATATAAAGTGGATCACGTTGGTTGTTTATCCTATGCAATGACAACCCACAGTC
The DNA here is from genome assembly GCA_024036415.1 of Prochilodus magdalenae. Taxonomy (NCBI): domain Eukaryota; kingdom Metazoa; phylum Chordata; class Actinopteri; order Characiformes; family Prochilodontidae; genus Prochilodus; species Prochilodus magdalenae. Next base: position 942,229 of record JAMWET010005002.1, read on the forward strand.
ATGTTGAAAGCATTGGATGGGAAAAGAGACTGTACAGTCACACTCTGAAGCAATAGAACAGAGTGCAACAGTTTAAATAATGCAGAGCCTAAAGGCACTGAATTGAGCCCTTCTGATACAGCCACCTGTTGTGTGATGGAAACATGAGAGAGCAGACTGATGGGAGTAGAGACTAGGGAGTATTTTAGCACTGAGGAAGTTAAATCATTTAGTTACTGGGTTTTCCCTATATCTTCTTTAAACTGGATTATTATAGGTCCTCTGCATTTCATTTCATGGGTCATTTCATGACAGTTAAGATCTAGTGTTTCAACCCAAAGAGAGTACACGGGTCCACTAAGAAATATCATGAGATACTGGCTGGTCAGGAACATTAGTGGATATCAAGACCCCACAGTTTTATCAGTATCAGTAAGAATCTAATTAGCAAAGCACTAATATTTGGCTTTTGTTATACTGTAACAGATGCCTCTGACAGTAAACCATTCACCCTATAGAGACTGTTAAACAGGAACTCTAGTAATTTCTCATGATGTTTAGACAATTTAGTCACTGAGATCCAAACAAAGTCATTCCACTTGGTTATCTGAATGGTTGGGTACTCTTTTACCCTGTAACGCCCTATGTGAACTTTAAAAATAGACTTCAGCTTATTATTACCACAACCGAGAAGAATTTTAAATCAATATTTCTTCTAAGAATAAAGAACTTCACATGAAAACATTAATTCTTTACTATTTAGTAATGCAAGAACTTTAAAACATCAACAGAATCCCTCTTTTAAAGTGTGACAGTCATCGCCTCTTCTATAGCAATATAAAACTTATGATGCAAAACAAAATTAAAATAGCAAAAAACATGTGAACTGCATACAAATCTAACTTTCATTATGAGAACAACATAACACAACCCCAGGCTATGGTGTTTTATTTAAGACCCTGCAAATTTATTTAAGAAATGCAACCACTGATCAAGTAATTAAATGTTACTTATAACACTTTACATTAAACAGAATACTCTCATTAGTGGCCCAAATATCAGGCTCCTTAAAATCTGCATTAAATGGTTGTGCCAGTGGCTTAACTGGGTCATGTGAAAACACTAGAAAGGCAGGAAATGGGACCAGGCTGTGGGACTATAGCCTTGTTTTTCTTAAAGTCATAATTCAAACAGCATTGTCAAAAAAAAATATGACTGCCCACTGATAATATCATACTGCCTTTAATGTGTTCCACTGACTGGAACATCAAAGCCGAGGCACAAATGATAGGGCTACTACGATTCCAGAGTGGGAGAATAGAGAATCACGCTCTATTCTCTGCAGCACATGACTCACTATTTTCAAAGGCTATTTGAATTCCATCAGCCTACAAACAATGGAATGCTATTGTGATCCATTCCATGAAAGAGAATACACAGTGAAAGATGAATGCATCAAGACCAGAGTGAGTGATCCTGGATGCTGTCCGACTTTACCCAATGGTCTTTGGCCACAGAGTACATTCCTTCTCGACACATACTTGAACAAAACAGACATGCCAAACTAGCCAGCTGCCAATTGATCCTGATTTTCCAACCATTTTCCACCTATGGCTTCTGTCCCAAGAATGGCTGGATCTCACATGACAGATGAACAATAGGTTCGCTTTGAATTCCACATTCACGCGGCCAACGCTCTGAAAGACAAACACGTTAGGTCCTCGCTAGCCAGGCTGAGAGTTGTCTCTCTTTTCCAATGCACCAGCTGTGGCTTTGAGCCCAGAGTGGGCGGATGGCTCACACTCAGGAAAAAAGTCATCTGGACTGTGGAGGAAGGTCCTGAAACTGAAGCACACTACTTACACATTCAACCACATTAAACTTTAAATCTACATCCCATAACTAGCCCCTCCATAAGGCAACTTGGTTACCCCTTGTCTAAGCTCTATTCCACCTTATGGTGTAGCGGTTATTTGACATTACCACAAAACCACCAAGCCAGTGAAGGTTTGATGCCAAAACAGAGCCTCTTAAAATTCACAGTACAGTAAAAAGTTCTTTGCTGTCACTTCTGAACAGCAAAAAAAAGTGTTGTAGAATGTGGTCTAACATTAAATAAACATTGAAAATTCAATTTAAAACTCTATAGTTGCGTGAAGCTATAAAAAACAATGCCTGGTAATTAAAGGCAAAATCTCTTACAAAGCCTTTCATCCTCATGTTTGAGTAGAATACAAGAGGGTGTGCCTGGATGACAGGGGTATTCTTAAAAATAACTAATACTCCCAGCATGTATTTAGGTACAAATTAGAAGTGATGTCCTTTAGGAGCCATACTATTAGTGCAAGCGCCATTGCAGGACAGCTGCACAAAGCAGGACCCGTACAAACTACACGCAGACTGTTACAATGACTGCTCTTTACATCATGTCAATATCATCAAAGACTGCAATGGTGTCGTGCCAGACTGTCATGGAGTAATTCAGAATGGCAGTGGGTCAGGGATGTGTCCCACGCTTTTCGCTTGGTGGAGACAACCAGCGAATCCGTGTGTGGAGGCACGTGGTCGGTGCCAAGATGAATGGTTTGTTGTCACACATCACACATCCAGAAGGCCTGGAGGCCAATCTGTGTGAGAATATTCAAGTTGCATGCGATGGATTATCACAGGACACCATTAGGTACCTCTACAGATCCACGGCGAGACATATGAATGTTGCATTAACAAACACAGTGGCCCAAAGCCATACTGAGAGACACTACTTATGTATTTCTAGCTTAATAAATATTGATTTATATTGATGAAAAATTTATCATCATTTATTGTTCCTGGTAACCTTCCTAAGAAGGGAAGGAAGATAAAGGAATTCCACATTTCCTTCTGGGTGCAGCTATTCTTTTAATGGAGTGTAATTTTAGCGTATTAACCATGTTGCCAAAAGTTTCTACCAGCTTTGAGACTCTTTGGAATTAAATTTTAAGCCTAATTTGTTTGTTACCAGGTTGTTTAGGTGGGTTGGATAATTATTGGCCACAATTTTCAAGTAATGCCATCAAGTAAGTCCATCATCTGGATTTGACCATTGTGGCACATTTACATTTCTGTTATTCAGCAAGTCCTTTAGCCGTGTGCTTGGCATCACTGTCCTGCTGAAAGGTAAATTACTTAGGATGGGAGGCCAGGATACCTGAAAGGAATCTCAAAATAACCTAAACACTGACTAAAACGCAGTGAATGACAAACAGAAGTGACAGCATTTCTTCCAGCCGAACCACAAACATACCCTACCAGTGAGCAGAACACTGGACAGCTTTATTATGTGGTTCTAGCGCTTGAATTGAACAAACATTGACAAGACATTCACACGTGGTGTGTAAACTCATATGCATTAGCGTGGATGTTCCTCCACGTCAGCATGGCTTCACCATCTGTGCTGCACCTGGGATTGCTCTGTGTGTGTGTGTGCGGGCTTGTCGATTTGCCGAAGCACAAAATGCCAAGTCAGGAAGGCTGGAATCATGAAACTGAACAGGATGTCTTCTGACCCCACCCGCTCTCTCCCCCCTCAGGTGGCAACTCTCCCTTCTGATCTCTTTTGGAGACTGCAGTAGTAGTTGAATTTGATCATTACATACAGATCGTAGTTAAGTAATCCATTTTTTAATTAGCCAATTTTTATTTTTTCATGTTCAATAGGCCTGTGAGGTGCTCGTCTTTGTAACTGTTAGTTAGTAGACTTTCCTACTACAAAACACAAGCGCCACAATGTGATTCACAAATGCACTATTATTAGTGTGGTTGCACTGCCAACTAGGCTAAGAGCCAAATCCAGAAACAATGACATCCCCATCTGCACTCCACACTGCACCAGTCAGTAATAGTGACCAAAATCATTGATACTTAAATATGCTAAATTAACTCAAACATGCTAATGCACATCTCTGGTAGGCTTACATATTAATTTATGATAAAACTGTCCATCCACAATTTTCCTGAACCTTGACAGTTTTTGGGTTACACTTAAGTGTCAACATTTTGACTGACACATGCAAACCGGGGATGCATTCTGCTGAATAAAGTGAAAACATACTTGGTGACCGGTTTGCAACAACTTCTTAAAAAGCTGTGCTGACCATGTTTTGACAGTGGCTTCTCCACAGTCAGTAGAAAACATCAAACTGTGGACTGAGGTTAGTTATACAGGTATAAATAACTCTTTTGTCTTTTCCAGAAGTTCCAGATGTTGATGATAAAAAGCAGCACAACTATACAAGCACAGAGGGATACAGTTACCTGTACAGAAAGAAAAAACACAAAGGGTTTTGTAAGTCAATTACAACAACATCATCTATTTGAAAGCTAAGGTAGGTTCAATTCAGAGGCTCAGCAGGGTTGGGGACTTCCTGCAGCCACGCAACAGTTGTCTTGTGGAAGGTAAGGATAACCTCAGATACAAATCCTATTTTATGAGCAAAAGTGTACCCTTTTTGGAGTATATTTCAGACCAGCTTACTTTCCCTCTTCTTTGGGATGGAACAGAACATACTGGGTGCAGAAACAATGTTTACAAATCTGCTGAGGCGCATACATTCCACAAATCAACCAGTTTATTTTTTATTTATTTATTCATTTATTTTTCATGGGATCCATCAACAGTACTCATCACAAGCCTGAGCTCAAGTTTAAATCAAGTTGTCTATACTAGAGCCAATTTATTTTTCTTCACTAGAAGATCTCTAGTTAGCAATAGCTAACAAGAAACAAACATTTCACAAATGAAAACAGTAAGGCATCATGGAGGCATCCCATTGGATTTTAAAGAATATAAAAAAGAACATGAAAAGCATGATAGATCAGGGCTGCACAACATATCATTTCAGCATCACCATTGTGATATGCGCATGTGCAATACTCACAACGCAGGACAAGACACATTTAATTAAACATATCGTGCTACAACTGCTGCTTGATACAAAAGAAGAGCCTGCACAGTTCCGGGACTCTCTGTGCTGGCCTGCTCTTGCGTACTAAAACCAATTACAGAGCATTAAAAAATAAGAAAACATGATTCACACTCCTCAGTGTGTTAAAGTTAATGCTCAGCTTATCATGGTTATTATTATACCAACATAACTGTTCATCTAAAATCATCAAAGAACCACACAAAAAAAGGCAAGACAAATAATGAACCTAGGCCAGAACAACTGTTTAGTCTCATCAGTCTCCAACGACTGACTGACTAGAAAATCATTCTCAATTCTGCTGAACAAGGTGTGTCTTAGATAGAGATGGACACAGTAAGTATCCAGCATGTAACACATCCTAAACGGTACAGTTGTTTAACCACCCCAGGCCAATTTACATGTTATGGCACACGTTTTATTTTTAACAGTATTCCAGACTAAATGTTTTGAATGTGTACAATTTGCAGATAAATGCCATTTATAAGTGTATCTATGTAGAGGATGTGCCAACTTAAAAAGCAACAAAACATGTAACTTAAAAGGGGTGTTTAAACATTTGCTTATAACTGCCAAAAAAGCCAGAAGCTGTTCTATACAGTAGCTGTATTTAAAGAAGACTGCACAGATTACTTAGGTTTACACTATAACTACAACAGGCAGTTCATACAGTACATGGTCAGCACATTTCAGTACACTCAGCAGGTAGGCATCGATAAATGTCAAAATACATGTCCACCCCTCTGGTAATGAGTCTGAATATTTTAAGATCACCTGATATAGGTCAAAGTGCTCACTGTGCACTCAGCAGCATTTTGATGATCATTAAAATGCTCATTTGCCATTTAGTGTTGTTTATAGTTACCAATGCTTTATTTAGAGACATCCATAATACTAGTATGCAGAATACACAAGTTAGAAGCTTCAATGATTAATGTACCGCATGGGCCAAAATATTGATCACAATATGATTAATTGTATAGTCCTACTCTCAAAGCACTTTCTGAGACAGGCTAGAAACTGCTACACCAGCACAATGATGTAATCCATTACAGCGATACTGTGAGGTACTGAACCATACTGTAAAGTAGACTCTGCCTTTTCTACAGTTGACCGACAAGTTGTTTTTCCTTTCCTTTGTGATAGAACTAGAAAGCATTTCCAATTCAAAACTCAGCACGTCAAATATGCATGTCAGACAGAGAATATAAAATAGCCTTAAGATGAAACACCACTGAAGTCCTCATCAGCACCTTTGTGATCAAAAGGAGAGATAGTGCATAAAAATGCAAAAAGGAAGGATGAGAAGGCTGACTCAACAGCAATTTCACCAGTAAGGCCTGATTCTCATCTCCCAGCATCCAAGACTACTTTGCAGTGGCGGTTAGCAAGTGAAAGAGCTGACACTTTTGTGATATGGAGCCATCATGGGCTTCTGCACCACAATCATTTTCAAATTCAGCTCACTGAAGCCATAGAGTAGCCTCATGTATATTTTACAGTGTGTTTCATCTCTCTCAGAGCAGCGCTGTCCCCATGGAGCAGGGCTTCCTGTATGAGTGGGGGTCAGTGTTCTAAATGAATAAACATTGCAGCAATGAGCTCCCATCAGTGCCACAGTCCAGAGTAACTCTGTGACCTGATCTAACCTTAACATAAATCAAAGAACTGGCCTAGACAGTTGCTTGGCCTACTATCCTCACTTTAGTTTAATGTAGAAGCAGGATAAGAGATGACATTTTAGGAGACATATTCTCCTGGACATATATTCAGTTGCATTTTATATGGTTTGTGCCAGAGCCCAACCCTGAAAGTCAGGCAGAACGACCTGGCAGGTCTGATCCATGTAAACAGACAAATTAAATTCTGATAGGTTTATTACTTGGTGGTGGATGCCTTCACACAGTAATGAAGTTTAAAACATTTTCTAGTGTATCAGATGATTAGTTAAGTAATAGGCACTTTAACTTGAGTTGTGTATCTAACTAGTTAACCATTGGGTCAAGAGTGACAGGATCAAGATCAAAGGGCAATGTGATGTGAAACATACCAGCTGTTTAGTGCGATGATGGCAGTCATTCACATCGGTTTATTACATTTACATGAGATCGTGAATTCATTTGATGTGTGTGTCGAATCTTATTTCACAGCAAACATACACTCCTCGTCAGACCATGTCAGATATTAATCTACCAACCTGTTTAGCCTGTTCACCCTGAATAGGTAGAGCTGCCCAACTTGAACAACGTCAAACAAAGCTGTTTCTTTACTGCAGAATTCTATTCAGCTGATTCAGTCTCATGGCCACAAGAGAGAACTTCTGGTTAGGCCAATTTCAGGTTTTAGCACAGAGTAATTGATATTAACTTGCAGCCTAATATCTGACATCCTTATTTGGGATCTAGGCAAAAATGGCATTTGTATGGATGGAATTCCATGCAGTTACCCAGGCTGACGTGATTTGCACAGCAAGTATGCAGTCCATTTCCTGTGCACATTCCTCTGTCCTGGGTCTAGACCTGGCAAAAATACAGACGTGCACCGATCTGCAGGTCTCTGTCCCAGGAATGGTGATGAGCTTCAATCAACTAAATCACCTCACTCCTCAAAAACCTTTCTGTGCCCTGGATATAAGACAAGCTACACTCTCTGTTGCATATAGCCTAAAATGCCTTTTGACAAGACTAATGACCTCTTAGCATTTGCCCTTTCCTTTGACGTAAATTAAAAAAAGAGCCTTGCCCAGGTTTCTCATTTTCTACAGGGCGAGCCACACAAAGTGGGGAGAACCAGAGACACAGGACAAGTCAGAGGAATGAAAGAGCAATCCATCACAAGCTGTCAAAGACACTGAAAGCACAGGTCCATATGACAGTCACAGGGAAACTCTATGAATATAAGCATGGACAAAGGTTTACTAGATAAAAAAGTAACATGGAAGCAACATGGATCATAAAACCTCTCAGGCGAAGGGTGCTGATCTAGGATTTCTCAACAGCATGAGTATGATTTGGACATTTGGACTGCCTGTGGGCATGCATTGTCTCTGACAGGTTAAAATCTTGTCTACCTTCTATTAAATAATTTGTTTACACCATTTGACAGTGTCTGCTGCCTTTTACATGGTGTGAAATTTCAAAACTACTTGCAATAAGCACCACAGAACTTCCTAGACCAAAAGCTAACCCAAAGTGGAAAATGAGCTATATTTATACCAGGATATGTTTAACTCTATCACAACAAGGTAAATGTAATGATGAGTATAGTCCCTACATAGTACATAAGATCCCTACATAGTAACATAATGGTTTAGATACCTTTGGGTGTGCTCCCCTAAGGCTCCAAAATAAATCCTGTTTGTGCTGCTTCTTGTTTCTCCTCAGGCAGACGTCAACACTAGACGAGAAAGTAGAAAACATGCATGGCATGAGACAGAGGTGCGGTCTTTCCTTCAGCTCAAACGGAGAGAGAGTGCCAAATCGGAACACGTCCTCTATCCTCTGCCCTTATCTCTGCAATTAGAGCCGGCATCCAAGGGAAGGACGTGCCCCTTTGGAGCTGAGCTTTCCTGGGTACTGAGGTACTGATCTGCCCGTAGGCCTGTTATGCTTAAACGGAAGCCAGAAAGAGAGAGACAGCGAGGGAGAAAAAGACAAAGAGAGAAGCAAAGAGTGAGAGGGAGAGACAGAGGGGGGAGAAGGGAGACAAAATAACAGCAAGTTTCCCCAAAAATGAGAACACAGAAAGACAAATCAGGCAGAACCACAGAAACAGATGGCTGGTGTGGCATGACGATGAACAACAATGTTTCAGGAAACAATAAAACTGGTAATCAATGAAAAACACAAAATCCCACAAAGACCTAGTCAAAACAGCAACCTCAACCCACAAGTGTGTTTATGTGTAGGCAGTTATATCTCTTGTGACTTTGATAAGGCCAATAAGAGTTTTGTATTACAGAGGACCTGCCAGTTTATCAAGCCCATGGGATGAGCCTCGATGCTGATAACAGTAATCATGATACACGTGCCAGAAGTGTGGTTTGCCGGACAAAGTTACAATTACAACATCCAGGAAACAGACAATTTAACAGGAATACAAAAATGTAGTTTGGGTGGACTCAGCTTAAGAGTCTTTTATCAGCCAACATCGGCATCTAAACCGCACATTACCAAAATACACGTGAAACCTTCTTTAACTACAGCTCTCTGTGCCAGACCACAGTCTGGTGCCCCTTACAAACAAAGAAGACCATGCAGCATGCTCATGATCATTTCTGAACACCTGGACCTTTTAAAAGTAATAACCGCTATTATGGCTGCACAATATTTCGTTTGTTAGGTCTCAACACAACACTGAGGCCTTGTCCACACAATCGCTGGTAGTTTTTAAACAAGAGTTTTTTTTCCAAAAAATGCAGTTAAGAGCAGCCCAACCAACAGGCAGCAAAATAACCCTAACCCCGTAAAGCCATGTTGACCAGCCAGGCTTCTGGTTGGTCAACATGGCTTTACGGGGTTAGGGTTACTTCGCTGCCTGTTAGCACCGAACTGCACACTTATATACTTTATATGTTATAGTAATGAATGCACGGTGCTGCACTTCTTTACATACCATTTAGTGCTGTAGTGTGCGGTTTGGTGTTGAGTGAGTGCTAGATATAGCAAGTGACCTACGTAGCACATTCCGATGCCCTTGTTCTTCAATACAGTGTAGGAGTATATGTGTAACCATGTACAAGGCCCTGTTAGCATGTTAAAACCAGCACTATTTTGGCTACGTCTGCCATTGCACAAAACCACCTCCTTTAAACAGAGAAGAAAACGGTAAACAGTCAACATTACCATCCCAAAATTCAATTTTCTCTGTCTATGCAACAACACTAAAAACAGCATTTCTGAATATCTTCAACCTGGAAGGAGTGAAGTTTTCAGTGACCTAAAATGGTGTTTGCGTGTGTACAAAAGAAATACAAATGGGTATATTTTATAAAATACTTCTGCACAAGGCTTAATTTTTTCTCACTCACTAATTTTCTAACCTGCTTCTATCCTACTGGGGCACGAAGGGTGCTGGAGCCTATCCCGTTGCCCAATGAATAGAGGCAGGATAAACACTGGACATACAAGGCCTGAATTTTTGCAATACTTCTATAACAGAATGCAAAACTTTAGGACCATCTAATCGATCGGTGTGTTGTAAGCAGTCTGACCAAACACAGACCTTTTTAAGTGTTCCTGTGGATGGATGAATCTAACAAGTAATAAATAATTAAATAATAAATAAATAAATAAATTAGGACAAAACAAAACAGGCAAATATTGAACTGCATTACATCAAGAGCCTACATGAAATAAGTTAATGCTGAACAACCTAGTAATTTAAAAAAAAAAAATCACTGTACTGTACATATGTTTAGATTTGAGCGATTACACTGATATTTAATGCCATTTTAATTGTACTCTAAAAGTGTGTTTATTGGTGCTGTGTTACTGTGCTAACATGTTTTTATTTTATTAAATTTACTGCATTTGTACACAAAGATTCAAATACAAAGGTTTATCTAACTCCAGTGCTTGGCATTTTTAAAAGTGCTTATGAACTTGCAAAACATGTACATGAAAAATCTTTCTGCCATATGTCTGTAATTCCCTAATGAGTACATCCCTATTACTATTCAACATAAAATATCCTAGTTTCATACCTCACCAGTGAAATGTGTGTAGAGTCTCTGCCCCAGAAACATGATAGTGTGCGCTATATAGTAATAGTATTAATCTGTAATGTATTGATGACTGCAGTGCTATGCAGTCATTTGCAGTAACATGCATGGCCTATATATGGCTATATTGTGGGGCCTTGCACTGCAGAGGGAGAATACCACTGGTGTAGATAACACTGCAACGCGAGGTCTGATGAATGAAGGTGACTCCCAATAAATATCCTAGAAATCCCCCTCCCCCGCTTTATTCATAGACACACATACAACCAAACTATAAATCAGACACACACACAGCCTCACATTACAACCGTTCTGTGTTCACATGCACAATTCAATTTCTTAGTCGTACATGAAAGAACAAATACCACAGCCTACTCACACCTATCCCTATGCAATATGGCATAACTTGGGCCACTAACACACAGAGTACAACATCTTTAACTGATGGACAATCTATCATACTGCATATATATATATATATATATATATATATATATATATATATATATATATATATATAGTCCGTATATATATATATATATATATATATATATATATATATATATATATATATGCTACTACTCTACAGTCAGTGTAAAAGGGTGGGCCCAATTAGTTTCATTTCAGCCTTATTTGTGTGGGGTTTCTTACGACAAGCTTTGCCACCAAAAAGCTATATAGAAATCCAAGTCTAAGCACCATGTGATCAAACCAAGAGTGACAGTGGCCAGGAAAAACTCCCTAAGAGCAAGAGGAAGAAACCTTTAGAGGAACCAAAACTCAAAAGGGGAACTCTGGTTGACATTGGATAACAAAACAATAACAACAAGAGCAATATGAAGAAGGAAGACAGAACTGACTATAGGATATAAAACTGCTAATATTAAGTAAACAAAAGAAATGAGTCTGTCATTAGATACAACATGTTTAGACATATTTAGATTACCCAACAGAAAACAATGACTACTCTTATAAGCCTGTCAACGTAGCAACGTGAAATACATCAATGAAAACCAGTGACTACTACTAAATGCCAGTTGTAATGACAGGTTGGTATGAACATACCAAAGAAGAAACAGTTCTGGTTTGTGCAGCCACCAATCTCATCAGGATGAGAGTGGGGCGTGCAGGTAAGGCATTCCGGCAGAGCAAGAGGGCAAACAAGACACAGCAAACCATATCAAGCAACACCTTAGGCAGGCATCATTAGTCTCATTAGGAGGGTGAGTGGGACTGGGAATGAGGATTTCTGCCATTGTTTCTCTGTCAGTCTGAGCATCAACCATGAGGGCACTTAGATTATGGAATAAGTAAAGATATTATATATGTGGTTATGGCGATTGCAGGTAGTGGGGATCATGATTGTGGACAAATATGTAAAGACTATATCGCTAAATACTGATCTTAATTCTACAGGCAAATAAAAGCCCCTAAATATCACAATAAAGAATCAATAAAGAAAGCCAATGCCGCTAGGCCCGTATGACGGTACGCTTCCATACACCCGCAGATTCAGCTACTTCCTTCACACTATGGCCCAAATAAAATCACTCCATTTAGCCAATCATTAACATCTGTATTGGACTCATTTTCAACACAAACTGCCTTGTATCACCTCTTCTCAAACAATAAATCCTGTCACTCACACCTGGTGGGGTTTATAGCCCCATCATCCTCACGCAGCCATGTGTTGGAGCCTGAAGTTACAACCACCATAAACACGCAAAATAGTTAAAATAATAAAATAGTGCTTATTTACCTTCATTAATCTGTTCCATATCGCTTCCTGACAAGCATTTTTAGACAACAAAATAATCAACAAACACCGGTTTTCAAAGCTGCACTATGCAACATTTTGAGACCTCACTGGTAAGAGTCTAATTGGATGCAGCAAGTTGATGCTTACAAGTGAGTTTAAATAATATTAAAGAAAAAAGAAAATAATTGGTGCATGACGTGTTTTCTGATTAAACAAAAAAACAAAAAAAAAACAAAAAAAAAAAAGAGAAAGACCTATGTAATAACACTACTATTTTTAGCAATCTGTTCTTAGTGGTAAAGTGAAATTAAAAGCGGCTTCTTTTGAAGCTGCAAAATGACAATTGTGACTAGTCATTAACATTTACATGTCAAACAACTGTATTCATCTAATCCTTTTATGTCATGTGTCATGTGTGTAATTAATAAAGCAAAAATACAGTACCTAGTCTAAATACTCTAATGAATCTGTTACAACACAGGAAAAAATGCATGTACTGCAATGCAGATAATAGACACACTACTGAAAGTAAATGAACTATAAATCAGCTAAGAGAATTTCTTTTTGCCCGCCTACACACACAGACGCCCCAACTACCAATAAGATTCGACCACCCCTGCTTCTCTCACACAGCTGGACCTGCCTGCTCCTTTCCAGAGGCCAGAGACTATTTATAGCAATACCACTCCCCTTGAGAGAGTGTGTGAGTCTGTTTCTGTAATGAGTTGTGTGCCGGAAAGGGGACGATGTGACTGGGAAACAGATTCAGCAGTATGACACCATGATGGAAGCAGCTCTGAAAGATGAAGTAGCCTCAGTATTCCAGAGCAACATAATCAAGTCAAGTCACAGATTCCAGACATGAACACAGCCTCACCTATGAAGGCAAACAACTTGTAAACTGATACAGCAGCAGGGCTATGGGAAAAGAGCATTCAACATTTAAAAGCATTAGTGATAAAAGCTGTGCTGTGTTACCCAGACAGCGGTTATGCCAGTCTTAGGCCAGTAAGGCCTAGGTACAGGAAATATGTTTTTTTTTTTATATCATATCAGTTCTCAAAAACACAGTATTCATTTTTATTTAATAGGCTACATGCAAAACATCAACAGTGTTGTGTTAATTCCCCTGATTGCTAGACAGCAGTGTTGTAATCTAGATTTATCCATTAAAGGCTTCCAATCCGACATAAACAACTTCCGTGAGGTTGAATCACTAATGTTAGCAGTAGCAACCCTATACATATGGCGGCGTGTATTTGTAATGTTGTTTCCATAGTATTAAAACATCAATATAAAGACTATATTCAATTCAGCCTGAACTGCCCTAGACAACAACCTGCCTTAGACTAGACAACAACCTGCACTAGACTAGACAACAACCTGGACAACGTGCCCAAGACTAGACAACAATCTAGACAACCACCTGCCTTAGACTAGACAACAATCTAGGCAACAATGTGCCCTAGACTAGACAACAATCTAGGCAACAATGTGCCCTAGACTAGACAACAATCTAGGCAACAATGTGCCCTAGACTAGACAACAATCTAGGCAACAATGTACCCTAGACTAGACAACAATCTAGACAGCAACTAAATATTTAAATTAAATATATAGTTTAGCAATTCAACTCAAGAGTACTGTCCCAAATCCAATGCTCTATCCACAAGCTGATAGGCTATTAATGAGATAATGGTCTGATACAATGCAATTGATCTAATAGTTTAAAGTCTAATGAGAAAAAGGCAGCTCAATCCTGCAGAGTTTAAATAGGAAAAGGAAAGTCAGTTACTCCACTAGCTCACTTCGACAGCCTCCTTTCCTCTGCAGGTGACAGCACTGTTCAGACACTGCAGAAAACTGACTCTCCTTGGAAAGCATGTGCTTTACTCTACTACTCTACTCTGACACACAGTCTATTCTCTCTGGCTCAGACCACCCCATCTAGGACAGCGTGTTCCGAACAGAGCTCACAGCCACACTCCTTGCTATTTCCACTTCTTGGATAGTTAAAGTGAGTCAAGTCAAGGGTGTAATTACCTACAAAGAGCATCTGCAAAACCAGCAGAAGGGGCATGTTTTACATAGGTTGTGTTTAGCTACTTTGTCGGATCATGAATGGAAAAACAGACAGGCAAACACTGAAATAACTATACTTGGGTTTTTTATAGGGCTATCCCTCCACACATGTCCAAAAACATCTTACAACAAACGCTGTCGGCTCCTTCAAACTGTGCCTTCTTTGCCATTATACATTCATTATCGGAAATATTGTTGCACCCAGAAGGAATCATACAAAAGAAGCGTAACTCAGTGGGTAGGTTTGACATTGCGAGACATACGAATGATTTAAGTTTTGCCACGCATGTGACATCAGCAAGGACGGACGTTATCGCTGGAACTGGCAGACTATATAAGGTTGTCAGGGTTTTTCTAACTGACTGGTGCTGTTTTGTTAGTAGCATCCTTTGCAAGCCAATATGGGTTAAAAAGCAGTTTGAGAGGGGTTGCATCATTGGGCTTTGGGAAGCAGTATGGTCGTATCCACGCTAGGAGTGACACTAAGGATCTGAGAGGATGAGAGTGACACTAAGAACCTGTCAACGTCACCAAAGACTGCAATGGTGTTGTACCAGACTGTCATGGAGTGACTCAGAATGGCAGCGGGTCATCTTCAGTGACGAGTCCCTTTTTTGTTTCGGTGGAGATGACCAAGGAATCCGTGTGTGGAGGCACCGTGGTCAGCGCCAAGATGAATTGTTTGCTGTCACGCATCACATGTCCAGAAGGTGTGGTGTCACTCCACCTCCACCCCTACCGCACAATCTGCAGGAACTGTGTGAGAATAATCAAGCTGCATGGGATGGATTATCACAGGACACTATTAGGAACCTCTACAACTCCATGCCAAGATGTCTGGCATGCTGTGATAGCCATCCAGAGAGACACCACTTCGGTGTATGTAGTTCGATAAATATTGCCAAAATCAGTCTAAATTAAGTTTATAATACCAGAAATCCTATAGACTATATATAGTCTAGTTCATCTCAGTATTCAGCTCTTTTTCTGCAATCATTTACTGTTGATATGACACTAATAATCCAATCCAGCATAAGGTATCCTCTATGGCTGTGATCCGTCTGCAGGCAGATCGGACTTATCAAATCAGATCTTTTAAGACGACTGTCTGAACTGTTGTTTGTAAGAAGTAGTCAGATCGGATTTGTGCATTCAGACATGACCAATCTATTTGCATGGGCTCCTGTGGTAGAGACATCGACGTCGGTAACTGTGTTGCTGGTGATGTGGCTTTCATACGTATATTTGATATAATTATTTTAAACACACCTTCATATGTGGTTTGGATCCAATTTGAAAATCAGATTCCACGTGTCTTATTGCTGTCCCGATTATGAAAAAATAAATCTGGATCAGGAAATGACAAAAAAAAAAAAAAAAAGGATTTGGGCTGGCAGTCTGAACATAGCCTCTCAAAGATCAATCTGGAAATGCAAAAGATCTGATTTGGGCTGGTAGTCTGAACATAGCCTATCAAACATCAATTTGGATAGAATCCGGAAATGCAATAAATCTGATTGGGGCTGTCGATCTGAACACAGTCTATTAAACATCAACCTGGATATAAACAGGAAAATCAAAAAAATTTAATCATTATACATTCTGGACATTCAAATACTGAGATTGGGGCTGGCAGTCTAAACACAGCCCATCAAACATCAATCTGGATATGCCAAAAACTGGATTTGTGCTGGCAGTCTCAATATAACCTACCAAACTTCCAAAAATTGGGTGGCAGTCTGAACAAAGCCAAAGTGTAAGGATGTCAAGGATCATGTATATTCCATTCACTTGTCAGGTCATTAGCAGACCACAAATGTCTTGGTTTCCCTCAGTCAACTCATCAATATGGTCAAATCCAGAAGTGTGGTGTAAGATGACACCATTAAAGGCTGGCTACAGATGGGACTTCTGGTAGGAGAGGCTGCTTTACAATCCTGCTAATGAGGTTTAAGGAGCCTTCTCAGCCTATTTTGAACACTTCAAGCCTCCCATGACTGTTTACGAGCACATGCTGTGGTTTGTATGCCCCTGTAAGAAGGGTAGGCCTGTTATAACGTGGATCATAATGAAGCATTTAAAGACCCATTAACAGAAAAGGCAGACACTTCACATATGCCTACAGTAAAACTGCAGAGGTTGCTACCACTGCATACTGTTCTAATGAGGAGTGACTGGGAAACAGACCAGGGGCTTAGTGTGTCTCATCTGAGTAAACCTACCAGTCCTTCACACTGTACGTGGCTGACATGGTGGTACATGGTGACTACAGAAGTAGGATTCTGGCAGTAGTAAAGGCAGCGAAGGAGGTAGCAGCTAGTCTGAGGAGCACTGTCTGAGGCTCGATATGAGCCTCTACGAGCACAGCCGGTGCCCTCCACCACAACTTATGAATGACCCAGACTGATATCCGCTGGCCTGAGCCCACTTTACCGCAGTGTACCTTCTTCACCCGCCGAGTCCACGGCGACTTCAAATTCCACAATAATGCCAGCCTTAATTTCCCTTTCGCCTACTGAAATGACTCTGACAGAGACAATTCAGCGTTAGCGTCGTTGCTAACTCCCTCGCACCACAGCGTCATATTTCGGTCCGTTGGATCGAAGAAAGTGCGGTGAAGTAACTGTCAACAGCCGCTCCACGTCACCTACGTCGCTCCCACCGTCACCAGCGCACACTTTACCGTCATTAAACGGCAGGTTTATATATAGTCAGGTAGCGTACAAACATTAGAGCTGAGGAATGAGGACTGAAAACGCCTATAACATTTCAAACGGCTGTTTCTGCTCACCTGTTTCTGGACGCTGCTGATGCGTTACTGCTGCCTCTGCTGCTGCTGCCGGGGTGATGCTGCTGCTCGAGCGCTGGCGCGAAATTACCCGTCAGGGGGCGCGCGCGGGCAAAGCCTGCGCTTTGCATGCTGGGTAGTGTAGTCTCCAGCCACGTCTACTTTGACCCGTGTGCCCAAACCTTGTTAACCTAAATAAATACAGAATTCATGTTTCAGTTTTGAAAATGTATAATATTATACTATAATGTTGTACTTAAAAAAAAAATAAACATATAGAAATAAATAAGTTTCATAGTTTAGTACAAACCGTTTTATTTATTATCAAATAGCATTACAATCATTTATTTATATTTTATATATAGTATTACAACTTGTGGTAGAGTTAGGGTAACTTATCAAAGATAAGGCTCAATCAAAGATACCAATAGACCAGTTTTAGGCCACACTTTTGAGAATTCTGCACAAATAAAATAATTAGCAATATATTAAAAAAAATAACCATTTAAGAGACATTCTCCATTTAACTCCACAAAACACTTCCACCGTGGGCCACAGGCCACCTCTAGTCCAAGCCACATCGGAGTCATTTAATATTACAGTATTGCTATGTCCTTTTCTACAGGCCTGACCATCACCCTATAGACTCAAAATAAGGTTTTTTTTTCTTTTTTTTTTTTTTTATATATGACACAAATAATGACAATATGATGAAATAATAATAAAAGTATTTAATTTGATCTATGCTTTATTTTGTTTTTATTTTAATAAAAAAAAACCAA
>JAMWET010005003.1:0-2500 GCA_024036415.1 Prochilodus magdalenae
CAATTAATAAAAGCCTAAAACAGAAGGTTATTACATGACATGCTAATAATTTTAATGCTTGTTTTTCTACAATTAAGCATTTCACTTTAAACCCCTCCAAAAGGCTTTGTGTATGTCTTAATCATTGAATTATGTAGACATGAAGAACAGTCCACTGGAGTTCCTCCCATTGTGTTATCTTAATCATTTAATCTTCTTCTCTAAGACGGCAAGTAGCCAATACCATCCAGCATCTGATTAGACTCATTTAGACTTGAATAAGTTCAATCTGGCCATGGATATAGACAAATCCATGAGAAGAGGAACCAGTGTAAATCACTTTCTGGTATTCTTGGTACTAATTGGTTATTACCTGTTTAACATGATTGAGCAAATATTTACATTTATTGATATTTTATTTAGAAACTTCTAGCACTGCACCAATGTGTCAATTCTCGGCTGATGCCCAGACCATGTATTTTTTTTTCTCATTCATTTTTCTCTTTTGTGCACATTTGCCAATGCCCATCTTAACACACAAATAGTTATGAAATATCATCAGGCGTCTTATAAGTAATGCCCAGATTAATCCTGTTCAACAATGGCTGAACAATGGCACAATAAAAAATGACTTTTGCACAGTACTGTATGTTTATATATATATATATATATATATAAAATGTGTGTGTGTGTATATGTATATGTGTGTTGTTGTGTTTGTGTATGTGTTTTTGTGTGTGTGTGTGTGTGTGTGTGTGTTTCTGTGTGTGTGTGTGTGTCTGTGCATGTGTGTGTTTCTGTGTGTGTGTGTGTGTGTGTGTGTGTGTGTGTGTCTGTGTCTGTTTGTGTGTGTATGTGTCTGTGTGTGTGTATGTGTGTTTGTGTGTATGTGTGTTTGTGTCTGTGTTTGTGTGTGTGTGTGTGTATGTGTGTTTGTGTGTGTGTGTCTGTGTTTGTGTGTGTGTGTGTTTGTGTGTCTGTGTCTGTGTTTGTGTGTGTTTCTGTGTGTGTTTGTGTGTCTCTGTGTGTGTGTGTGTGTGTGTGTGTGGGTGCGTATGTGTTTGTGTGTGGGTGTGTGTCTGTGCTTGTGTGTGTTTCTGTGTGTGTGTGTGTGTGTTTGTGTGTGTGTGTGTGTGTGTGTGTGTTTGTGCTTGTGTGTGTGTGTCTGTGCTTGTGTGTGTTTCTGTGTGTGTGTGTGTGTGTGTGTATGTTTGTGTGTGTGTGTGTGTGTGTGTGTGTGTGTATACGTACACTGGTAAACAAATGTATGTTTAAATGTATTGTATGTCGTATGTATTGAGGTGCATCCAGCTCCGTTAGTGTCCATGTGTTGGCTTCATGTTTAAGGCTGTGCTCTGAGATGTCGGTCTAATGAACGAGGCGTTCCTGTGCTTGGCGTGTCCCATCTTTCCAGTTGTGTTTGTGCAAGCTCTTCAGGTCATTCCTCCTTCTCTGTCCCTTTTTGCTGCATTACGTGTTCTCTTTGCCCTGATGAAAGCTGGTTTCTGCTAAGCTCCTGTACTCGCTCGTTACAGCCGACCGTACACCAAATGAGACGGTTCATTTGTGGTGTCATTCATCTCTTTCTGTTTGTGCTGGTCTAGTGAATGTGGACCGTGCTATAGCCATTTAATCCTGTCACTTTCTTCTCTGTGTCCTCAACCTCTTTCTTCCTGCCTAACGAGGACTTGCTTAATGTGAATGGAAACACTGGGCCGTATGAGGGAAAGGGATCGTTAGCTACAAATGGGCCCAGTGTCTGTATGACCAATACACAAGTCAGCCATGTACTCAGCATTAGAATATGATTCATTGTGGACTTATTATGTATAATTGGCATAATGGAATAAATGTATGTAGCATCATTGACAAGAGAAGCATTAGAGTGGACATCTTGTTTTGTTTTTGCTGACCTTCCCTCATGACTCATTTTATCCTATTTTTCGGCAGATCCTATAATTCTGTAATTGTACCTATTAATTCCTACAGTAAGCAGAGAGAGGCCATGCTTTATAGAGATTTACCAAAGTTTAAGGGGGTTGTTGAACATGGTGACAAAATACAGGGATATAAAGAAAAATACAAAATACAGGGCTGTCGTAGAGCAAAGCAGTTAAAGAACACCGCGGCTGTGATAGAAGTGGACCCCTCTCACTATTATATGTCGCCAATTTTCCTCTTAGTGTCATAAGATGGAATTCCAGGGTGAGTCTGAGGCTGCTATAGTTTACTACTACTGTCCAGAGTCTCTTCTTCTATTGAGCAATAAAATGTCATGTCTAAATGTCTAAATCTCGAATCATATGGAAGATTTTAGCCATCTCTGGTCAAATGACATATATGAAATATAATGAATATATAATGACACATATGAATGTAATTTTTTGGAATTAAGATGGATTAGCATGTCCTCCGATGAGAACACTTAACTATGGTGCTTTGCTGCTAACTGTAGTGTATGTATTTGCTGAGTTTTGCAAATTGAAAGACATAATTATAAAATATCCAGTCATATGTTACA
>JAMWET010005003.1:7500-62500 GCA_024036415.1 Prochilodus magdalenae
TCCAGGAGTCTGACCCTGTAGTAAATGCATAAGTACCATTTCATTGATATCCCCGTGGTTGGTGTGGCGCAGCGTATAACACCATTACCCTGCAGGGAGCTGCCACTCTACGTGAGAGGTGGGGGTTCCATTCCCGGTCTGGGTTACTATGCTGTGCGGCACCAATAGGAGTCCTTGGGCAAGACTCCTAACACTACACTGCCCACTGGAATAACCTAGTAAGTCGCTCTGGATAAGACCGTCAGCTAAATGCCACAAATGTAAATGCAAATGCATAAAATGCAAGTTCTGTTTCTGCTATTTCCCAGAAGGGTAAACTTGTACACACTCATACTCATACACTTTTACACACAAACATTGATATCTGACAACAGTAAATACAGATATTATAAATAGTATAGAGAGAGAAATGATGTGTTTTGTCGTTCTGGTAAAAATTAGCAAAACGAGTCCTATTGAATTGTATAATTCAGGGGATCCTGTAACACCGGGGGCTAAAGGAACTTGGCACAAACTGGTAAACTTTGATTTCCTGCAGACTGCAGTGAATGGTTCTAAAACAGTGTAGGTCCGGAATCCTTATTTAAGCATGTTGCTAGAAAATGACTCCCCTCAGAGATCTATGGGGACAGCAAGGCCTGCTCAGGCTGCCGGCATCTCTTCCAGATCCCTGTGACTAATTCATTGTTGTGTAGATGATGTTTCACCGGTCATAATGATCAGAGGCGTCCAGTGTTTATGAAATCCCTTTACAAGCCCATGTAGCAATTTCATATGCGACCTGGTAGCAGATAGTGTTTGTCAGCGTGTTGTTTATTTTTAGTGTGTAGCCTTCATCCAACCACACACACACACACACACACACACACACACACCTCCTCCCTGTATCGTGATGGCCTAGGCTTACACAGCCGTTGTTGGTTGCCCGTAGTGACGGTTGTCATAGCAATCACATCATCATAATGCAGAGGACAGCTAATTGCTGATTGGCCACTGGAGAAATGTCACTACTTGGGGTGTAGGGGGGAGGGTTTGGGGGGAACAGCAGGGGGTGATGGCTTTTGAAGAACATCTAGCTGATGCAGACCTGCAGAGAAGACAGTTCAGTTCAGAGGGACACTGAGTTACATTTGTGGGCTGTTGGCAATGTCCCTCCTCCACCTCCCACCCCAAACCTGGTATTTATATGGAGGAGAAAGGTTTATTATTAGGTCCCGTCAGGTTAATGACTTGTCCATGATACTCCTCATCATCTCCATCCATATTCCACCGTATAAACTGTTCAGTTAAACATAAATGTAGAGTAATAATAAATGAGAGGAAGTGAATGAGCACCGTATACTGTGGGAGGGCCTTGTTGTGGCTTTGGGGTCTTGAGAGATTGCTTATACCATGGCTAGTGAGAAACCCTGTAGCTTCTTCTTGAATGATCACTGCAGCGTGTAAACTGGTTTTGTGGGTTAGCTGCAGAGTTAAAGCAGTTAAGGACAGATGGGTGGAGGAGAGATGAGCAGCAGTTCTTCGTTGGTGTGTGAATCGCTGTGGTGGCATCTCTAGTGTCTTCACTCTTGTACGCTTTGTTTAGTCTTTATTTGTTTCCCTTATTTTTGGGTGGGCTGGCAATCTTCAACACCCATCCACCCACGCAACATCTTTATTTTCCATCTCTCTCTCTCTCTCTCTCTCTCTCTCTCTCGCTCTACCCTCTCTCTTTCTTTCTCTTCCTCTTTTTTCTTTCTCTCTCTCTCTCTGCTCTCTCTCTCTCTCTCTCTCTCTTACTCTCTCTTTTTTTCTCTTCCTCTCTCTCTCTACCCTCTCTCTCTCTCTCTCTCCCTCTCTCTCTCTCTCTCTCTCTCTCTCTCTCTCCCTCTCTTCTTTCTCTCTCTCTCTACCCCTCTTTACCCTCTCTCTCTACCCCTTCTCTCTTTCACTCTTCCTCTCTTTCTCTCTGTCTCTCTCGCTCTCTCTCTTCCTCTCTTTCTTTCTCTCTCACTCTCTCTCTACCCTCTCTCTCTCTCTCTCTCTACTCTCTCTCTGTCTCTCTCTCTCTCTCTCCCTCTCTCTCTACCCTCTCTCTCTCTACCCTCTCTCTACCCTCTCTCCCTCTCTCTACCCTTTCTCTCTCTCTCTCTCGCGCTCTCTCTCTCGCGCTCTCTCTCTCTCTCTCTCTCTCTCTCTCTCTCTCTCTCTCTCTCTCCCTCTCCCTCTCCCCCTCTGCCGCCCTCCCCTCTTCCCTTTTCTTACTCTTCGTCAAACATATTATTACTTCTTTCATCCCATCTTCTTCTCCTTCTTAGGAAGCTCAGAGCACTGTTATCCATAATCCAGTGGATGGGATTAAGGTACCCCCCCCCCCACAGACACATGCTCGCTTCCCTCTCAACCTCCTTCTATGTCTCTTTTCTTCTGGGTGATCTGCATCCCCTCAGTGCATCTGATTGAATGACCTTAGACCATGACATCAGCTAACCAGTGTGTTTGTTCCTGGGGTGGGGGTTTGCGGTGGGGTGGTGTTTATACACTGCATACTGAAGCGAGTAGTAATTCTTGGTGTGTTTGTGTTTTCTGGCATGGCTGTTTGGTTGTGTTTGAATCTGCTGCTCAGGTTAACATGAATTAGGTGACATACAAGTTTACAAGATCCTTCGCAAAGATGTTTATGAGGTAGAAGTAGGGGTGGGCTGTGTGATCATATTTAGTAATTATCGGGATAAATTACACTCATCATCAGAAAAATAGTTGCACCGACACTTAAACCCAGAAGGAATCGACAGGAATGAAACCTGGTGGGTAGGTTTGACATTGTAAGACATACGAATGATGTGTCGTGTGTCATGCTCGGTTACGCATGTGACGTAAGGAAGGACTGGCCTTATCACTGATCACCTGAGTGACCCAACAACTATGATTGCAGACGGTCAGCGAGCAGCGATGTCCTCCGTGAGTCATCCTGTTAGTGTCAGCACCATTGGCAGGTAGCTGCACGACACAGGACTACATGCACGCAAACCGCTACGACTCCGACTCCCCTTAACACCACGCCAGTGACGCCGAAGACTGCAGCGCTGTCGTTCTAGACTGTCATGAATTGATTCTCTCTACTCTCTTTCTCTCTCTCTACTCTCTTTCTCTCTCTCTCTCTCTACCCTCGCTACCCTCTCCACCCTCTCCCTCTCTCTCTCACATTCTCTCTCTCTCCCTCTACCCTCTCCACCCTCTCCCTCTCTCTCTCTCTACCCTCTCTCCCTCTCTCTCTCTCTACCCCTTCTCTCTTTCACTCTCTACCCTCTCCCTTTCTCTCTCTACCCTTTCTCTCTCTCTCTCTCCCTCTCTCTCTCTCTCACTCTCTTTTCCTCTCTCTTTTTTCCTCTCTCTACTTTCTCTACCCTCTCTCTCTCTTCCTCTCTCTCTCTCTCTTTTCCTCTCTCTTTCTCTCTCTCTACTTTCTCTACCCTCTCTCTCTCTCTCTACTTTCTCTACCCTCTCTCTCTACTTTCTCTACCCTCTTCCTCTCTCTTTCTTTCTCTCTTTCTCTCTCTCTCTCTACCCTCTCTACCCTCTCTCTCTAACAAATCCATGTGGAGGTCAGCACTAAGATGAGCGGTTTGTTGTCATGCGTCACACTTCCAGAAGGACTGGTGTCACTCCACCTCCACCCCTACTGCTACATCAGTAGGAACTGTGTAAAAACAAATACAAGATGCATGGGATGGATTATTACAGGACACCATTAGGAACCTCTCTGCTGAGACGTTTGGCATGTAGCAAGAGACTACTTCTGTATGTGTAGCTCAATAAATATTCCCCATATCAGTCTAAATGTATCATCATCCTGGTAACCTTTATCTTCCTTCCCAATAGCACTGCCATCCCCCACATATCCTTCTGGGTGCAGCTATTGTTTGATGATGAGTATATTTCACAATGAGCCTTTCTGGGCTTGTTCAGTTCTTAAAGAACACTGTGTAACAATGTGTATCATTGTGAAACCAGCTGAGTATATTTGTGTGATGATATTCAGTCATGATTATTCTCTGTCCCGATTTAAAACAGCTTGTTGGGAAAGAACTGTTTGCTGCTTGTCAGGCTCGTATGATTTTGAGTAAACATACTGTTAACATGGATCCATCATCTAAACTGCTTATCCTCCTGAGCTGCAGGGGATACTGAAACCTGTCCCAGCACTCACTGGGAGGGAGTGTTAACACAGTACTGTATTTATGTATTTCCAGTCAACATGGCCGTTAAGTAATCACTTCTCTCTTCAGATTTTTCTGAGGAGGTTTAATATAGGATAGTGCACTTTTTGCAATAAATGGGAAGCAAAAGAAAATAAGTGGAAAGGATTGAGGTTTTAACACGGCTAACAACCACCAGCAAGACCTGGCAGATCACCAAACCGGTCCCCATCACGTAAACAGCACTTAAGGCTTCCATCTTTAAGAGAGGAGCCCCACTCGTAGCTCAGATCTGAAAACATCCACAGGTGTTTCTGTCCATTCTGCCACTGTGAGGGGAGAACTTGAAGATCCAGTTTATGTTTTTTATGTTATTTTGAGGAACTGATATTTTGATGCTGATACTTGAACTCAACAGTAAAATATATAAATCCTTCTTTAGAGGCTTTGCCCCGCAAATACATGGAAGCACATTTCTCCTTTTCCCTGTTTCGTTTACATCTTCGTGACCAAAAAAAACTCTTGCCAAGCCCATCGTCCCCCGTATCAGATACAAATACCAAATACCAGATCAAGCAGTGACCCAGCAAGTAATATACCTTACCTTAACTAGGCTGTAGGTTTGTAAACTCTCCCCACAGTTGCTGCTATAATGCTTACAAGTATCACAAACGTCAGTAAAGGAGACGAAACAATCCTGACCTATTGGTTCTGTAAAAAATTCAGAGAAAAAGTGTTAACTTTGCCCCCATGTCAAACAGAACCAGCTCTCTCATGACACCTGTAACTCTCGGTGAGGCTGAAGTTGGATTCTTCTGCAGCACTTGCATTCTGGCATCTTAACTTCTGGTGCGAATTGTCCCATTCCACCTTAAATGGTGCAGCAGTTCCATTCTGACTCCTCAGGGTACCTGACCAGCTTCTTGTTTGAACTTTCCCATTCCGCCTTAAAAGGTGCAGTAGTAGTTCCATGCTGGTCCCTGTAGGCGACCTGATCAGCTTCTTGTTTGAACTTTCCCATTCCACCTTAAAAGGTGCAGTAGTAGTTCCTCTTCTGCTAAATAGGATTCCCCTGCTGCTAATAAATAAATATCTTGTACTTAAAGGCCTTAATCTTGACTGAGAATGAATAAAAACATGAAGGTGCTACACCCCTCTTTATTTTCTCCCAGATTAGACGGCGCTCTAGGAAGGGCTTTAGAGGTCTGCTGTGAATGATGTCTATCAGAGTAGTGCTCACCACAACCGAATAGCGCTTCGGAGGCCGGAACGCTCCTCTGCCTAGCATCCATAAGCATGTGTGCTTGTGAGATAAGGAGATGAGAGGCTCATGAATGATCTTTTGAATGGCGTGTGTCTGAGTTTAGGAGGGTTGTGACGTATCGGCTCTGAGAGCAACAGTTGGCAGAAATAACTGTCAGCATTAACTGCATGGCATCGTGTTGCTGCGTGTCTGTATTCTGATTGCAGTGTGTGAGGTGGGTCCACCTTGTGGCCAAATTTGGGAATGCAGCATGTCAAGAGATCTCTGATGAAGGTGCATTGTGTGTCCCCTACGTGGGAGATGCCTTTAAGCCTTGTCGACTGTTCCTTTTGTCCTAATCAACCACAGAAGCAAGAGACTGCTTTGTTGTTGGAGTGCCGCAGTTCAGTGTAGAACAGCATCTGGAAGCAGTGGCGTCAGGAACAAACGTCAGTGAGAGCGAGTCTTTGGTTAAGGGCTAGAATGTAACCGTGGAGAGGGAATGTTAGGTCAAGCCTGCATACACAGATCTGGGCCGGGAACACTATTGAAATGATGCAACTCGAGGGCTGGGTAAGGTCAGTGTAATGGAAATGGCTTCCGCTACAGTAGACAGATAACACTTTGGTCTCTGGCACAGAATTCTCTTCTGGCTCCTGTGATTTCATTTAGGGTTGATTAGAAATTGCAATAACCAAAGTAAAATAATTCCTCACATAATTAATGTTCAGTATTATTTTTAATGCAGTTTATTTGAGGGCATGATAGTGTCTGTTTTTGGAGGGGGGAAACATGTTAGGGAGCGGATCAGTTCTTCTATTTTAAGTAGCACTCTAGGAGTGATTTAGCACTTGTCAAGCTAGTAGTAATGAGCTGGCATACCAGCTTAATACACAGTCGAGTCACATTATTATGACCACTTGACCACAATGTCAGCTGCAGCTTTCATGGCATTCTCTGGGCCTGGTCATCCAAGGCACTCCCAACTGATTGGGGTCTGAATTAAGGGGCAGTCGTGGGCTGGAGGTTAGGGAACCAGCCTTGTGACCGGAGGGTCACCGGTTCGATTCCCTGAACTGACAGTAACGACTGAGGTGCCCTTGAGCAAGGCACCTAACCCCCAATTGCTCCCCGGGCGCCGTGGATAGGGCTGCCCACCGCTCCCGGTAAGTGTGCTCACTGCCCCCTAGTGTGTGTGTTCACTAGTGAGTGTGTTTGTGGGTCTTTCACTTCACGGATGGGTTAAATGCGGAGACTAAATTTCCCCACTGTGGGACTAATAAGGGGATTTAAATCTTTAAATCTTAAATCCATCCTTGCGGACCATGCTGGTCTTCCCTGGGGTGGATGGGATCGTCCAGCAAGACAGTGCGACATGCAACACAGCTGGAAATGTCTGACTTTGGTTGGAGGAGCATAACAAGGCTTCCAGGTACAACCCAAGCCCCCTAATTCCCCAGGCTGGAACCCATTTCAGCATCTGTCGGATCATGTCGATCGGTGGGTTCACTTTGTGGACCTTCCCCCACACTCTCTCCAGCAACTATGGGGTGCACAATAGTAAGCATGGCTCCAGATACTTCTGACAACCTACCAGGACATTGAGTAACTCCCAGCCCGTTTAGCTGCTGTCCTGCACACGGTGGTGCTCTGGATATTAGTTGCTGGTCATAATAATGTGACTTGACTGTGTATATTTGCATAATAACCCTCAACCTTTTTTGGAAAGGTTAGGAGTTGGAAGACGCTGCTTCTTCCTCTAGTGAGAGGGAGTATAGTCATGCAATAACTAGCACAATCATACAAATTAATTTAGTTATTAGTTAATAGTATAAAAATACCCATCAATCACATAATACCCAGGGTTTTTTTTCTTTTAGCATTGGGAAACAGCCTGATGGACAGATCTATGTAATCTCCCTGGATGAAAAATGGGTCACCTTGGGTGTTTGAGGAGGTAGTAACTTGAGGCTCCTGCAGATGGCGCTGCACGAGGATGGTGGGGTTATAACGGGAGTTAGTGACGAGATCCATAGATTGAGAAGAGGTGCTGTCAGTGTCTTGTTCCATGTGTGGAAAACGGCTCCAGAGCAGATGTTAATGATTGGCTAACAGGAGTGACTGAGCATTGGGGCGTGGCCAAAGACCATAGTGTGAAGGAACTAGCTGAATCTGCAGGTGTATGGAAGCGTACGGTCATACGGGTCTACCAGCAGTGGCTAAAATCCCAGTCTACAGGACATTCTCCTCAGAACTGTGCCAGGGACGGCATCCACCAAATCCGGCCCAACTGACCAATTCTTTGATGTAAGAGTGTCTGAACACTGCTGTGGCCTACATCCAGAATCTTGTCCAGTCCATGCCGAATCCAGTCACAGCAGTTATTCCTGATCATGGAGGTTATACACTCGGGTGACTCATTTTTGTCCAGGGAGCTTATAAGGATGCTTTCCCTCGTGGTATTTATAAATGCTGTTTGTTATGCGGTTTCTTTAAAGGTAGCTTAGTTTAGCTTAGTTTTTTTTGCGCTGATGTATTCTGGAGGAGTCCTTTAATGGTTATGCACTGATTGTCATTGTTTAACCTGTTTTATAGTTTGATGTTTTTGATTTCTAGCCTTACTTGGTAGATATAGTAGAGCACACCATCACTAATATAGATAATGGATAGTGGCAGCTATGTAATGTCATTAATATCAGACGTGTCTAAAGTTATTAGTCTGCCCCAGCATCCTGGTGTAAAGAGATGTGTGTGGTGAGATGTGGCTGGAAGAAAGATAGAACACAGGTGCCTAATAATACCGTCCCACATATCGACGGCCTAGCTGGCCTATTTACAGCAGCTACTGGTGTCCTTGGTGATGGCCATGGCTCGACCATGACAGGTGCTCCATTCCATTTCTCAGGTGACCTCCACCCTCCTCTCGTGACATCATTCTCTCTCTCTCTCTTCTCTCTCTCTCTTATCTCTCCTCTCTCTCTTCTCTCTCCCTCTCGCTCTCTCTCTCTTTCGCTCTCTCTCGCTCTCGCTCTCGCTCTCTCTCTCTCTCTCGCTCTCTCTCTCTCTCACTCCCTCCCTGTCTCTCGCTCTCTTTCTTTTCTCTCTTTTTTCTCTCTCTCTCTCTCTCTCTCTCTATGAGAGCTCAAGAGGGCTGAAATGAGGGCAAGGAGGCGTTTGAGCTGTTCTCTTTTCTCTGTCCTTTTAGACTCAGTTTAATTAATCTAATGGACAAGTATATCCATCATAAACTCCATACATAGCAATCCACTGAAACAGACAACCAGTAACCCTGTAGTCTGGACGTGACCAGTTACAAGCTCCATGTGTCCGTATTTGAGTAGTTGCCCGAAGTAGCAAACCTTGTGTGGGACGTAAATGTACTCTATTGTTAGCTTGCCACTAACACAGCATTGAATTCCAGTAGACTGGCCTACAGAACTTAGCATGTGGCTGTGAACAGTAAGCAAGAATAGTCTTTCTCTTTAACACGGTAGGAAGAACCCCAGACTGTAGTCTCTATGTGCCTTTAAATATGGAAATATTGTGTGGAGAGTCCAGATGGATATCCAGATGCTGTAGCTTCAGTAAGGCACTTATAACTAAGGAGTCTTTATTCGGTGATGATCCAATTTCCAGAATCTTTTTTTTTTTTTTGGTGATTGAATGTTGAGATCAACTGTAATGAAGGCTAATGTTGCAACATTCACCCAAAAGTGTCCAGAGGCTAACGTGTTTTGAATGACTGTGTACTGCAGGAACACACATCTATACCCAACTCACTAATCCCAGAGACTAAAATGCATATTAAGCTGAGTAACGCAGTTTGCTTTGCTCTAAAGATGGGCTCTAGCTTTTCTCCAGCTCAGGTCTAGGTAGTTCTGGCTGTAATTGTCTTGATTATTGTGCCGTTTTGATAATAAAGAGACCATGAAACAAATGTTGGGAAATAAAAGCTGTTCCCGCTGATGACTCATTCTCTCTGTGGAGTGTGGAATGTGTTTGTTCAGTATCTGTACTTGTGTGTATGTATATCAAGCATGCTGCAACAGTTCAGACGAGGTTTGCCACTTCTAATTGTATGAAATCTCGGGGGTTTTGTTGTTAAAATGCTCATTTCGGATGTTGGTATGTGTGACAGTGTGTGAGTGGGGTGTTAATGCCACCCCTCGGTGTTTGGAAATGAACACCTGGGGTCATTGTTAATGGTTATTTGTCTTGTTCTTGCTCCAGGAGTCATCCGACAGCAGTAATGCCACAGTGGAGGATGAAGACATGAAAGGTGAGAGACGGCAGGAGTTCAGAGACGGAAGTGACTGAAATGGCACAATGCTGTTGCCTGTCCAAATGTTAGGAGCCCACTAATCTGGAGCTCTGTTACCACTCGTAAAATAATGGTTCCTGAACCCTAACCCTAACCCTAGATTCTTGGCTTTAGTGTACTGTTTTCGGGGGAAACCGTTTCGTATGAGAGGTACGAAACATAGTGGCAGTTTTTCAAGCCTTAGAAAGGTTTGGAAGAAGAGGAACGTTGTGCCACTGATGGTGGTGCTCCAGTGACTGTTTAGGGACACCAGACAGTCTACATTTTCCTTCCTGTGTGGTGGGAGTTGGGATAGAGCAAAACTGTGGGCTGTCTGGAGGTCCCCGAGGTTGGGTTTTAGCCTTAGGGACCCAAATATGGTTCTCCTATGGCATCGCCCCAAAGAATCCATTTTAATACCTTCATTTTCAAGAGTGTGCAAGTTTTACAGGTCTCATATGTCTGTTGAGCTACTGGATGGTTAGTCACTGTTTTTCCACAGGGATGGATGGTTTAATTAATAATTACATAAAAATTACTTGTTTGTTATTCGAATAACTGATAATCAACAAATATCCTGTTTAAGCTTTGGCAGTATCATCGGCAAATCATGTAGTTCAATCAATAGCAACGCCACAGCCATCTGTGGTCAGACGTCCAATCAAACATCATAGGCCTTGTTCTTTCCGGGTGGGTAAGATGGTCCACCCTCTTCACCCATCACTCACCAAGATGCTAATCAGCAAAGGAATTAGCATTTGGCGTTCCCCATTGAGCTGTCCAATGGCATTACGTTACCAGCAGCTTGATAAGAAGTGGAGGCACTTCCATGTATGTGCTAGCCTTCACCCTCCAAGCTTGGAAGCATCATGTGATGGGGGAGATCTAACTTTAAGGTGGGAGTTGGCACAACAGCATTGGGGGAAGAGGGTGGGGTGGTGTGTTCAGATTTCCATAGCCTTAAATTACCACACCCATCCCTCTTCTGTGCCAAGGTGAATGACGGGGGCTAAATAAAGCCTTAAGCTGAAGTCGCTGTAGCTTACTATACATTTCACTGTAGCTAAAAGACTATTACTGGTATGTGTGAGAGTGAGAGAGTGTGTGGGTGGTCACTACTCTCTGTACTGCTAGTGTAGGGCAAGGGCACCTTGTGCTATAATTAACTTCAGCGGGAAACACAGGCTGTGTGTATACGACAGTGTAAGCCATCCCAGCGATCTTGTAGTTATGACGCCTACGGTTTCAAAGCCAGCGAGAGAGACGGTAAGAAGGTAATGTATGCGGTTTGTGTGTACAGGCTGAAGCTAGCATTGGTGGGATATGGAATATGGATCACTTGCTGGCTGCTCAGCAGTAGCAGCTGTTCTGTTGAAGCTTATTTCTTCTGTTTTGGATGGACACTGCTTGTAATGGTGATAAGGAGCATTGGAATGATGGGCTTGGATGTACGTTTGATTTAGGTGTGGTGAATGATGAAAGCTGTTGACCTGTTTTGTCATGTAGATGTCCATGTCCACTCTTGAAGATACTTCTAGATCAGTTTCTGTGCTCTGTCACGTGACCAACCCTTTATATATTTAGTGTCTGCGGGGCCTAATGTTGCTCTGAATGTGTCTCTGCTCCGTGACTCTATTCCCTGTTAACCTTGTGTAATCTTTGGATCATTCTGTTCCACTCCAGTCTGTTTTTCATCAGCTCTGATTCATTGTTTCACATGTCTTGGTGGGCGTCTGCACTGCACCCTTTAGTGATTTCTAGCTCTGAACTGCTAGTTATGGTACAAAGTCGATATCAGTTGATGTTGCAATGAAGCTAAACGCTACAGTGTGCAGTGGAAAGGTCCCTCAGCATTGTCCTATCATCTCTCTGATTAAGGGCTGCACAATGTGGATAAAATATAGATTTATAAAATTTTATAATCGGATATTGCTATTGCCTTTTTAATGCAGGAGCAGTATGTGATATGGTTAAAGATAATAGCTTGCCGAAATCATTTGCATTTGTTGGATTACACTCCCAGTCAAACGTGTAGACATACCCAACTAAGTGGATGTGTTTGGTTACGTTAGACTCTGCAGGCTAACACTAAATATTACAGTAAATAAATACCTTTAATAAAACTGATGTTGTCTGAAACAATACATTTCCTGATATACATATCCACATATACTTTTGATGCCACAATGTTATATTTGTGCTATATCTCCATATTTTCGGGTCAAAAAACTTTTATCTCTTTTATTTTGGCAGTTTAAAAGCTCTAGTTACTCTTTCAGTTTAGTAAATATTCATGATGGACCGACCAATAGAATTGGTCCAAAATTTAAAAATCCATAGAAAAAATCTTGTATTATATCCTCCTCCATTACAAGTTAAGAAAGCTGTTTTATCCTCCAGTAATGTTCAGTTTTAGACGCTTTTAAGGTGGAATGTGTAATTCCATGGGTGCTATTTTAGAGTTAGATGTCTTTACTGGTATTCACAAGTAAAGCATTAAGCTAACTAAACTGACCAGTAGTGTGCTTTAATCAAAACACCCACAGATACACTCAACTGGAATTGAAATTCGCAAAAATTCATTAAAAAAAAAAAACATCATCAAATGCAGCACATTTTGTCATTCTATTATATTAAATAA
This sequence comes from Prochilodus magdalenae, assembly GCA_024036415.1. Taxonomy (NCBI): domain Eukaryota; kingdom Metazoa; phylum Chordata; class Actinopteri; order Characiformes; family Prochilodontidae; genus Prochilodus; species Prochilodus magdalenae. The sequence continues at coordinate 19,863 of JAMWET010005003.1, forward strand.
AATGTGAATAAGTTTCAAATTTCCATGCTTATATTTTGCATATGACTCTGTAGGTTACAGGGCTCATTTGCATATTGCACCCCTTTTTTTTGCACTACAATACATTGTGCAGCCTCGCTGTGACGCATATGCTTGTCTTTCCTCTCATCTCTCTGTTTGTTATTGTCGGGGGGTGGGCCACAGGCAAGAGTGTAGATCACAGCTCAGGTCTCACCCAGTCAAACCCCAGCTCCCAGCCTGACCACGCCCACACACCTCAGGGCCCCGTCCCTGCTGTCTTCAGTGAGTGACACAAAATCTATTGTTACCTTCGGTTTTAACCTCGTATTTGTCTTCACTAGGTGCTACTTTGTCTAGTGCACTGTCAAAGAAAGGATACTGTATAGCTTCATACTCTATATGGCGTAGTATAGTATAGTATGGTATAGTATATTTTCCAAAGAGTAAAATAAAATAAAGACATGGTATATGGATTTAATGCGGCAGTATATCATGCATGTATGTTCCCTAACTAAAGTACTGCATATGCATGTGATACCACCCGACTGACAAGAAGGCACACCTTTTATATGTGCCAGTGTTGAACACAGACCAGGCTAAGAAGAAAAACAGACCTGGCTTCTACACTTAACTGTGTTTATCTAGTGCTTCTCTGAGATAATAAGACAGTTCTGTCAGTGAAGTGTCTACTCAGAGAACAACTTAATGACTGTTCACAGCGAACGCCAAAAATGAGTAATGCTATCTATTGTTCGCTTTGGCAGTCCAGAGCCTCATTCTGTTTTAAAATAATAGCCCCATCTTACCGTCCTTTCTTCTTATAACAATTAAGTCGAAGCAGCTTTTATTCCTGCAGCTGTTTGGACCAGCTGTGGATGGTCTTGGCCAGATTTGTAGTCAAGTTGTCCCAGATGATTTTGCTGTTTTCCGCAGAACCTTTAAGCCTGAAGTGTCTTTGAGAAAGGCCAGGCAGATTTTGCTCCATAGAGCCGTACTCATTTGGTTATGAAAGAAAACATCTGATTTTCCAGATCAGCACTCTGATTCTGGAGGCCTTTAAGGCTAGAGCACGCCAACCTAATCCTCTCCTATTGTTCTTAAGCCTAAACACCAAGTGTGCCTACTGGAAGTTTCTAGCATGTTAGATTCACACTGTTCTAGAATCTATTCCCTCATTTCACACAGTTCTAGAATCCATTCCCTCATGTCACACTGTTCTAGAATCCATTCTCTCATGTCACACTGTTCTAGAATCCATTCCCTCATTTCACACTGTTCTAGAATCCATTCCCTCATTTCACACTGTTCTAGAATCCATTCCCTCATTTCACACTGTTCTAGAATCCATTCCCTCATTTCACACAGTTCTAGATTCCATTCCCTCATTTCACACTGTTCTAGAATCCATTCCCTCATTTCACACAGTTCTAGATTCCATTCCCTCATTTCACACTGTTCTAGAATCCATTCCCTCATTTCACACTGTTCTAGAATCCATTCCCTCATTTCACACTGTTCTAGAATCCATTCCCTCATGTCACACTGTTCTAGAATCCATTCCCTCATTTCACACTGTTCTAGAATCCATTCCCTCATTTCACACTGTTCTAGAATGCATTCCCCTCATGTCACACTGTACTAGAATCCATTCCCTCATTTCACACAGTTCTAGAATCCATTCCCTCATTTCACACTGTATTAGAATCCATTCCCTCATTTCCCACTGTTCTAGAATCCATTCCCTCATTTCCCACTGTTCTAGAATCCATTCCCTCATTTCACACTGTTCTAGAATCCATTCCCTCATGTCACACTGTTCTAGAATCCATTCCCTCATTTCACACTGTTCTAGAATCCATTCCCTCATTTCACACTGTTCTAGAATCCATTCCCTCATTTCACACTGTTCTAGAATCCATTCCCTCATTTCACAGTTCTAGAATCCATTCCCTCATTTCACAGTTCTAAAATCCATTCCCTCATTGGACAACATAGAGTTGTCTTTTTGTCATTCACACTGTTCTAGAATCCATTCCCTCATTTCACAGTTCTAGAATCGATTCCCTCATTTCACAGTTCTAGAATCCATTCCCTCATTTCACAGTTCTAGAATCCATTCCCTCATTGGACAACATAGAGTTGTCTTTTTGTCATTCACACTGATCTAGAATGTGCTGTCTGTGTAATGTTTCGTTGTTCTTGTTGTTGGTGGGTGGGTTTTTTTTCTGCCTGTTGTTTGTCCTGCCTGCTGTGTCTCTGTCTGTCTTATCCTTTGTATTCTACGTCTCTGACCCATCTCTCTGCTCTCTGCTCCCCGTTTCCTTGACCCATCAGCTGCCACCAAGTTTACAGACCTGCTGGGAGTGGTGCGTAAGAGTTCAGGGCCTGCAGCTGATGGTGAGGGGAGCACAAGCAGCCCCCCAGCTGCTCCCCTTGCTTCTACTGTCTCTCCCACCCCCCCAACCCCAAACACTCCCATGCAGAGTAAGTACAAGAGGGGTGAGAATATAAGCATTGAGCCCCGAATTTCAGCTGCCACAGTCCATATCTTCAGCACATTCTTTTTCTATATTTGCACTTTTAATATGTGGGTGCCTGAACATCCCGCTCACTCACATCAGTGAACATGTGCTCTGTCATGATCTCAGGGTTTCTGCCTATACCTCACCCTACTGGTCCGCTACTAGGCCCTTCATACCTTGAGTTAGATATCTCTGTGAAGTGCTGGTTAACCCATGCATGCACTATGCTATTACCCCTCAGCCCTCCGCATAGAGAAGCACTTGAACCAGGTAGACAGAGCAAATGGAACAGCAGCTAGCCTGGAAATCCAAATTTTACAGTGGCCGAAGCCACAGATTTGCGTTTAGTACCTGCGCCAGATGTAGATTTTCTGAACAGCTGCGTTTTCATATTCCCCTTTGATTACTTCCGAACTTCCAGACCCCTGAAAATGGTGTTCGGGACACCACTAGATGCCATAGCAAAGACCTAGCTATCACCGCTGTTATATCATAACAATGTCTAGCTGTAGAAACAGCCTACCTACACCTTAACAACCACCAATGGCCCTAGCAATGGCCTTGTCAAGCCAGCTTAGTCTGTTCAGGAACCTTCCCGTTCCGGTTTCTGCTTTTGTGTTAGTGAGTTTGTGAACACCTTCCACATGTCATCTGCTTCACTGTTAAACAGTCTGTTTTCTTCATTTCCATTATTCACTTCTTTCTCTCTTCCTTCCTCCCCGTCTCTCCTGCCCTACCTTACTTTGACTTTGCTGCCGATCGCCTCAGTGTCACGTCTCACAGACCTGGTGAGCAGCGTGCGCAGGAATCCCGTCCCCCAGGCAGACACTGAATCAGCAGCCCCCAGCCGACCCCTCACAACACCCTCCCAGCCCTCTCCCCCTCCACCCCATCCCTCCCAGCCCTCCTCCAGCCCCTTGCCTCCCTTACACTGTGAGTACAGCCCTTAGCGCTGGCAGTGGTGCTAGCATTAACAGTTCAGAGACGTATTGTGGACTTGCAGGTTTGGGTGCCGTGCTAATGGACTAACATGCTCCTGTCCCGGTTGCTTCCCTGGCAGACTTGGAGAAAGTAGGTTGCTCTGAGATTTCAGGAACTTTGTGGTAGTTGAGGTTGCAGAGGGAAAGAGAGGAAGATTTGAGTTTGTGTGTTGTGAAGCGTCATGGATGGCTTGTTTGGTGTTGGCAGAATGGATGCATTCAAACCCGTGTGTGACCTGCTTCTAAAAGGGGTTTGGGACTAATTTGATACTCGTGTGTTTAGTAGAGATAGAGAAAGACTTTAAACATCTCCACTTTCCTCCTCCTTCTTCTTCTTCTTCTTCTTGACAGCACGCAAACAGGAGATCATCAAAATCACTGAGCAGCTGATTGAGGCCATCAACAATGGAGACTTCGAAGCTTATGCGTAAGCCACATGTTTCCGTGCTGGACTGTGTTGCTGTATATCGTTGCTGTCCAAAGAAAAACATGTATCTCCATTTTTGTTGATTTTTAGTTTTATGACTCATTCGATCACATGAGCTGCTGTTTACACTGTGTGGAAATTTCATGAAGAATGGACCAACAGAAATGGCCCACAACTGCTTGGAAAGACGTCTGGTTCCATTGACTTCCATTTAAGTTAAATGAGGTTTTTGGCCTCTCCTGTAAAGTTTCCATTTTGGAGATCCCTGTTTCTCTTTGGGCAGCGACGATATGTGATATCCGTTTTTTGAGGTTTGGCTGGAGGTTAGTGATGAAAAAGTAAATCACTTTAATTCTGTTTTGTTTTCATTGCGTCCAGCAAAATCTGTGACCCTGGTTTGACCTCATTCGAGCCAGAGGCTCTGGGAAACCTGGTGGAGGGCATGGACTTCCACAGATTCTACTTTGAGAACTGTGAGTACACAATATGCTTCAGAAGGTTAGAAGGGGATCCTTGAACAGTTATCGTCCTATTTTAGGGTCTGAGTAGACAGTTCAAGCTTCTGCTGCTGTTCATATGGGGGGGTCTCTTTTCTATTCTTTCAGTTATGGCAGTTTTACTGCAAGTGCCAGGAAGCCCACTTGAATGTTCAGAATGCTGATAATACTGTATTAATAAATCATCTCTCTGGTCTAGTGTTGTCTAAGAACAGCAAGCCCATCCACACCACCATTCTGAATCCCCATGTGCACCTGATCGGTGAAGACGCCGCCTGCATAGCCTACATCCGCCTCACGCAGTACGTGGATGGGCAGGGTCGGCCACGTAGCAGTCAATCAGAGGAGACAAGGGTGTGGCATCGCCGAGACTCCAAGTGGCAGAATGTCCATTTCCACTGCTCTGGGGCCCCTGCTGCTCCACTCCAATGAAGGTCAGCTCCTCTGCCGTGTGCTCAGGTGTTTTCCACAGTGAAGGATGATGTGACGATATTTCTACAGTATGATAAACTGGAGTACAGCACACTTCTGAGTGGATATTCTCAACTACACGCTTCATTACAAAGAGAGCACAGTTAATCCTGTTTAGTTGGATTCAGTGCACCAGTATTTAAAATGGATGTTTAATGATGGAAGATATTTACATTTACATTTAAGGTATTTAGCAGACGCTCCTATCCAGAGCGACTTACAACCGTGCTTAGTGTTCCGTTGGATAATATTCCAGCTAGTAGGAAGTTTAGAGCCTAAAACTCACCATGAGCTCAGCCACTGCCCGAACAGGGGGTCAGTGCTGGTACCTAGAGATTAATACACAGACATAGAGCAAATAAAGCATTACCTGGCAACCCCAGCCCAGTGCTCATTCCTATAGAGGAGAAAAGGTCATTATAAGTGCAACACAATACACACAACTTACACCTCTACTAGAGCTCACTCACTGAAGTACATTACGAAGAGATGGGTCTTCAGTCGGCGTTTGAAGACCGCGAGAGACTCTGCTGTTCTGACGCCCAGTGGGTGTTCATTCCACCATCTGGGAGCCAGGACAGAGAAGAGTCTGGATATTTAATGATGGATCATTTCTGATGTTGGACTACTGTACTACAGTGTCTGCATTGTATTCACTTTACTGCAGTTACAGCCCCCTACAAACACAGTTCATCCTCTAACGCCAATCCAGGTTATTTACCTCCAAGGTAGTCCGCGAGTTAGTCCCAATGTTTATGCATCAACCTGTGCAGATTTTGCCATGGGCCCACAATTGTCATAAAAGTGCATCTGTAGTTCTTTGTTGTCCATTCTCACTTATCAAACCCATTCTCGCCACTGTGGCTGTTCTTACAATGGTGTTGGTTCTGCTGTATCGGTTTGATCCCGAGTCCGATCCTGAAAGTCAGGTAGAATAAGTTATTGGACCTGATCCGTAGTCACAGGCTAGACTGGAGCAGGTCATTTCAGAGAGGGCAGTTTTTACCATTTTTGCTCTCAGTGTGTTGTGTGAGGGCGTGCCAAGCTTACAGGTAGGTGGGCCTATAAGGATTGTGTTATGAGATGAGGGCTGTAATTCTAACAAGGTGTTTTAGGCATAACGAGGCAGATTCACTCATCACCAAACGAATAGTCGCACCCAGAATCAAGTGCCAGATTGCTGTGCTATTGGGAAGGAAGATAAAACTTACCAGGGCCAATAAATGATGAAAAGTTCAGGCTGATATGAGTGATATTTATTGAGCTACACATACAGAAGTAGTGTCTCTCAGTATGGAGTCGGGTCGCCAGACGTCTCGATATGGAATCAGTATCTGAACGAACAAACCTTTCGTCTTGGCGCTGACCACAGTACCTCCACATTGATCCATTGTCGACTTCACCAAGACAAAAGCAGGACTCCTCACTGAAGATGACCCGCAGCCACTCCACAAGAATCTGACATGACATCTTTGCAGTCTTTGGTGACATTGACATGGTGTTAAGGGCAGTCGCTGTCTGTCTGCATATACTCCTGTGTCATGCAGCCACCTGTCAGTGGTGCTGGCACTAAAAGGATGACCCATGGAGGGCATCACTACTCACTGAATGACCGCAACCGCGACTTTTGGGTCAGTCAGGTACAACCCGTCCTTGCCTACATCACATTGTGCGACCGATTGGGAAACTTCATTCTCACAATGTCACACCCACCCACCGCGTCTCATTCCTTCTGGGTGCAACTACTTCTCCAACTAGGAGTGTGTGATCAGTGTCATTGATGATATGTCTGTGATGTTTGATTGCAGGGACAGCTCATTGTAGCCACATCTGAGAAGAGCGCCCAGCCAGAGAGAGGGAGAGAGAGAGAGAGAGTGCGAGGGAGGAAGGAGAGGAAGTCCAGTTTCATGTGGCTTTGAGTCTGCAGTGCCTGACCCTACCACATTGGGCTCCGCCCCTCACTTGTCAATCACGTCTCTGTGCAATGTCCACCCCGCCCACTCCCGTGTTTCCCGCCCCCACTCCTCCCACCTGTGTTGCCACACCCTGCTGTGAGTTGAATGCTGAGTGGAGGCTGGCGGTCCTGACTGAAACGGTCGGCAAAGGCCCTTTATGTTCTGTCAGTGACGCGTCACGCTTTCTCTCTCACCGCCCCTGTGTTTCACACGTGTACCGCGTGTACATTTTTAATATTATGATTAATATATTGTTATTAATGTTGTTTATTATTAATAATTACTATAATTATTACAACATGAAAGCAATTGCCTGTCATTTGTACAATTCATGATTCTGGATGCCGGTGATTTTTTGGATATTTCGTTTTTGGTTTTGCCAGATAGCATGACACTCTGTGTACTCTATAGTAAGAGGGGAGATCGTCGAAGCACAGTGTCGTTTTTTTGTATAGGCTTCTCCGTGTGATCGACGTTTTAAAGCTCACAGTCCAGAAGTGATGGTCCAGGTTCGTTCGAGTGATTTCTAAAGACAGCGATGTGTTTGGGGTCTTCCAGTCTTTAGTTGTGCCCTGTTTTTTTTTTTTTTTTTTTGTTCCTTCTTTCACTCAATGTGAAAAGAGAGTGCGGATACTGAGATGTTTTCTGGATTAGCCGTCCTGCTGAGGACTTTTTTGTGACTGTAGACATGTAGGGCACAACCTCCGAAATAAAAACGAACTCCATCTGTCCTGGTCACATATCGCCGCTGATTTCAGCCCGATCACCCTGATTGCAATATTGCGATATTAGTATCCCGCTGCACGTTTGAGCACGTCACCTGAGCCTTGAGAGGACAGTTTCTGCAATCATCTGTAGCTCCGCAGCCCAGCTCTCAACTATAAGCCATAATCCTGCTGAAGGTGCTACATATCATTCTAGCCTGAGCGCTCCTGCTTGTGGAGAGTGGCATGAACGTCCAGAGAGCACCTACTGGTGGGTTCTTCTAACCTTTGAAGGAGGCTAATACTGTTCTTCAATGTGATGATGCACAAAGGCTAATGCAAGGCTATGACTTAAATAGGGAGGAAGCATGTAGCACAAACCTCTGAGGTGGCCAAGGCCGACTGGAGATCTAATTAGGGCTAATCTGACCGAATTGCAGGCGGCAAAGTGTTTATTTTTTGTGTTTTAAAAGCATCTATGAGTTGTTTGATATGATCCATATTACTCATTTTCCTTTCAGAGGAGACACATATATAGATATGCGTTTTTGTTTTTTGTTGGTTCTTAGCTTTTGAGGTTCTTTGAAGGAGACTGTTTGTACTTGAAAGCGAGTGGCTACCCTGGACGTGGTTAGGCTGCCTGTAAGGTATCTTGTTAAGTGATAACCGAGCACAGAGACACGGAGATGTTCTTCAGTAGCAGGGTGAAGGAGCTTTTTGTATGGCGAGGACAGTTGGAAAGTTCTGTCGATGAAGTGTACTTAAGAAGATGGACACATGTATCGCAACATATCGCAGGAGCTGGTATTTGGTCGGCTTCGGAGCTGCCGGTGAGCGTGAGGGACTCAAGTCTGAGAGAAGCCTAACAGTCAGGTGAACGGAATAACCTTTTGACCTCGGCTGGCACGATCCAGAGGGGTGGTGGTGGCGAACGAGGCCATTTCAGAGGCTCATTCATTGTTGGTGTCCTCAGGTCGTATTTATTTATTTATTTATTTAAGGATTTTATCTCACTGTTTTTTTTCTGACATGTCGTTTGACTTCATGCCTAATGTACAGCGTTTTTTTTTCCTTGTGACTTTCCACTCACAAGCTTATTCTGAGTTCTTTTAAAGCATCGTGAAAGTTATCAGGCTCTAGTAGAGTAGATTTTAAACACTGCAGCTCTGATGGACGTTTAGCCCCTTTTACAAAGCTTAAAAAAAAAACCAGCCCATTCATTCATCAACTGGAGCGACCCCACAAGGCAAAAACCACCTGGGTATCTGTTTTAGCTCTAGTGTTGTGCTTTCGACTTGGGTGTACTTTAATTCTTCGTCGTGGATCCCCGCGCGTCCAGCTCCGGATGTCGTCTCTTGTCTTGACAGAAAGTGATATGAGACTATTACGTACGTTAGTGTGTGCACAAAACACCCTGCCACTCCAACTCACTGAAACTATGAAGAAAAAAAAAAAAACGTAAATAAAAAAAGCAGCATGTAAAAATGTAATAATGTTCTTCTTTGTGTGTTTAGCATTGAAAATAATCATGTAAAAAAAAAAAAAAGTGAGGATGCACATTATTACTATTAAACACACAGTATTAAAGCGGCGGTTTACTAGCAGTTTAGCCGGAATTTCTTTGCATGAGTCACTCAAACAAATAAGTTTGGTGTTAAAACTTTTTTTTTTCCTTTTTCTATTGAATGCTGGTTAACTTAACCTTTTTCTCTTATCTATTTTCCAAGCTTTGTAAGTGCATAAACTATTTTTGTCTCAAGATGATACAGATGCAGATTATATAAATGAAAGCTATAATGATGTTGTTGAGGTTAAGATTTGAAAATTGGTGGTGATCTTTCAATGGCATGCTTTTGTATTCAAGCTCGTTGTTGTCAATGCAGGGCGGCTGACGCTTATGAAGGAAGAGGATGTGAACACGTCTCTTGAGACTTTCCTACATCACCAATGCTGTAGTGTTACGGTAGAGTTACGACAGGAGCGGCTCGTTCGCGTTCAGCTCGAGTAATAGAATCCTTCTCATCTCTAGACAGTGAAGTGATTATAGTGGTTGTGCTTTTGCCAGTGCTGTTTAATACATGTCTGCCTATGGAGTAAACTTACAAGTAGCTCTTTATGCGTCTGTGGCGGCTCTGACCGTCACCAGAAGCAATCCCACCTCAAGTGTAAATGTACCATGACAGTATCCGTTACCACACGCCGGGTAATAAGTTAATCACATGCACTCTTTGGGAAGATGTGAATTACAGTAGTAGTATTACCTGCACTGACAACACAGAGCTCTGCCTTGTTTTAGTACCGTATCGTTTTCACTCTTATCCCTGATCTCCCCGTCCCCTCCGTTGTTCTTCCGTTCCACCTCACTGGGTAGTTTCTCTGAAGTTGAACTCTTCACGGTAGCCCTCCTGTCAGTTTTGGGTTTCTGTATAAGATATTAATCTCTTTAATTTCTCTGATTATTCTTACTATTATTGTTGCTCTGTTCTCGAACCTGCTCTATGTGTTACCTGACTTAAGAAAATGTGTTCCAAGTGTTCTAAATAAAAATGAAGATTTAAATACTACATGCAAACGTTTCCCTCTCTGTATTTCTTTCCAGCCGAGCTAATGCTGGGTAATCAGCAAAACCAGCTCTTTGTCGACCTCAAATCCAAACTGACCATTTTTCTTTACTGTCCTTGGTCATCATATCTCAGTTCATCATAGCCTGTCTGTTTTAACATTATAGTTCCCCCTCCAAATGTGGCATTGGGTCAAACTCTGCAAATAAAGAGCAACCGTGGCTTAAAGTGTTCTCCATAGAGAATGTTTCGTGATGCCCCCAGCTTTTAAAGAACAACTCGATCAATTTTCCAATCATTTTGATCATCATGTGGTCACTTTTGTTCAAATAGGCAGCATATTCTGATCTTTGACTCCATCACTGTTACACTGATAATTAACCATTATTATTGTGCAACCAGTAGACCATTATCAGACAATATGCTAAGCTAGCCCCGAGACCCTCTCTGATACCGTGTTTCACTCAGAATGACACATGTGTGATATAAAAATTCATGATAGATTCCAGTTTCCATTACTTTAAATACAGTCTCATAAACGTGCCATTTATTCCAGCAATTAAGATCATTTGGATCATTACACCAGTAGATGAACACTTACGAAATGAGTGGAACTGAAGTAAAAGTAAAGTAGATTCAGGGGCAACAACCCCATCGTCAAACAGAAACTTCACTTGGTCCTTAAATAATATAAATAATAAATAATTAGCCAGGTCTCAGGCGAGTTTAACTAGTCTCTCGCTGGCCTCCCACAGCTTTTTGGCCACACCAGCGTCCTTGGCAAAAGCCTGTAACTTGGCTGCTCTGCAGTCGCAGAAGTAGCCTCCGTTGTTGGCGATGACCTCGTCTGCCACGGCGCAGTGGACAACAGTCTGAGCCCCTGCTTCGCACGATACATAGAACATGAACATGATGACCTTCATCAGTAGCTGGAACAGGAACGAGTAGTGGCAGGTCCAGTTGCTCCGGACATAACCTGGGGAAAGCAGAGGAGAAGCACACTGATTACTATTTGAACATGTGCTGCTGAGCCTTCGCTGAAAATCAGACTTGTGCTGTTAATGATTGTATCAGTAATCCATGGACTAGTCTGATAATAAATTGAGTGATGCAAGAAATTTAAAAAATGGATTGCAAAATATTTTACTGGTGGCAGAGGAACTAAGAAAGATAAAAAAAATAAATAACTCTAGGTGTACAGGTTCTGGGTTTGTGTTGGACCAAAATTCCTCAGTTTTGTTTGATTCTCTACACTACTGGTAACATGTCTCCCAAACTCCAGATCAGATATTGTATTAGATCTGTTTATTTAGAAAATCACTAATGACCTCCAGAAGCCTGTTTTTAGGACCATGCTCGCTGTATCTGCCAGTAACGCTAGAACCCAACTTTCTGTTCCTCACTAAGAACCTGCTGTACATGTGGAGATGCTGATTTAAGAAGAAACTGGAGTGGTCGTCTCATTTATTTCCAGAGCTGTAGAAAGCAGGGATGACAAATGCTTATTCCAAATTGAAAGTTACATGAAACAGGTTTTATCCCTCTTCTTACCTCTTCTCATTTTGGATGCTTTCACAAGCTTGAACAGTGCTTTTATGTATTTTGCAAGTTAGCTTCTTGTTCAACAGGCATTTAATTTTTAAATCTTATAATGTCCCTGTGTTCCAAATTATTAACTGTATTCATAATTATTATTGCAGCCAAGTGGTGCAAAAGTATGTTAACTGATGCTGCTGGATGGACGGATATAGAGTTGGAGATGAGAATTGTAACAGAAACTCTGTTGCCGTATGCAGCAGCATTCCAGCATTTTCCAAAGGTTGGCAGGTCTGGAAAGTATTGTTCATACGTATGATGTAGGACAACACATGAATGTGGCTGCAGTCTGGCTTTAAATAAAACGCATATTACCTGGATGAACCGCATATGCTGTCACTCCTTTTCCCTCCATCATGCGTGCGAGCTCCTGGGTGAAGTAAATGTTAGCGAGTTTGCTGCGGCAGTAGGTAAAGAAAGGGAACAGGTTGTAGTTCAGGTCCTGGAAGTCCAATTTCTGGTACTTGTAGTTGGAGCAGGTCAGTGTGATCACTCGGCTAGGGGAGCTCTCCTTCAGCCGCGGCAGCAGCAGGCTGGTGAGGAGAAAATGTCCCAGGTGGTTCACCCCAAAGCACATGGAGAAATTGTCATCGGTCCAGTCCAGGACACTAGGCACACCTAGACAGTTTAGGAATGAAACGGAACATGAGATACGACCACTGTGACTGTCACTGAATGTGTAGGAGTCATTACGGAGATATTATTTGTCAAAACAGATTATTTATGAACCTCTCTAAGTCAACTGGTTCATCATCAAACAATGATTATAAAGGGACAAAAGTTGCCTTGAAGGATGGAGTCTTATGTTCGTTAACACACTGAAGTAGAATGGTTGGATGTGAAAAGGTTAATTGCAGAAAAATTAACCAACCATTTACTGCGATAACTTTCTGCTTTTATAGGCATTAAACTACTCGGGTGTCTGGTTCCCAACACCAGCAGGGTAAACACTCACAGAGCATTTCTCACCAGACCTCTCTGAATGACCTCTCTTTGTTTACATCTTAATCACTTATACACATAGAAACTTGGAAAAATTGGTGGCATTCCCCTTTAACGGTTAAAGGCTGTTGTAGCCTAAAGCTAGTACTGCATCGGTTGGTGTGGCTCAGCGATTAACACCACTATCCATCCGCCAGGTAGCCACCACCACATGTGGGACACTGGGGTTTGAATCCCGGTACAGGTGACTATCCTGTGAGTCCATGGGCAAGACTCCTAAACACTACACTGGCCTACTGCAAATTAACAGTGAACACAAAATATTGTGAGGCAGGTCTCTGCAATATTACAGGTGAAGGCCTCGTGAGCTTTCCACCACACTCACCTGCATTATTGATGAGGATATCCAGCCTCTTCTCTTTCTGTAGGAAGGCTTTGCTGAATTCTCGTATGGACTTCATGTTGGCCAGGTCCATCTCCATGTACAGGACATTCATGTTGTGGCTCCTTGTCTTGATCTCCCTCACTGCCTTTCTAGCTTTGTCCTCGTCCCTACAAGCAATGATGACTCGGGCTCCTCGTATAGCTAAAGCCACAGCCGTCTCTTTGCCAATGCCCGAATTTCCACCTGAAAACGCACCAAGGAAATGGTCAATGTTGGGGTTCCCTGTGATTGACAAGCCTGGTGGCTTCCTTTCGTAGAGTCATATGAATGCAGAGGGATATTCAGACCAGGTCTGCCCACCACTACTCCTCGTGATCTCAATCCTACAAAGCTTAGCTCCAAGCCCAAGTCTAGACCTAGATCAGGGTTGGAATTAAACTCTAGGCCCACTTTAAAATTGGTAGGCCCACGTCATGTACATAAATCCACAAATTGGTGAAGAAACGGTGAGAAGGTAGACCTTGTCAGTTAAAGGCGAACATCACTGATAATTTTAAATTCCTATATTATTAAACAGTCTAAATTGTTCACAGTGGTAGTGATGAGAATCAGACGTCTGAAGAGTTTAATGCCAATGGAAATTCCTTCATGGAACGTTATTAAATAAACAGTTAACATCTGACACAGTGTTTTATGATAGTTTTGGTTTAAATGTATTTGAATCCATTTATGGCATATGGGTAGATGCTAAGAGTAGAGGAAAAATCAATACAGCCCAGTATCACACTATTTCGATTGGTAATATTGTATTGATAAAGGGACACCAAGTATTGATCATTTATTAGTCAACTAGCTTTATTACTTCAATATGTACAAAAGATACAGAGGTTTGGAATTGTGTTTCTCTCTAACCCAAGTTGCAGCACATAATCATTTAATGATAAATAGATACGACTAAAACAAAAACATGGGTATATTGAATATATTAAACAGTAAACATAAAATAGATGTACGCAAGACATACGATAAAATAAAATAAGGGCCTTGAGAGAAACATAATGAGACCCTGAAGACAATAAGGATGATAAAGTGACGTCCCCTAGCAGGATTAAAGTGGTATGCCAGTGCCAATATTAACAGTAGTGTAAATTGAAAAGGCTGTTTATAATATGAAGGCAAAATGAGGCTTTTATGACACTGTTAGTCCGTCTGTTCTGACAATCCCAATTTATCTGCTTTAATAAAATGGCTGGAGTGAGATGAACAGAGTGAAAACCTTATTTATAATTTGAATATCTTTGATAATATATTGTGAGGGGCTTTTCTGATCACCACCCCTACATGCAGGTTGTAAGACAAATAACTCTTTAGCATCATTAACCTCACATATACTACTCTGAAGGCACATTCAGGTTCACTGGTGGTTTTGGACACTAACTATTTTATACAGTAACTGATTTCTACATGTTCAGTTTTGATATATTCCTGGACAGCCCCTTTAAGGTTTAGCTAACCCTCAGTGTCATGTAATATAATGCTCGGTGGCTCTTTACACAAAACCATAGTGTAATACGAATTATAATTATTATTATTCTATAATAATAGCTAAGTTATTCTAGTTGTTGAAGTGGGAACAATAAAAGGAGATGACATGAAGAACCTGAAACGTTTCTAGCTTAGCATGTATCTGCAGCTCATCTCACTCACCGGTTATAAGGACTGTTTTACCGTCCAGTCGTTTCACGTCCATGCAGTACCTTCTTCTTTTCATCCATTTTAGAATTAAAAAAGAGAAAAGTGCGGCGAGAATGGTGTACAAAAGATACATGTTATGCTAACTAACGGTAGCTAGCTTAGCTAGCTAACCGTGCAACCTGAAGGTGTCTGATAACTAGGTAGCTAGCGACTAGCTCGCAAGCTAACACTAATTAAATGTTTTATTTTTGGGCTGAAAAGCTAAACATGAAGTTACGTGCTATACGCAGTGCTACCTGTCCATAGAGAACAAGCTAACGGTACGGTGTAACACTTTTAGCCTGCTTGCTAACATTGAATGGTCAGCTCAAACAAGTCAGTAACATCCAGGACGGCAGGGGGCGCTAATGGAGATACAGTGCTAGCTGAGCTACATTACTACTGAGGCGTGAAGGAGTGGTGTTGCTGTAAAGCGCTGTCTGTGGAAAGTAGTGGGGGCAAAAGTGTCCAAAATGATTTCTGCACGTTCAGCCGGGTGTCAGTTTGAGACACTTCTTGCTTCCTTCATTTCAGAGGTTAATGTAGCTCCTGCTGTCAAAGACACGCTCGCTGTTTTCATGAAGAAGCTAACTGAGAGTGCTAGGTTGGTAACCACACATGGACACCATACAGTATGTTAGTTTCTCATTACACTGAAGTCAGCCTCTTATTCGAGTATTACCGCTCCATCTGAGGCTTCTTTTTAGAATTGCCATGTGCCACCTTAAATGGTGCAGCAGTTACACTATGGTGCCTAAGGGTTCCTTTTGGAGTATTACTGTTCCACCTTAAATTGTGCAGCAATTACATTCTGGCGCCTAAGGCTTCTTATTCGAGTATGACCGTTCCACCTTAAATGGTGCAACAGTCACATTCTGGTACCTAAGGCTTCTTATTGGAGTATGACCGTTCCACCTTAAGTGTTGCAGCAGCCACATTCTGTCAGACACACACTTTCAGCCTTGTACACTATACATTGTAATTTTGCCAGGCACAGATGATGCTATGCTCCGTTTTTCCCAACAGGACCACGGTGAGAAGAAGTAAGGAGCGGTCTCTGGAAGAAGCCTGTCAGATGCTGAGGAAAATCCCAGTGCAGTCTTTACAACATCAGCAGCATCGCCACTTGGTTCAGCTCCTACTGGCTCTACAGCTGGAGGCGGTCAACACCTCATCATTATCCTGCCGGAAAATAGACCAGGCAAGCTATCAGTCTTTCTCGGACCGGTCTGGCTAACTTCCAAATGCCATTGGACATGCAGTGGCATGCAGAGTTGGGGAACCCTGGTCCAACTTTCTGTTAATCAGGGCTGAAAGATTAAACTAGTACTTGATATCAAAATCACTATTTAGTAAGAGTGCAGTTTTCAAATTACAAGAACTGTAGTTTTTTCCCCCCCAGAATATAACCTACAATATCAAAACTACTGTTGTGCATTTGATAAGAGGCAATTTAACCTAGTATTGCAGAGATTGTGGATGAGCTTAATAATTTGGACCGCTCAGACGCAACCATCCCTCCATGTGTTGCGCCATCATGACCACAGTGTTTCTCAGCCCTGGTCCTGATGGCACCCTGCTCTGCATACTCTAGTGCTTTCCCTGCTCCCAATGCACCGGATTTAACTCATCAGCTTTTAAAGAAGCCCTTTCAGAGGTGCAGGGGGTGCGGTAAAGCAGGGAGTCCACCAACATGTGCAGGACAGGGTGCCTCTATGACCAGGGTTAAAAACAGTGGTAGAGCACACTGCAGTCAGGGGTCAAAGCTCAAGCCAGAAAAGGAAACAGGCCTGAACCTCAATCTGAAAATCAATCAGAGTGGATATGCCCAAATTCTTCAGCACTACCGTGAGTAGTTAGTGACCTGATCTCCAAACGGCATAAAGTTAAAGTTGAAACAGCATCGTTTTAAAATTTGTGCAATGTTGGAGAGAAAAAAATGAAAGGAGCATCTTGCAAAAGTTTGGGTACCCCTAGAAGTTTGTGCCCTCAAATTACAGTTACCCAGGTCTAAGACCTTAATTAGCTTGTTAAGATTATGACCTATTTAGTCATCATTAGGAAAGAACCAGGTGATGTAAATGTCATTGCTCCTCTAAGCAGCTGCCAGATTCAGATGGCTGCATCTCAATTGTGTGCTACACACAGCACTACACAGTATGTAGTATATACTAATCTTCAGTATTTATTTGTATAGCGCTTTTTACAACTATGTTGTCTCAAAGCAGCTTCACAGAAAAGCAGTTTATATAAAGGAAAAGAAAATCACAAGTCCACATACAGACGTAGGAAAGGGAAACTGGGTCCAAGCCCCCCGTGAGCAAGCCAGAGGCAACAGTGGTGAGGATAACCTCCCTTGAGTAAGGAAGAAACCGCAGGAAGAAGCAGGCTAGAGGGGGAACCCATCCTCCTCAGGTCAAATATGAGTTCGGTAGGCTAGTACACACTATATTAGCAAACTACACTGATTCTTGCTAACAGGAAGTGATGAACTGCTGCTATGACAATACCCATCATCCCAAGCTGAGCTCTGAAGGCTGCAGGGTTTTCTGGTAATGGTTTAGTGGGCTGCATGGTGTTTGTTTTTTCACTGGGTGTTTTGACGGATTTACACACCATTTGAGGTCCTGCCACAATGGCAGCCTCCATCGCATTGCCATTATCCTTTTTTTTCTGATTTCAATTGGATGATGGGACGATAGTGTCGATCAGAATAGTAGTTTTTCTGTTCTGTCATTAGCTAATCATTAATTCCCAGTAGAGCTTAATAGAGCAGATAACGGACAAAGCACTGGTTTTAGCTTCAGTACATGTAAGTGCCCTTATAGTCCTTTTTACAGTCGACAGTCTCATGGTCTTGGTTGCTCTCTCTTGCAGATGCTGCAGCACATGGCTCAGGCTGACCAGCCTTTAGTTTTTGAAGAGGTCCAGAAATGTCTTCACAAAGTGCTGTTCCAGGAGCAGGTGAGGAAAGAGGTATTCAACTATTGTTTTGCAGATGGAGTTTGTATTGCACTGGATGGATATATGATCTAGTAACTCTCCATTTGCAGGCGCTGTCGTTAAAGGACCTCCAGATTGGTGAGTGTTAGCTATTTTGGATACCAGTCCTGAAGTGTGTGCTCTTTGACAGCTTTGAATTTCATACGGGAGAATTTGTTTGTCTTCTTTAACAGTCTGCATGTTCCTGGAGGACAGCATGACTGGGCGAGACGTCTTAAGACAAGCTTGCATGTCCCTGTTGAGTAAAGTCACAGAGTTGCTGCCTGTTGTTATGAAAGAGGAAGCGATGAGAAACGGACCACTCTGTTATCAGACTGTTAAGGTAAGATGCTAAAGTCTGTTGGAAAGTATTGAGTTGTTGGAATTGAAGTGTCAGTTTTTGTTGTCACATCTGTCTGTCTGGCTGTCTCCAGGTGTGTCTGCAGGTGTTCCAGCTGCTACCTGAGCAGATAGCACCCCTGGTGTTTGGGGAGCAAAGAGACGAGCCGTCTATGACGAAGATTCTGGGATTTCTAGTGGATATAATCTTGGGGAAGGTTAGTGCTCCAAGTCAGGGTCATATTTCTAGGATTTGTTAAAATGTCAGATTTATTCGCTGTCTTCAGTCTAATGTGGGAATCAGAGGAATAATCAAAGCTGGTTACTGATTACCTCATGTTTCGCTGTCACATGCATAACATGCATAATGCCATGTCCCCAGGCATGAAGGAATGGAGGTCTGATTTCTAGTGGCAGGAAAAATTAACTCTGGAATTTACTTGTATCAGATTAAGTGAGAGGGCTCCCATCACTCCCAGTCAGATTCCACTCCAAAGCCTGCCATCAGAAAGTCCTACCTATATGACCGTACAGTGAGTCTGCCATTCAGCTAAGCCTTGCTTCTTGGATGTTGCTGAATTTGACTCTGCTCTTTCAGGGGTGTGTCCGATCTGTTCATTTGAACTAGGGCTGCACGATAAGGGGTATTGTACTGATACCGCAATATACTAACACATCAGTATAAGCTGCCATGACAGAACAAGCATTGGGAGCCCAACAAATGCTTCCCTGTGCTGGGCTTAAATCCTGAACTCGGCTGATAAAAGCAAAAACCCTAACCCTTCAACAAAACAGACAATTACAAAACACATAACCCCAGCTCCAGTGTCTCGCATAGGACCTTCAAGACAGTCATGCCTACAGTCACAACAAACCTGCATCACTATGAGAACCTTATAATGGAGGCTTTGTGGCGGTGCAGGGAATGCTAACGGTGCTCTTGTATTGTATTTTTAGGTAGTTGCGTATATAAGAGGTACGTTTTTATATTTGCATAACCCCCTCTAAACCGTCTGTTCATGTTCGGTTAGAGGCAGCCTGTTAAGGCACAATTTCCCATACCATCATTATCATTAAATTTTTAAGCTTTATAACATGTCTCATTTTGTGTCCATATTTTGGAAGTCTTGGAAATCCTTTAAGTCTCATTTTCATAGCTATAGCTTGAATCTGGGGAATATAAATATTGTATAAATGAACTGATTAGTTACTCGTATCATTATCAGCCACAATAGGGGCTTAATTGGTCATTGTTTTACCAGAACAAAAATTCTACAGGGGTTGGACAGTGAAACTGAAACACCTGGTTTTAGACCACAATCATTTATTAGTATGGTGTAGGGCCTCCTTTTGCGGCCAATACAGCGTCAGTTGGTCTTGGGAATGACATATACTGCGTCCTGCACAGTGGTCAGAGGGAGTTCAAGCCATTCTTCTTGCAGGATAGTGGCCAGGTCACTACGTGATGCTGGTGGAGGTTCGTCCTTCTTGGTGGTATGCTGACATTACCCTGGATACCGTGGCTCTTGATACATCACAAGGACTTGCTGTCTTGGTCACAGATGCGCCAGCAAGACGTGCACCAACAGTCTGTCCTCTTTTGAACTCTGGGATGTCACCCATAATGCTGTGTGCATTGCAGTATCTTGAGCAGAACTGTGCTCTTACCTGCTAACTGAACCTTCACACTCTGCTCTTACTGGTGCAATGTGCAGTTAATGAAGATTGGCCACCAGGCTGGTCCAATTTAGCCATGAGACCTCCCACACTAAAATGACAGGTGTTTCAGTTTCATTGTCCAACCCCTGTATATCGGTGGATCCCATCCTTATAAGTGATGTATTGGATCTGAATGTTTATGCTAGAGATTCAGATGTTTCTATGTGCACTAGACACTCTCTGCCTGATTAAGGCCTATTTAAAAAACAACACTCTTTACCGTTTTGTATGTAGCCATGGTGCAGTAGAGGTTTTAATTTCTATATCTGTATGCCTGTATTGCTGGATATGTTATTATATTGAATTATACTGTATTATACGTCTCAGACTTCCAACAGGGACACCCGCTTGCTGGCAGGAACTGCAGTTGCCATGCTGATCTCCACAGCAACAGACAGTGAGAGTGGAGGCTCATCTGCCTGGAGTCTGCTGCAGGTTACCAGCAGGGGTGAGCTAGAACAGATCAGACACGAGCATCACGAGAGAGAGACATCTGGCCTTCAGCTCAGCCTATACTGTACATATTAATACAGCACCGATTTAGATCACTCACTGTTGCTGTCATAATCAGTTTTAGTAAATAATAACATATACAGTTTACATTGTTACATGTTTTATTGATTTTCTAAGTTAGGGTTAGTCAACACGTCCTCTACAGGAACCAAACTCAAATATAGATATTTTCCTGCAAATTTTAAAGCACCGTTTTTATGTACACTGATCATTCATAAATTTAAATCACCCTCCTCATATCTGCAGTCATTGTCCCTTACATCAGTTCCACTGACCATATAGGAGCACTTTGTAGTTCTACAGTTACAGACTGTAGCACATCTGTTTCTCTGTATACTGTGTGAGCCCCTTTCAGTGCTGAGAATGATCCACCACCCAAGTAATACCTGCTCTGTGGCGGTCCTGTGGAGATCCTGATCACTGAAGAACAGACTATATTGAAATGATGATTGTGTAATAAACTGTTCGGAGGCGGGTTCTCTGTAGAGGACAGTCGTGTTCACCCATGTTCACTCCGGAAACCCACTGTACATTGATTAAGGACACCCAAATGTATGAATATTAAAGAATGTGCTTAATTTTGTTCATATTGTGTCTAATGTAATGCTGTGTTTACAGATGTGTGTGAAGAGCAGTGGAGTCTGGCCATAGGTAGACTGCAGGTAGACTGTTGCCCCAGACAAACAGATGGAGTGGGCAGACTGGCTGTAGGCAGAGGACTGCTGACCTGCTGTGGGAAAGGCATCCTCGTCAGTCATCATAATAGGAGCAAAGGGGTATGTCCATCAGAATTAGCCTAACAAACAGTCAAACTGTTGATTGTGTAAATAAAAATGTGAGCCTGCTCTTCAGTGATATCACTAGATCCTAGAGCCAAAAATGTTTATGTAAATGTGTTGAAATGTGTGAACATGATGCCGCGGTAGCAGTCTGTAATGCTTGTGGTGAAAAAGTTGTCAGAAAATGTGAGATGCTCAGAAAGGGGAAACAAACAGTAGGGTTCTGCATGCAAATTAACCAATGCCAGAATTTATTTGGCAGAATTTATTTATTTATTTATTTTACCCATAAGATCACAGTGTTTAGGCTTCGGGAACAGAGTAAAACAGTATTATCTTTTTTTTGTTTTAGTTAATTTTACTAAGTACCAATTTACTAAGTAAATAATAAATTTCCCTTTGTTTTTTAAGAATTTGTACAGCTATGTTCAAAGTCAGTGGCAGCTGTCTATTTAGCCAAGTAAGTGATTATAATTATGCTACGGCATGCTGGTCCAGGTATAGCGGCAGCAGCACCAGCCATCAAACGCATTTGCCTTGTGTTCATTATCTCATTATATCTTTAATTACAAACAGCCAGTAAAGACTAAAGCTGTTTGCCGATTGTGTGTTTGGAGCCAATTTGCTTTATGTGCCCCCCTAATAAACAGTGATGGTGATTTTATTGCTAGGTGCATTCAAAGGCAAAGCATCAACCAGAATTGAATAGCTGATTAATCTGCTTTAATATAGATCCTATCATCTTTTCATCATCTATTATTCCGGTTTTATTTTTTAGTCTTCCTCATTAGTTCTCAGTATTGGAGGATTTCTGATTTGATGACTCTCTCCATGTTCACAGCATTGTGTATGTTCCTCAGGCGTGTCTCCTCCTGGATGGGCTATTTCCTCTAATCTCAGCTTTGCTCAAGGAGAAACTGGACTACCAGTACCATGTGTTTCAAGGTATTGCACTCTGCAGACACATTTTATTTTATTTTATTTTATAAGTAACCTACAAACATTTTGTAAATAACAGGCAGGGAATGAGATTCCATTGATTTATTTATTTTTATTTTATTTTATTTTTTTTTTGCAAAAAGTTCAAGTAATTGATTTTAAGTATGTTTTTAATGCAGTGTTGTTTGACAGTCATCATATCTCATGAGCACTGATCCATCATAACGTGAAGACCACCTTTTGGTCTCTACCCTCATCGTCCACCTTATCAGTTCCACCATATACGTGCATTTTGTTTCTCTGCATGCTTCTTTACACTGTTCTTTAATGGTCAGGGCCCCCACCGGACCACCACAGAGCAGGTATTATGTACGGGGCAGGTCATTCTCAGGACTGCAGTGACGCTGACATCTCAGTGTCCCTGCTGGACTGAGAATTGTCCATCAACCAAAACTATCCAACCAGCAGCGTTTCTGCGGGCAGCGTTTCTGCGGGCAGCGTTCTGCGGGCAGCGTTCTGCGGGCAGCGTTCTGCGGGCAGCGTTCTGTGGGCAGCGTTCTGTGGGCAGCGTTCTTTGGGCAGCGTCCTGTGGGCAGCGTCCTGTGGGCGGCGTCCTGTGGGCGGCGTCCTGTAACCACTGATTAAGGACTAGAGTATTACCAACGCAAACTGTGCAGTAACAGATCAGCCACTGTCTCACTGCACTTCACTGCTGAGAATGATCCACCACCCAAATAATACCTGCTCCTTGGTGGTCCTGCAGTGGTCCTGACAATTGAAGAACAGGGTAAATGCAGATTAACCAAGTATGAAAAAAACAAATAGACTACAGCCCTCTGCTGGGGACATGTTAGCCTATTTTCACTTAGAAAGTCAACAAAGCCTGCGATTTGACGAGGGGTGTTCAGATTTCCGCATTGGATGGTAACAAGGTGTTGTTTTAGCACTTTGCATTTTGAAAGGCTGTAGTCAATCCGTTGGATGTTGTTTGATTGCAGTATTTATCATGTGGCTGAAAAGTGTAAAAGAATGTCTTCTGGAGATTTGGGAAGTGACTGGGGCCCCTTTGCTTGGAGAAGGCTCAAGCCTGCGACACACACTCACACAAATTATCTGGAACAATGCGGAGAGTCCGGTAAGATTCCCTAAAAATGTTGCAGTAGAGGATGTGTTTGTATTTCTGTGATGAAAGCAGTACACCCTGAGACTGTGTTAATGTATTTATACCGGTTGTTATTGTAGTTTCTGTCTTTTCCACATGTATCTACAGGTAGAAGGTGTTTCTGAGTCAGTGCGCACTGCCTTTAGTCTGTTTCTGGAAATCTATGATCTGGACTGCCAGCATTCTGGGGACTCTGAGAAACTGCTCTATGCAGAGTTATTGCACAGGACTGCAGAGCTGCCCTGGGAGTCCAAGGCCAAATACCCACCACTCAGTGCCCTGCTGTCCTATGTGGGCACAGATAAGGTAAGACACCACATAGAAGACCGTTGTAGTGGTGACTGGCAGAGGGCGAAAACCACTCTCTACTGAGCATGATGAGCGCCACCTCATCCCTATGTCATTTAACCACTGTAAAATGACCCCAGTGAGCGGTGGCTGGGGTGATGCACAGAACGCACAGCGAAGTCATGTGTTCTAAAAAACAGTCTAATACAATTTCTGGAGGTCATAGTTAGTCAGATTTTCTAAATCAATCAGGTTCTGATACATATCTTGATCTGGAGTTTGGCAGAGAATGGTTCTTAGCCTTAGTAGTAAATAGCTAGAATCTCTGAACTGAGGAATTCTATTGTGTGTGTCCAACACAAATCCCAGAACCTTGGTTGATGTACTCATCTAGAGACACTGCAAAATGGATCCCGGTCATTTTGAGGTGGTCTCTTATTTTTTTTCCAGAACTGTAGAAGGTTTATATAGTTGCTGTTTTAATAAGTTTAGAATAACCGTGATCTAAGATACAGTATCAGATGTGAATCTGACTAAAATCTAAGGTAGAGGTGCCGGTACTGAATGTTGAATCAGGACATCACCTTAGTTTTATTTTTAAATAGAATGTATCTCTGTCTGTCTGTCTGTCTGTCTACAAATGTCTGTAGTACTGAGATCTTTGCCTTAGGAAGGGACCTTAGGGTCCTAACTGCTTAACACTATCCCTGAATGCGTCATCTCCTCTTTCAGGTCCTGGAACAGTATCCTGCTTTACCATCTCATGTCCTCAAGTGCCTCTCTACCAATCATCTCGCTCCGTGTGCCTCAGAAATCTACAAATCCCTCCTCCAGGAACAGAGGCGAGAGCTTACCATTGGTCCTTCACAGAATGGATCGCTCACTGACCAGTTCTTGGCGAGTCTGTGGGCTCAGCGTTGGCAGCCTACAGTCCTGAAAGCTCTGACCTCTGATGTGACTCTACTGCAGAATAACGCCTCCAGCTACCTCCTGCCCTGCACACTGCGCTGCTTTCCTGGAGCATTTGACATTCTTCTGTCTTCTTTGGACCCTACCTCTCCAGGACACCTCCGGGCTTGGGCCTGCATCATGAGCGCTCAGAGGGCCACCTCTGGACGTTCACCTTGGTCTCAGGACAGCTCCATTGCCACGGAGACCCTGCAACTAGCCCTGTCCTCTCTAGACGACAGTGTCCGGCTGGCAGCGTTCAGCCTTCTGTGCTGTAGCCCAAAGACTAAAGAGGCCCCAACGCAGATGGAGTTTTCCATCATGAGGGGCTTTCTGCCTCTAAATATGAACAGCGAGTCTTCCCCGTTTCGCCAGCACCTTCAGGCAGGCATCAGGAAGTTTCTAGTGCGTATTCGAGACAGCTGTTTGGCAAACCTCAAGGGTCAAAAAAGCAAAAGAGGGCTAAGTAAGGAGGAAGCGATGGAGCTTGAACAAGGAGTCGGTAAGGATCTGCTTCACTGATCTGTTGTTGCTGCCAGAGTCCAGGATGTTCTACTTGTTAGGCTTCTTAAAGTGCTAGTCTGAAGAAGTCTCATAGCATTAGTTTTCCCTGAGTGCCGAAAGTTTGGTTCCGTAAATTTGCTCTGGAGTTACAAGTCTCGTGTATCTAATACATAATGGATGCCTATTCCCACAAGTCTGCCTATATCATCACACACTTACTTCAGATCACTGCCAGCATATCTAATAGTGTGGTTGGTGCAGCTCAGCGGATAGCACCGCTACCCAACAGAGAGCTGCCCAGTTATGTGGGAGACTGGGGTTTGATTTCTGGTAACTGTAGGGTTCTACACCAATAAGAGTCGTTGGGCAAGACTCCTAACACGACATACCTGTAATACAAATAACCTTGTAAGTAGCTCTGGATAAGAGCATCAGCTACATGCCATAAATGTAAATGTACAGGGGTTGGACAATGAAACTGAAACACCTGTCATTTTAGTGTGGGAGGTCTCATGGCTAAATTGGACCAGCCTGGTGGCCAATCTTCATTAATTGCACATTGCACCAGTAAGAGCAGAGTGTGAAGGTTCAGTTAGCAGGTAAGAGCACAGTTCTGCTCAAAATACTGCAATGCACACAACATTATGGGTGACATACCAGAGATCAAAAGAGGACAGATTGTTGGTGCACGTCTTGCTGGCGCATCTGTGACCAAGACAGCAAGTCTTTGTGATGCATCAAGAGCCACGGTATCCAGAGTAATGTCAGCATACCACCAAGAAGGACGAACCTCCACCAGCATCACGTAGTGACCTGGCCACTATCCTGCAAGAGGAATGGCTTAAACTCCCTCTGACCACTGTGCAGGACGCAGTATATGTCATTCCCAAGACGAACTGACGCTGTATTGGCCGCAAAAGGAGGCCCTACACCATACTAATAAATGATTGTGGTCTAAAACCAGGTGTTTCAGTTTCATTGTCCAACCCCTGTAATGTGTAATACCATTATCATTAAAGTGGTCAAAGGTATGTTGTGTAGTAGTAGCAGAAATATTTTGATTGGCATTTTTGTCTCTTTGGCATTTTTCTGCATCCTTTGAGGTTAATGTGATTATTTAGGCATGCCCAGATTTGCCCAGTGGCTTTAAGCCCTGGTGGCTTCAAGCTTCTACTCCGTGTTAGCTACATTAGCCTTGTAGCTCCACCGTAAAACTAAAGCAGCCGACATGTTTTTGCTGATTTGTCTACATGTAGGTTTCAGGAGCAACAAGGCACAATTCATTTTTGGTCCCATTATGTTAAATTCTGAGATTGTTGTGTCTAGTAGGTTATACAGTCATTTTCTTTAAGCATGCTCTACTTGGTACTCAAAAGACTGGAAATCAGAATTACTTGTGCTTTTGAATATAGCATTTAAATTGATGGGAAATATCTTTCATGCAGGTTTTGTGGACTGGCTGGCCCAGCTGCCTCTGGTCTACTTGGCTCCTGGTAACAGCTTCCAGAGGAAGAAGACAGCTCTGTTGCTGATGAGTGCCGTTCTGGAGACCTGTTCAGATTGCTGGAGCCCAGACAAGAAGAAGGGTCAGCCACCAGGTATAAGAAAACAGCTCTGCTTCAGTTTAATTTTGCTTTGCCTCAGCAGACACCCTCCTATAATTCGGCTGCATACGGTAATATCTTCAGAAGCACTGCTGCTTTAAGAAATAATCTGACAAGAAATTCTAGTTTATGTGGTTTTCCACTGAACATGAGATCAGGGGTGCCTAATCCTGGTCCATAGACACTTCTGATCCAGTGCCACTGGCTCTGTTATTCAGAGCCCAGGAAGGCTATTGTTAACCAGGGTTAGGTATGTTGGGTTAGGACCAGGATTGGGGGCCACTGCCTAATGCCTACTATGGGCTAAAAGACTTTTATAAAAGTCTCCTACGACGAAAGAGTCTCATTTAAACCACACTCCAAACCAACACTCTCTCATGTGTCCACATCACTGTCTGCATGAGACATATGCATATATATATATATATATATATATATATATATATATATATATATATATATATATGCAAAATATGGTTATTCAGGATTGTTATTACCTGCTGATACCTGTGCCCCTAGCACATTTTAC
Organism: Prochilodus magdalenae; assembly: GCA_024036415.1. NCBI lineage: Eukaryota > Metazoa > Chordata > Actinopteri > Characiformes > Prochilodontidae > Prochilodus > Prochilodus magdalenae. Next base: position 46,943 of record JAMWET010005003.1, read on the forward strand.
ATTATTGCACTGCCTTTTTAACTCCGGTATCTTGATACATATTTTAACTTTTTATTTATTTATTTATTTTTTACATATTTACAAGCATATTTACACATTACATATTTGTATTTTTGTAGACAAACTTTCTTATGTATACTTGCCTTATTGTAATTAGTGAGATATACTTATCTATAACGGAAGGTATTTATTTATGGTTTATAGTTAATAGTTCTTTTTTGCTGAGCCATTACTTACGTTCACACTGTATAACCCTTTTGTACTGTATCACTGTGCGGTTTTGTGTAACTGCTACTGGCTGCTTAATTGCCTTCAGGATCAATTAAGTATCCACCTATCCGTTGGTCCAGCCGCCCAGCCGTTCAACCTTAAGAAAGACCTGGACGTTGTTTGACTGAAGCGTTCTTTTGAGCTGAAACGAGTTTTGGTGATAGATTTTTATAGGAATGATTTCACCTGTTTTGTGACATTTTCATTGGCATATTCCTTAAAGATGCGTGTTTGTTCTCCTTTTAGCCAACATGGCAGCTCTGATAAACTGGGCAAGGCACAGAGGAAAGTGGGATTTCTTCTCCAGGTCGAGACAGTTGGTCCTGATAGGCTGCTTGGAAGATGCAACCAATGAGGTACACATCTAACTCGACACAACCAAACAGCAATGTGAAAGATGAAATGGTCTGTCAGTATTTATACTCCATTTATTATGAATTAAAAGACAGCATGTAAAACTGTAGTGTGGAGACGTATCACTGTAGCTGTGCAGATCAACACCTTTGTCATCTTCTAGATCCGTGAGCAGGCAGCTGAACTGCTTGCGAGGTTTTTCCCTCACTCCCTCCAGCCTGATGTGGTCAGTGTGCTCTTCAGCCGGGCTCAGAGGCTGCTCCACAGCCCGCGTGTACAGGAGGCCCAGATGGGGGCTCTGATGGTCAAACTGCTGCTACAGAAGTGAGTTAGCGCGTGTCCTTTGGGCTTTTCTGTGTTCTGTGTGCTTGATTTTGTGTCAGTGCCTTGTCTGGCCAGCAATACTTCATTCACAGTTAGTTGTGACTTTACTGTTCATGCTGACCTTAAAACTGCTGCTGGGTTGCAGGTGTGTATCACTGGATGGTCTGGTGGAGGGAGGTGTGAATCAGGGTCAGACACACTCAGTCAAGCTGATCGGACACCTGCTGAAAAGCCTGGAGCAGCACTATGTTACTGCCAGAGAGGACATGCTGCTGGCTGCACGCTCCTCACCTCTACACGGTAACACAGACTTATGTTAGAAAGGCATCCATGTTTTTATACCATGATCAAAACAGGCCTGTCTGAGCTTATTGAGGGATACGTCATGTGCTCCTACAACACTGATCATCTGCATGTTTCCTGTTGGTATGTAACTGAACATCTGTAGGTGTAGTTATTGCTCTGCAGAGGTGTCTCCTGGAAGTTCCTGGAGCTGTGACTGAAGCTCTGGACCACAGTATGATGATAGAAATACTGTCCCTGCTGGAGAGGATCACTCTGTTGTTGCTGGGCGTGCTCTATGGAGACCAGCACACAGAAGACAAAGGTACTCTCGCTGTAGCTGGTTAAAGAGAAGGTCATAGAAGGTCACTGATTTTGCTATCTTTATTTATTTGTCTGAATTTGTTCATTTATTACTTCATCTGTGTTTTGTTTCATAAGACAATCATAAGATAATTACACTGAAGGACACTGCATTTTTTTGTTTTACACAATGTTGTTGTTCCTACACAATGCAGGCTTCTGTTTTTGGTCTATTGCAGAGGTCCCACCGTCTTTCTGTGACATGGGGAATGCAATCAGCTCTCTGATTGGTCAGGGCAGTACAGGTCCAGCAGAGTTAGATGAAGAGGGGGAGGAGAACGTGCTGCTGTCCGAAGAGCACAGTCTGGTTCTGACCTGCTGCTGGGTCACCCTGAAGGTAGATGGAGGCCTGGAAATGGAATCAGTTCTCCTAAAATCTTGACGAGCTGAAGCAGATTGAATATAAAGATCATGTTGCAGTTTTGCCCAAATATTAAATGAACTGTATGAGCTGTAAAATATATTCAGGATAATAATATAATCTCAGATGAGTCTTTGATGAGCATTACAGTTTCTACATGCCGTCTAATATTCAGTATGCATTTCTCTCTCGCGAAGGAAACAGGGATTTTTCTGGGCGCACTGGTGGAGAGAATTCTTTCAGTGACTTGTAAGGAGATGCCACTGCTAACTGTGGAAGAACTGCGGAGGGCTTCAAAAGTGTTTAAGGACATTATTCTCAAATGTAGACACTGGGTAAACATAACCTAACCTAATTGTAGACAGTTGTTATTGTATCTTTGATTTGTTGTTTTTGTTTAAGAGCGTTTTACTGTCTCTGTCCTGCAGGGGGCAGTAGAGGGCTGCTGTATTGGATTCACTAAATTCTGCGCTGCTCTCCTCGCTAGCTCTGATCCAGAGCTCAGAGAGATCCCTGGCTACATGCTACAGCAGGTACTTTTATGAAGCAGAGCTGTTTCATATTGCTTCAGATTTAATATTTCATATTTGATGCTGACACACATGACCTGTTCAGTATTCTGGTTAACAGATACCACTAATGTGAGGAGATTCACAAAGTTCAGAGACTTGATGGCTTAATACTTTTAGTTTGGGGATAACAGGTTGTGGCACAATAGCAAATATAAAATAAAACAGCAAAATGAATAAAGTTATATAACTGCTCACTTGTTTCCATTACTGATTAAAAAGCAGTAGATATTGATGGATAATGAAATGAAAACGTATTTTTCTTATTAGGGGAAGATACATAATGCTGATATCATAAAGTGCATAAAGACATGAAGTGCTTCAGCTGATTAATTAAAGCTGACTCATTTAAATTGTTATTATTTATCATCATACATTTATCATAACCCCAGCTTCATCTAAAAAAAAAAAGGTTGGGACAGGGCCCATAATGTCTACCATCCCCTGTAAACTGATTTTAATTCCTCTGACCAGTTTTCTACTTTGCCAGTCCATTTTAAATGAGTCCATTTGCCCCAGAGATGACAACATTTGGCCGAGAGAAGACGACAGCCTCTCTGGATCGTGTTGATATTTGCATGATACAGCTGTAACTTGCATTTGTGGATTGTACAGTGAACTTTCTGTCTTCTGGAGTTTCTGGAAGTGTTCCTGCGCCCATGAACCATGGTGGTTGGTGTAGCTCAGCGGATAACACCACTACCCGCCAAGTCGCCACCACCACACGTGGGACATTGGGGTTCGAATCCCGGGCTCAGTGTGCTACACCAATAAGAGTCTGTAGGCAAGACTCCTAACACTACATTGGCTTACTTGTAAAATGATTAACCTTCTAAGTCGCTCTGGATAAGAGCGTCAGCTAAATACGTAAATGTAAATGAACCGGGCCTGTTTTTAACGATGTGCTGCCTGAAAGGCCTGAAAATCACAAGCATCCAATAGTGACTGTTGGCCTTGCCCCATGCCTCCAGATTCTCTAACTCTAGTGATGATATTATTTGCTCTGATGGTGGCATATCCAAAGTCTCCACATTTTTACACTGAGGAACATTTTTCCTGAAATTGTTCCACAATTTGTAGACAATTTGTAGTTTTTCACAGATTGGTGACCCTCTGCTCATCTGAGAGAATCTTCCATCTGTTTTTAATAGTCTTACTACTTTTCCAGCCTCCTAGTCCCAACTGTTTTGAGCTGGGTGGCTGCCATCAAGTCCCAAATGAGTTAACAGTTTTATATTATAAAGTTTCACGTGTTAAAATTTATTAAATGTCCTCTATTTCTCTTTCCCTGTCTGTGCAGGGTCTGAATATTCTTCAGTCCCCGCGTGCCACCTCAGTGACGAGGCGTGCTGCAGGTCTGCCCATGCTCATTCTGGGGGTGTTAGCTGCAGAGGAAAACGCCGCTTCCCGTCCCCTGCTGGCCCACAGTGTGAAGATGCTGTTGGAGACGGCCAGGGCCCCTGTTGCTAAGGACTGGGACCAGACTGTTGACCTCCCACAGGTGATCTGCTTGTTGTTGGTTATTTAGCCGGTGTCTTTAATGGGGTCATCATGTCTCTGGTTTTCACTGTAACTGAAAAAGACACTGCAGAGTTTTAAGATGCCACTGGCTCACTTTGTGCCTGTTTCGGCCAACAGAGGGGGCTCCTGCTATCCACTAACTGTTTCTACCACATGTCGCCTACTGTTGGAAAACACTGCTGCATAAAACTCCAGTTGCTAGCTAGTGATTTGGACTAAAGCCACAGGTCTATTGGACTAAAGGTCACAGTGGTTGGTGTAGCTCAGCGGATAACACCACTATGTGCCAGGGAGCCGCCACCACATGTGGGAGACTGGGGTTCAAATCCCGGTCTGGGTGACTATGCTGTGCTACACCAATAAGAGTCCTTGGGCAAGACTCCTAACACTACGTTGGCCTCCCTGTAATATAATTAACCTTGTAAGTCGCTCTGGATAAGAGCGTCAGCTAAATGCCGTAAAAGTAAATGTCTCTTTTCTATAGTCTCTTTTTACTGCCAATATATTTATGAATATGAAGCCACTTGACTCTTTTACCTAGTGACTTAATTTCTAAAAACAACGAGTAGCAGATCTCCTCCTACTTTTTTATTTAATAAATATAAAACATATTGCTAAATTAATGATACATTGGCTGCCAAACTGGATATTTTAGAAGTCTGGTCGCTTTTGTATGCGCTCTTTAAAATCTTTCTGCTATGCTATAATTACACTGATTGATTTACACTCTCTCTTTCTCTCTCTTTCTCTCTCTTTCTAATGTAGGTGTGTGCGGTTCACACATTGCAGACCCTGGTGCGGGGCTCCAGTCTCGGTTTGAATATTCTTCAGTACGCCCCCGATATTGCCGTGCTTTCTCTCACACTCCTCAGCTCCCCCTGCTGGGCCATGAGGAACGCTGCACTGCAGCTTTACAGTAAGAAAGGCCTTTTATGTTCGAGGATGCCAGTCCCTTCTGTTTTCAGTCGAACTAGCGAAATGGAATCACCTGTCCTTTTCATTTTGTCTGATCATTTCAGCTTGTCTGATAATTGCTATGATCAGATTCAGTACTATACAGTAACAGTGTAAAGGATCATATTAGTTATATAGTGTTGCTAGGCTAGAATAAAGGTCAAGCATTCAGTGTTGTTAGTGAATGGGATCAAAGCAAAGGCATTTGGTTGCATGCAGGCACCGATAAGAGCACAATGGATACATCTAAACTGAAATAACCTTTTGCTTCCTTTTATTTATTCATTATTCCTGACCTTGATCTTTCTCTTCCCCAGGTTCTCTCTGTTCTCGGATGTTGGGTCAAAGGCCTGCGGGTGAGCATGTCTCTGCCCAGTACGGCATGTCTCCGTCTGCCTTTTTCAGCCACTACCCTGCCCTGCAGCCCTTCCTCCAGGGAGCACTAGAGAGCGCAGCTGCAGATCTGCATGAGAGCAGACTGAGTCTTCATCCCTCCCTTTACCCTGTGCTTACACTGCTGGCCAAGCTTCAGCCCGGTGCCCAGGAGCAGACACGGTATGAGTAATGAGGAGCTTGACTGGTGATTCATAAAATTTACTTTGCAGTTACAATGACAAGTCAGTGAGCCCTTCAGAATGACCTGGATTTCTGCATTGATCACTAATGAAATGTGAAAAGTCACAATTATAGACAAACACAATCAAACTAAACTAATAACATATAAAGCACAAATTACTGGAAACAGTTAATGTCTTCTAATGATCATATTGAGTAACATCCACAGTGCATACTAGAAAACGAAAGCGGACCTCCTTGTTAAGAACTCATCCAGGAGCTAAGTAATAAATTAAGGTGGTGAGGCTGGAAGAGAGAGTTTCACAGGGGGCCCTTGCCAGTTAAACAAAGCCAGCATACAGTCATCAAAAACATAGTTGCACCTCGAAGGAATCAACTGACAGGAATGAAACATGGCGAGTGAGTTTAACATTGTGTGACATTCTAATGATTAGATTTCTGTGCCAAGTGCAAAGACAGGCCTTATCACCGCTCCATGGCGAGACATCTGGCATTTTACAGACGCCATACTGAGACACCACTTCTGTATATGTAGCTTAGGAAATATTACCCATATCAGTCTAAATTTATTATCATTTATTGTTCCTGGTAACCTTCATCTTCCTTCCCAGTAGCACTGCAATCCCACACGTCCCTTCGGGTGCAACTAATCTTTTAATGATATGTGTAGAAAGCCTGGTACCTAACACATCTGTTTATCTGAAGAATGGTTAGTGTGAACCATGCACAGATGCAAACAACTTTTGTAATACACTGAAATATATTAAATTCAGTAAATAGACAGTATATCTGCCTTGATATTCAACCAAATACAAGGCATTCTGAGTTTATTTTCTTAATATGCTATTTTATTTATTATGCTATTTTTATTTATTAAGCCTTCGCGATACAACCACCATAGTATGCTATCAGAATGTCAGCACCAACCATCCGATCAAATTACCAACTGTCTCCCATAATGTAGGGAACTCTCTTTTACACCATTCCAGCATTAAGACTTCACTGATTGAGAATCAGTACTCTCCTCTTTTCTTCCTCAGCGCTCTGTCAGACTTCCTGCCTCCGCTGCTCCAGCTAGCCGCTAGCCCGGTCTATGCAGTTAGAGTGATGTCATCCAGAGCCCTAGTTGCTATGATACCACCCATGGAGTATCTGGCAAGCATCCTGCGGTTGGTGGAGGAGCTGCCAGAGTCACAGGACACCCCGTGCTGTCACAACCGCGTACATGGCCAGCTCCTACAGATAAAGGCCATCCTGGTCAGAGCACTGCACTCTGACAAGTGAGTACCCCACGCAGATGGAGTTGGTGGAGAAACAAAAGTACTGACAGCTTAATCAAAGATGTTCATAGTCTTTTTAGTATGAGTTTATTTTTGCTTGTGCCATTGTAGCTCCTCCACCCACTCAGTAGTTACATAATATGGAAAAATCTTCCTTAGAAGGCGATAAGAGCAAGAGGCAAGGCTGTTTGAACATTATTAGGACTGGTTGAACTGGTATGAATTTATGATCACTATTAGTTGGAGGGACAGTGATACCCAGTGATCCCTTTCTTCAAAAATAGCTCGTTAAACAATTTTCACTATCAACATCCAGTTATTCTACTGGAAACTCTAATTGAACTAGAAAGGGAAAGTTCGTGAACGAGTTGTCTTGTAAAAAGCTGATTATTACGTTAAAACGTTTAAAAGTTGAACTACCTTAAATTAACTGCCACTCTGCCACCTTAAATTCACGCCTCCCACCTTAAATGTCCTGCCACCTTAAAAATTATTGCCACGTTAAATTCACTCCTACCACCTTAAAGTCCCTGCCACCTTAAATGTATTCCTTCCATCTTAACTTTGATGCCACCTTAAATTCACTTCTACTCTCTTAATTTCCCTACTACATTAAATTCCCTGACACCTTTAATTTAATCATACCACCTTAAACTCTCTGCCACCCCAATATCACTCGTACCACCTTAAATTCCCTCATACCACCTTAAATTCAATACTACCTTAAATTCACTGTTCCATATTAACTCCATTGTTTTAGCTGACACTGCTGTGTGTCTGTGGGTCTTTGTGTGATTATGACATCACTCGTGGCAGTTGAGATTTGAATTCGCTCGACATTCCGCCATTCATTTCCTATGGGAAAAAAATCGTCCAAAAAGCGGCTGCTGTACGAAAACCGTACGTCGGAATTACGTGGTTCTACGTCAAAAACTGTAGGAGGAGAAACTGTTTAAATTTTCAGCATAGAATAATAAGAATAAGAAGATTATGAATGACAGTAAGTTGGCTTTTACAAGCCAACCTAATTACATATTTGATTCTCTGTTGATTTGAGGATAAACATTTCTTCATTCATTTGGAAAAACACATCATTGCCCTGTAGGTTTAAATCACGGCCTTATTTGTATTGTGTTTAAAATGAGGCTGGCACAGAAATGAGGTTTTTGTGCCATCTCTGCTGCCAGGTGCTAACCTCTGTAACATGTTGCTGTCTCCAGCCCCTGTCAGTCCTCCCTCCATGGTGTGGTAGAGGGTCTGAAGCTCCGACTGTGGCTCACTTCCCCGGAGCAGCGGTGTCCTCTGGTGCGGCAGGAGTACGTGTCTGTGATGAGACTGTTGAGAGAGAACTGCTCTGAGACTTTTCTCTCCCGCCTGTGCTCTCTGCTGATGGAGGAGATACATCAAGCTCCACACATACTGGAGGTGCAAAGAATGTTACTTCAGCCTTCTAGGGATTGTCAGTGAAAAGTTTGAGGGCTGCAGAGTTTATATTACAGAATGTAGGCTTGTCATATTTAAGGTGTTTAGCTTTTGCAGTAACACACATTTAGTTTCAAGATTGTACACAACATAGATTCTAATCTTTTTCTATTTTTGACTCATTTTAGTCAATGTTAAGCACTCTCCCTTTTATTACACTCATCATCAAAAGAATAGTTGCATGCAAAATGAAATGTGGGAGTGCAGTGCTGTTGGGAAGGAGGATAAAGGTGACCAGGAACAATTACTGATGATACATTTAGTCTGATATGATCAATATTTATTGAGCTACACATACAGAAGTCTGTCTCTCACTATGGCTTCAGGCGTCTCGGCATGGAGTTGTACAGGTTCAGTATGGTGTCCTGTGCTAATCCATCCTATGCAGTGTCTCAATATCCTCACATAGTTAATGCAGATTGTGTGGTAAGGGTGGAGGTGGAGTGACGTGTGACAACAAACCGTTCATCTTGGCACTGACCACGGTGCCTCCACACACGGATTCGTTGGTTGTCTCTACTGAGACAAAAGTGGGACCTGTCACTGAAGATGACCCACTGCCATTCTGAGTTACTCCATGACAGTCTGGCAAAACACCATTACAGTCTTTGGTGACGGTGACGTGGTTAAGGGCAGTACTACTAACTCAAACTACAAACGTCCTTGTTTACGTCACATGTTCAGCTGAGCGTGAAACTTGAATAATTTGTTTTTGGCTTCTTATATCTACTTTACCAGCATATAAAGCAAGTAAAACTGGATATTTTGTAAAACATATTTTTTTAAACAGCTTTTCAGTGATGAATCAGGTCCTTATAATGGCAGTGTTGAGTCTAAATTACTAAAGTACCTTAAATGTACTTTGAATGTCTACTTATTTTTCCATAGCTTTCGACCTGTATAAGGCTTTGCATGTGAGGTATGTGCTATTGTTTTATCAGATTTTTTTTTATTTCCCATTGTTCCATTCAGCTTGGCTCCGTCTCCCTCCACCAAAGTGCAGTGCACTTCCTATGTGAAGACCCAGAGTGGGCGTGGCAGGTTTTGCAAAACCTCGCCAATGAGAGTGCAGTCACACAGCTGTCATTGGTCAGGTGGGTAAAGGAAGGAGGGAGCTGGAGAGGAACCAGCCTACAGAAGGTGCTACTGAAAGCTATCCAGGTGAGCCTATGGTGTCACCCCACCGTATCTGCCTATGCTATGCAGACATGACCGAATACATTTGTGTAATTTCACTTGAGGAAACATGCTTATATGTAAACAACCGATTTCGCAAGATTCCCAGATTAAGTTTAAGCCTAAGGATTTTCAGTGGTGATTCATTTTTTTAACATACCAGTTAAGACTAGGTTTAATCCATGCCTGGGAAACTGCCCCGGTGTCATTTTTCATTCTGCCTGTCATGGTGGTTATCCATAAGCTTTGGGGGCCAAATGGGGTTCTGTGATTGACTGTGGCAAGGATTGAGCTCTGCTGGCATGTGGTAGTCCATTTCTGTTTATTATTTAACCCAGCACAATGGCAGGAAATGAAGGCTGTAAAGTTCAGCTGTAATGCGTTACCCAGTGGGGTTTAAATCATGCTGGAGATCTTTGGTGCACTGCTCGTGTTCTTGGCTGATTAGGGCGTATTAGCACAGCTATTGTGTTCAGTAATCCTTAAGTACTGAACGGGCTTGGTCCTTGGCAGACATTTACGCCCTGCTCTCATTGGGAGGGAGCTGTTTGCGGTGAACTTTAACCAAGTACACACACCTTACTCAGATCTCAATATATCAGATTAACGACTTTATAATAAACCTTATCAGGTTATTACATCTCTCTCCACATTCTCTCCGTGTTTCCGTCCGTTATGCTGAATGTTTAATGATGTTGTGAAAGGGCTTTCTGTGCTGTAGAGCTGCAGACCTTTAGCAGCACTTCACTACTTCGCAGACCTACTGTGTGCTGTGCGCACTTAATCATACTACTGCTCTGCTGTAACGTGGTTGTACTTGTGTGTATACACTCATAGAAGGCAACAAATGATCAAAACTGCTATGTGAGTGTTCTTAGAGATTCATAGGGCCATAGGGTTTGTTGTTGGATGTAGGCTAGGCCAGCTGATTCCAGGTCAGTTACAGCAACTTGCTGAAATGCTGTTCCAAAACTATGTGCTGTTTGCAGAGCAACCTGAAGGAGGTGCTGTTGGACCAGGATGTGGAGTACAGACGAGCGTATTTAACAGCACTGGTGGAAGTCATGAGACCAGATGTTGTGAGTCTAAAGGAGCCTGGGCCTCTCCTGTGGGTGCTGGATGAGGCAGGGTTAAAGGACTGTGTGGAGCTTTTGCTGGGGGATCTGCAGAACAACAGAGGAGGACCAGAGCTGCTCTCTCAGGCTCTGTGTGCTGTCAGTCTGCTCCTTTCTCAAAGGTGATTTGTCCAAACAGGTTCAGCATGTTTGTGGAGGGCATGTACATTTCTAACCACATAACTATTCGAAAGATTTTCATGAATACAATAACTATAACTGGAGGAACGACGTTAACAGTAATGCAACCATTTTAAGACAATTAATAAAACCTGTTTTGGCTTTTTTGCATCAAAAGCAATTTTCAAAAAAAACCTTTCTAAATTTGACAGTATTGTGCAAAAGTCAGATGCGTGTCATGTTTTTCATTCCCTATTAAAAATGCCATTATTAAAGTTGTCAATGTTTCAGGAGATTTTTCTGATGGGATTTTAGATTAGATAAATGGTAATCCAATACCATGAGAATGATAATCGGCAACATGAAGGGAAACGAATGAAATGAAAGATTCAAAGGATTACAGGAAATAAAATTCTTAGCACCCACACAAGACCTAATAGACCACCAAAACTGTCCAGCACTTATAACTTTCATATTCACGCTTCAATTCTAAAAGCGTCCACATCCATTCTCCAGCTGTGAGAAGGTAACTCAGTGGAATGGGTCTGAAAGGATGTGTTGTAGTCAAAAGGCTACTCACTGAGAAAATATGCTGGTCAGACAAAGAACCTGGTGGTGTTTTCTTAGAAAACTGGGCTGTCCAGGCCACTAAACTGAGGTGCTGAGGTCTAGATTTGTTGAGATGTGTGTGGATCATGGGAAGCAGAAAATGCAGCCTTCTAAGACTGCACTGTACCCCTGCAGATTTCTGTGCAGTCTAAAACAAGTCTCCTGAAAAGAATAGAAGCTGTACTAACAGCAAATAGAGGACACACTGCTTTTTAATGTCACTGGAAAACGAATAACTTCCCCCTAATGCTTTTTTGACTGGAAATTGAAATGAAGGTTGGTCTCTGACTTAGTATACCTTCTGATTTCCCATTCAGCCTCGTATCCTGTTTCGTTAAGAACCTAATCAGTGAGATTATTCTTATGGTGGAAGAAACATGCATCTGTGTATGTATTCCAGCATGGACTTGGCCCTGCTCCAGCGCTGGTGTGTGTTACTGGAGACGCATAGGCGTGCCGAGGCTCCTGAGGCTCTGCGACTGGCCTGTGCTGAGGCTTTAGCCTTGAGTGGAGCTGCAGCAGTGACCAGCAGCTTGAAGGGCGACCTGACTCTAAAGGCCCTTAGCTCAAGGTGAGTTTCTCTGCACTTGGTCCTTGAGTCTTCTCCATTTCATCCATCTTTGTTCGGGCCAATGAGCGAGGTGTTCACTCCGGTAGCTTAATACACCATGCGGTAGTCTAATACTCCATGCCCTGCTCATTTGAGCGTTTGCCTGCATCTTTAAAAAAAATAAAATAAAAAAAAACTCAGTAGGGCTTGTTGGTTAGTTGGATCAGGTTTGAGGGTACCAAGTGATGAGTGGCACCAAAGTACGCCACACACTGAAACCACTGAGAACAAGGCTTGGGAACCACTGGCCTAATGTTGTAGATGTTTTGGGGTTCTTTGAACTAAGACCAGTTTTATCTACTTGCCTCTTCACCTGACTGAATCTTACACCTTTGCTTAAACAGTGAGGCTCCTCAGGCTTAAACAGTCCTGTATCTGGTTTCCACTAATCATCATGCAGTTTGATAAGATGTAGTTTGGACGGTGGTTGGTGTGGCAGTCGACTGGCTGCACATCAGAAAGAGCTATAAATGTGCACGTGCGTTTGTGTGTTGGAACAGGTTGATCAGCGTTGGTGTGCATCTGCTCCAGGATGAGAGTCAGCAGGTGAGAGTCAAGGCGGCCGTCTTTGCCTCGGTGCTCTGTCAGTCTGAGGCAGGTGGAACCACACAGAGCTGCCTCCTGATGCAGACCAACCAATCACTGCGTTCACTGCTAGACCTGCTTTTGAGGGAATTGTGGGATAGCGAGGGCACTGTGGAGGCTCTGGTGTGCCACCTTCCAGAGTGCGATCTCAGTACAATACTACAAGAGGCCAAGCACTCGCAGTAAGTTCTCACTCCCCCACCCCTGCACTTACACTAGCGTTAAGTTTTTCATTCCACACTGCCTGCTGTCATTTATACCAAACCTTAAAGGAATGATACAGAGAAAAGTCATAAAGTACATGTAGTATATATATATATTTTATGCATCATTTGAACACAGCAGCTGCTGTATGATGAATGGACCAACAGACATGGCTCAAAAAATGGCTCGCTGTTTTGGAGATGCTTGATTTACTTTGGACAGGTACAACATGGGTTAGTACACTATGGCTTAAGGTGTGCTTTAAAAATGGACACCATACTCACCATGTAGCTGAACAAAGGAGCAAGACATGTCAGGCAACCGGTGTTGTGTTTATAAAATAATAATCTTAATTTCCTTTAACTGAAGACGTACAGGGGTTGGACAATGAAACTGAAACACCTGTCATTTTAGTGTGGGAGGTCTCATGGCTAAATTGGACCAGCCTGGTGGCCAATCTTCATTAACTGCACATTGCACCAGTAAGAGCAGAGTGTGAAGGTTCAGTTAGCAGGTAAGAGCACAGTTCTGCTCAAAATACTGCAATGCACACAACATTATGGGTGACATATTGTTGGTGCACGTCTTGCTGGTGCATCTGTGACCAAGACAGCAAGTCTTTGTGATGTATCAAGAGCCACGGTATCCAGGGTAATGTCAGCATACCACCAAGAAGGACGAACCTCCACCAGCATCACGTAGTGACCTGGCCACTATCCTGCAAGAAGAATGGCTTAAAGTCCCTCTGACCACTGTGCAGGACGCAGTATATGTCATTCCCAAGACCAACTGACGCTGTATTGGCCGCAAAAGGAGGCCCTACACCATACTAATAAATGATTGTGGTCTAAAACCAGGTGTTCAGTTTCATTGTCCAACCCCTGTATATATAAGAGTAGAAACTATGCTTATATGTAGCGTCTACATGTCTGTGTAATGTACCTGCCCTGGGGTGGCGGGTTGGGATGCTTAAGTCTATCATGACTGTCCAGTGTGTTCAGCTATAGGTTTCGTTCAATGTTTAAAGTGCACACATACTGTGTCACAAGTCACATCGACACGTTTATTTAACCTTTATGATCATTTAAAGTGAGAGAATTTATAAAACTTTTATTTATTAAAATTATTTAGGTAACTGATTTGGGTTTGTCAGGAATGCTGTCCTCATCGCCCCAGAGCTAAACTAAAGAAACTAAATTTGACTAAGATAATTTCTGAAAATATCATTTTCTTGTTTTTCTGTCATGATGGATACATTAGTAGTACAACAAAACGATTATACCCACAGGAACACACATGCTTACTCCAAAGTTCATTTAGCAGTCTGGTGAGGTACTTAAAGCTGATCCCTCTTTAAACACGGCTTCAGAATCTACCTTGTTTTAAAGAAGGCAGTTCTACAGAATAACTCTAGATTAAAAATACAAGTAGCCCTTTTTATAGTTTGTAAAATTCATTATGAATAAACCACTTTGGGAACTTCAGGGGCCGCTTCCATTGACTTGCTTTGAAGATAAAGCCATTATAAAGTGATCATTTTGGAGATGGAGATATTAACAGCAGTATATTAATACAAATTCATTAACTCTTAATTCCCAAAATTCTATCACTAAAAGAGCATGTGGTTGGTGTAGCTCAGCGGATAACACCACTACCCACCAAGTAGCCACCACCCCACGTGGAGACTGGGGTTCGAATCCCAGTATGGGTGACTATGCTATGCTACACCAATAAGAGTCCTTGGGCAAGACTCCTAACACTACACTGGCCTACCTGTAATGTGGTTAACCTTGTAAGTCGCTCTGGATAAGACCGTCAGCTAAATGCCATAAATGTAAATGTGGAGCTGTGCATTAGCTACATTTCCAGTACTTGGCTTTCCAGTAAGAAACAGTATAGTAACGTATCTGCAGAGCTGTATCATTTGCTTAACAGCAGCAATATTCCCTGATGGTATCAGCGTCTCACCATAACAAAGGATGATGTCTTTAGTCTGTGATGCAAACAGCTAGGAGCACAAAAGACTGTCTGTAGTGTTCTCTGAGATATGACTCTGATACAGACACAAGCAGGGAGAGCAAGAATGGTGCGGATGGACCTAGCACAATTCTGTCTACATGCACATTAGACAGGGAGTGTGTTTGGTAAGATGACTTCAGGGATCAATGTAATCAGTTCCATCTTAAATTTTCATAGACAGAAAGGGCACGTACATGCTTTTCAGTGCAGTTCTGTTTTAGAAAATCACCTAAAAGTAGACTCTTTTAGGTAAAAGTAAACAGCTGTGTCATTTTCTCGTGCATGTGTTCTGTCTGCTTGGCAGATGCAGCAGCCTGTATGAGCAGGATGACGCGAACGTGTTTTTGGAGCCCTCAGTCATCTCGGAGACTGTTCTTCAATACCTGCTGTACCTGGCAAAACGATACCCGGAATCCTCTTCTCTCGCTCAGAGGCTAGATCAGTGGGCACGACAGAGTGTGGCCTCCGTCAGAGAGAACCTTAACGTCTGCATGAGACTTCCGTTAGGTAATTACGACAGACCGTGTTTATTCATTCAGTCGATTGTGACTCCTGGTAGAATGGTCTTCTGTTTGGGTCTGTAAGTTTCTACATGGATGGCTATGACTCCTCTCATTGGCTCCATCCACCTTGTAGCTATTCACTTCCTCCTTTACACACAGCTATTCCAAGCATTAAGGTCTTTTTCCCAATTCCTCTAAGAGCTTCGGCTTGTTATCTGAGATTTGAGTGAGAGCTTTGTTTCTCCCCATCCATAAACAACACAAAGAAGAACAAAGACCTG
>JAMWET010005003.1:67500-72500 GCA_024036415.1 Prochilodus magdalenae
GACCCCACAGGACCCCCACAGAGCAGGTATTGTGTGGGTGGTGGATCATTCTCAGTACTGCAGGGACACTGGCGTGTTGCTAGTGTGTGTTGTGCTGTTGTGGTGGATCAGACATGTGCCAACTGTGTCACTGCAGTGCTGAGAAAGATCCACCACCCACATAATACCTGCTCTGTGGGGGTCCTGACAGTTAAAGAACAGGGTAAAAGGGGGGTAACAAAGTATACAGAGAATCACAGTCACAATCATGGACTACAGTCTGGACCTGTAGAACTAGAGAGTGCTCCTATATGGTCAGTGGAACCAATAACATGGACAGTGAGTGGAGAAACAAGGAGGTGGTTTTAATATTATGGCTGATGGATGTGAGTATACATGGCACGATGAGTGTTTAACTACCGCATACTTTTCACTATTAATCTTTATTTAATTTACATAATTATGATGATCTCGTACAAAGAGAGCCTTTGAAGTTTGAGTTTTGACAACTTACAACTTGACAGAGACTGAACACAGTCAAGGTTAGGGCACAGAAATCACGTACAGTGCATATAAACTTTTTAACCCAGATGTAATGTGTGGTGTTTGTTTGAACAAGACAAATAGGAGCTAATAAACAGAAATCTACTGACCTGCTAGGAGTCCTGGGTCAATCTGCCCCTACTCTCTATCTATTGCTTAGATCAGAGGTCTTCAGATCTGGACCCTTAATCCAGTTTCCAGTCCTGGAGTTTGTAGTTACTGGTCTGTAGTTACAGTACTGTTGTAATGACTCAGCCACTGAGTTTGATTCAGGCTCCAGATCTGAAGACCTCTGACCTAGAACATGTGTCCTTCTTTGTTCTTCTCACAAAAATAAGAACACTGTATTTTTCGGTGTGCCAGTATAAACAGTTGGCCTGGATGAAGCGATAACTAACTTATCAGTGTAGAACCAGACACAGCTCCCACCTTCCGAATGGAAAATGTGTGTAAACATGCAGGAGTTCTTCTTGGTACTGTAAAAGACTGAGCTCAGCTTTGGAGAACTGTTTAGAACAATCAAACGAAACCTCCTCCACCATTCGCCCCAGTAAAGACCACCGGGGGTCTGGAAGGAAAAACGTTACCAGCAGAAGGAACCGCTCGAACCAAACCGCTGCACCGTTTTATGTAGGAAACTTTGTGGCATTAATTAGGACGAGTGAAGGGGGCCGGTCGGCCTGCGAGTGTGAGCGAGTGTGTGTGTGTCTGGCAGGAGCGTGTTGTGGAACAGGAAGCTGACCATCTGGCCTAATTATATGGGACTATTTACTGCCATTCTCCAGCATGCTGTAGTGAGCTCAGTGTATGGTAGTTTGTGTCCACATGGTGAAACAATTAGACATTCTGAGATCAGACCTTTTCTGGGTCATTAGACGTAGACATACAAGAAATGAGGGCCTAGCTTTGGTTCTGACTGCACGTATCACATGAGTCCCGGGTATCTGTATGAGGACAGACGACATGTAAAACCTGAAATCAGAATTTTTCAGTCCACATGCAGATCACATGCAAAGGCTAAACGGGGATGGCTTGAGCACAACGTCCCCCACCTCCCCCCCTCCTTCCGTTCCACTATAATAATCAGTACACACATCATCAAAAGAATAGTTGCACCCAGAACGACATAAACAGCGGAATCAACCGACAGGATTGAAACTTGGCATGTAGGTTTTACATTGTGAGACATGCTAATGGTTCAAATTTCATGCTCGGCTGTGCATGTGACATCAACAAAGACAGGCCTTATCGCTGTACCGGACTGACCCAACAGCCATGATTGTGGACATTCAGTGAGCAGTGATGCCTCCAAGAGTCATCCTGCTAGAGCCGGCACCATTGGCAGACGACCGAAGACTGCAATGGTGTCATGCCACACTGTCAAGGAGTGATTCAGAATGGCAGCAGGTCATCTACAACGATAAGTCGCACTTTTGTTTTGATGGAGACAACCAATGAATCCCTGTGTGGAGGTTTGTGGTCACATGTTACACGTCCAGAAGGCCTGGTATCGCTCCACCTCCACTCCTACCACTAAATCTGCAGGAGCTGTGTGAGGATATTCAAGCTGCATGGGATGGATTATCACAGGACACCATTAGGAACCTCTACAGCTCCATGCTGAGACGCCTGGCATGTTGCATTAGCAAACATGGCGGCCCAACACTACTTCTGTATGTGTAGCTCAATAAATATTACCCATATCAGTCTAAATGTATCATCATATATTCCATATATGTTTCCGGTTAACCTTTATCTTCTCTCCCAATAGCACTGCCACCCCACACTTCCTTCGGGTGCAGCAATTGTTTTAATGAGGTGTGTATATCAGTAATTTACTAGTCACTGGAGCATTATTCACAGGATAGGCTATGTACCAGAGATGGCCACAAGTCACAAAATACAAGTCCAAGTCAAGTCACGAGTCTATAGGCTAGAGTCCAAGTCAAGTCACCAGCATTTAGGCTAGAGTCCAAGTCAAGTCTTAAGTCAATTTACACAAAGCATATATAGTAACTGTAGCATAAAATGTAGATTAAAAAAACACAACTGTATTTTTTACAGTCCAACACTTCTTTTCTTTTCTTTTTTTGTTTTGTTTAAATGCTACATATTTCCTTACAATATTTCCCAATATTTTCCCAAATATAATATTTACTCACAAAAAATGACATACTCTACAACTCTCAGACAGAACAAACTAGAAGCAATATCACTTTTTGTTTCGGCACCATACTCTGCCTTAAACACTTCCTGTTAGTACTGTAGTACTGTTAGTACTTCCTGTTAGTACTGTATGTTATATAGCTGGAATGATGGCTAAACGGCTAAGCGGCTAGCACAAACCTATCCGTGTGTGTTTTCAGGTGCCTTATGAAGTTTGATAGGGTCGATCCAGTGTCTGTAATTTGTCTCCCACACTCTCTGCACTTTACCACTCTTCTGTTATATGCTAGGATTTTGAATTTCCTGTAACCAAAGGCTACCACGTACGGCGCTCGCGCCGAAGCCAAGCTACTGCGTTGTGTTTACACTTGGCGCCGCTCACTGATATCACGCACGCGCTGAAGTCGGATGTTGTGATTAGTCCGTGTCCGTGGGCCGTGTCAACGAAATAAAGTACACATATACAAAGGAGTTATTTTTCTGTAACTTCCGCACACAGTGCCTGGATGGTAATGGAACGAAACGATGTTCATGTGTTCATGTACAAGTCACGTCTGAAGTCCATTCATATGCAACTCAAGTGCTAACTCGAGTGGCCATCTCTGCTATGTACGTTTACCTGTAAGAACAGATTAGCCTCATTAAGAGAGATTCAGGTTCCCCAGCCTTTACATGAGATAATATTACAAATGATGTTAATTATGATCAGGAACATGAACAAACTGGGTCCATTGGGTATCAGGTTGACCTTGGCTCTCCTCGTGCCAGCTCTGATCCTGTGATCTGTTTAAACACTGTGAAACTGAACTGTATCAGGACTTTCCAGTATCAGTGCAGCTGTCTAAGACTAGATGTACCAGGTTTAAATAAGCAGATCAGCTGAAATGGTGTTCCACTGTGGACAGAACAGGCGAGCAAACAAAAACAAAGCTGAAATCATGTCGGCACAGAGAGCGTGTGAGAAAGAGCCAGCTGCTGTTTCATCTGAATGGCCACTGCTGACTGTCATATGACCCTCCAGGTCCTGCTTTCTCACTTTCAACTATAGGCCTGTGTTTAGTGCCAGGGGTCTCTCTGGTGTCGTAACCCCCTGCTCTGGAAAAAAGGGGAGAAAATTTTCCATGGCCCTTTGCCAGTGGTCAGGCAGATCGAAACCTCCAGAGATGGAAGTGAAGGATGAGCCCCTGATGGTGGGCTTGCTGGTCAACAAAACCAATACTGTTGTCTTTGGCTTTCTTACAGGGAACCTCCACCAACTCCACCGAAACTTCAACATATTATGGTGGGACGTACACAAAGTCATTCAGAGCGGGCTAGAAACTTACTGAGTCTTCACAGTGGTGGTGAAGGGAACCAGACGTCTGAAGAGATGACTTGCCCTGTAAGCCATATGTCAGCTTTAATAACGAGACAGTTATTATATGAAATAGTTGCTACCTGGTGTCTCAAACAATGCTTTAATTTGTCTGTTTGTTTTTACAGTTGGATACTAAATTAAATAGCTATATCATCGATGTCCAAAAAAACCCTAAGATGACAACTTTACAGGAAGGTGCAAAAAGCTCATTTCATTGTAATTTGAGTCAATGGAACCAGATTTTATTCCAATCGCTTTTGGGCCATTTCTGTTGGTCCATTCATCGTGAGCCTTTTACACAGTGTAAACAGCAGCTCCTGTGTCCAAATGATGCATTAAAAGTAAATATCAACAAAACTGTAGACATGTTTTTTTTTGGACAGCAATGAAATTAAAGTTAGTGTAGACATGGTGACCCCGGTTCCATCACCACCACCTGTCTGTACATTTCTCTACAAAAATCAGACCACCCTGGATGGCTGGTTACTCTCCGAATCTGTCTACCGAGGAATTATTCAGTAAGGTCGGAAAACTGGTGTAATTCCCCTTTAAGCTATATTAGAGTCCAGGTGCTGTTGAGCCTCGGTTTTATATCATAAACTGGAAAAAAGAGGGGGAGCAGCCAGAACGGTAACAGCAGGGTGGCCAGACACCACCGGATATTTTAAGTGGGGTGGCAAAGAACTTGGTACTTCTGTCACACTGTGCCCCTTCACTACAATAAGCTAATATCACCCTATTAGCCAGGGTTTGATAAACGTCTGAATCCCACCGTGTTCCTGCGTTTAACCAGTTTTAGTGTAAAATGATGTCAGTTTAGTTCCTTCTAACACATCAGTGACTGAACTGAACACACACACACACACACACACACCACCAACTTCTACCAACTGGATAACCTTAGTACTGCTGCTAAATTCAAAGTACAGTGTTTACAGTGTCTGATGTTTACAAT